>CM037854.1:199528877-199563466 GCA_021234595.1 Delia radicum
GGAAAAGATTAAATTAAGTTATGAGTTTTTGGCATGTTTCTTCAAGCTTTCGCCTAAGACCTAAGGCGAATATGAAAACATTTTAAGTCTCTGGGGTAAAGCATTCCACAATCGTATTAATCTTACAATCTAAATGATGCGATCAAAAAGCCAGTATGAATGCGGGGGAATATTATTTGAGGATTTCTTATAGAATGCGAGAATGGAAATTTTGTACAATATAGTTAGGAAAGCCTGTTATGATTAACTTGTAAAAATATATCAATGTTTCATACCAATAAAGTTTCTCGAAATCGCAACCAAGAAATTTTTAACGTATGGTTCTGTAACATGATTACGAAGTTTCAATCCGAAAATATAACGTATTATTCTGTTAAAAATTTTAGTAAATCTACTAAATTCACCAGCTGTGGTTCCAGAGAATCACCTCAGCACAGTACAGTATATGTGGCATTTGCGTATTTAAATGCCCATTAGGCCTTAATAAGTTAAAGCGTTTGTGAAGATATTTTATTAATATGATTGTTAACAGGCAGAAGAAAATATATTCTTTGAAATTTTTTATTTAGACTTTATTAGTAGAATAGTTTTTTAATCAAGAAAATGAAATTTATTATTTTTAATACCCCGACCCGGAGCGACAGATATTTAAAGAACTTCGGATATGTTATAGGGAATAGAAAATTTAAGGCTGCTTAATCTTATATTTATATGTTACCAAATTTTACGTTTATTTCGGTTTATTCGTTCTAATTAAAAGTAACTACAGATGAATGAAATGTTTTTGATGACCCATTCACTGTTTGTCCAAATTATGCCCAAAGAATTTCAAGTCTTTTTGTATTAACAAAAAAAAGTATTTTGAGTAAAAATAATCTGGCGTTTTATTAAGGAAATTGTAGTTATATTAGGCTAAAAATTGCCTATTTTAGTTTAATCGAAGGGAGTCTGAAACCGTTCGGTTTTATGGCGACTTTTGCCGAAGAACCTTTTTGCCCCATATTTCAAATAATTAAGAAATGTGCCAAACTCTGGGTCCCCTATATATACACTCAGGGACTTTGCTTTTAAAATATGGTAGTTATTTGGGTGTGTGGTTGTAATACAGTTTCTTTATTTTTAATGTAAAGTAGTTCATTTAAAGAAACAACTCCACATCAAATGACTGTTTTATGATTTTACAGTTGTTTTTTTGTTATTTAAAAAATAAAACAAATAAATGTTTGTTTATTTTTTACTACCATGTGGTTCATTTTTACTACAATTGTTAGTCATTTTTTGAACATTAAAAAACAAATGACGATGTTAGTTGAATTTAATGAAATGTAAGTCGTCCTTTCTTTAAATGAAATTTCATTGTTTTTGACTACAATTGCTGTCGTCTTTACCAACATAATTTCCTAAGTGTATGGTTTCTTGAGTATTTTAACTCTGTGTACAAATAAATTTACACTGAGAGAATTATCTGCATCATATCAATGAATTTTTTGCATTAGATCAATGAATTGACAATGGAGCTCGTACATTGAACTTTTTAGTAAATTAATGCAGTTTTTTCATAAAATTTAATGAAAAATTTCATGATACTTATTACAATTTTCATATGCCTAATGAAAAGTATCATTCAAAATAGTTTCATTAAAACTATGAAGCTTTTCATGAAGTTTAAGAAAATAGTGAATTTTTATCGTTGATCTATAAATTTATGTGTGAGATTTTATTTGTTCGGTTTAGATCATGACAAATGTTTCTCTAAATAACAGAAAAATTATAATTTTTATATGATAATTTACTTTGACTATTAGAAAAAAACACAGAAAAAGTTATTAGACACTAGCATGAATGGAATGCATTTTCTGACCCACTACGAATGTTGATGAAGACCGTAGTGGGTCAGAAAATGCATTCCATTCATGCTAGTGTCTAATAACTTTTTCTGTGTTTTTTTCTAATAGTCAAAGTAAATTATCATATAAAAATTATAATTTTTCTGTTAATTAAGAAAATGTTCATTCACATTGTAAAGAAAACTTCATTAGTTTAGTAAAAAAAAAAATTCATTAAAACTCGTCCAAGGAATTCTCTTTGTGTAGTTTTCAGAAATTAAAAACAAGTTTTTCATATAAAAACAAATTAATTTTTTCACCCTACTTTTTAACCCTTTAACGTGAGATTGGGAAGCTAAAAAAAATATATGTCCTTTTTTTTTGCTCTTTACAACATATCCAAAGTTCATTAAAATCGGGTGGGGATACCTTTAGTGACAGTTAATAATTTTTATATAAACTCACAATATGGCTCCTAAAATAGTTTCAAATGTTATTAAATATGTCCTGATCACTAAAAATTTTGAAAACTTACTTTCTGAAAGGTTTACGGAGAAAGAAAATAAAATCTATAAAAAAAAGAAAATAAATCTATAAAATGTAGAGTTGTTTCCAATGATTTCGTAGTTTTTTCCTAATCAGTGCAGTAGTAATTACTTTTATTGAACAACTGAACGTATGAGTGTTATTATCTTAAATAAAAATTACTCATACGTTACGGTTTACTGGTTGTTTGCATGTAGAACACAGAGAGCAACAAAAAAAGGATTGTAATACCATCAACCAAAGTTTTTGTTTGTCAATTGTCCGCAATTTCCATAATTAAAATATGACATCTTTTATGACAGAAAATAAAAAATAATGTTTTGGTTGCACCTGCTTAGATTTACACAAAAAATTGGTATTTGTTTAGGCTTAGAAAGGGTCTCATTGGCATTTATTTAATAATCATAAATGACCAAAACATTCTGGCAATAAGAGAACAGAGAGCGATGAAATATTACCGAGTTTTTTTTTATTTTTTGTGATAAAATAATAATTTGTATAAATTGCCTTTCATTTATATCAATTTATTAAAGACTGACCATCAACAGCCCGTAGAGAAATCCAAAATTCATTGACAATATTTGTCATTATTACAATTTTTTCATATAAAATACTAAACATTTTTTTTCTATTAAAAATGGAAAGAAATTTCAAATATCGACGTGGCTCCAGCGAACATGTAATGTATTCTTAGAGAGTATTAAAAAGTTCCTATTTTGCATTTGAGCGATGTTTTTTTTTGAAAAATGCACCCAGAAATAGGATTGGTTGGAATCTGGTCAAAACATTAAAATTTATTTGATATTACTTTATTTTATTTGGAATACAAATCGGTTATTAATTGTGTACCGTAAAAGCACCCAGCAAAACCACACATTATAAAATAATGGGTAAGTAATGTATCGCAATAGGGACTTCACTCATTGCAATACACCTTACTTCACTGATGAGCTAAATGTAATGTGTGGATTCATTACCTAATAGTGGACTAAGTAACTGGTTACTTATATGGTTACCGGCTTCGACAACCTAATGTTTCTATAAATAGATTTTCATAAAAAAAATTAATTAAAAAAAAATTATTACAAACATTTTTTAATTAAATAAATAAAGTAGTCTCGCTGGTATTCGAACTTGGGGTCTTCTGGTTGTTAGGCGAGAACTCTACCCACTGAGCTATCGTCACAAATAATAATTAGGTGCTTAAAATGTAAATGAATTGTTGTGCTTCGAGTTTAAGTTTGTGATGTTAAAATATATATACATTACACTCACACTTACAAAATATCCCAAAGTAATGTGTCTAAATGTAGAAAAAAAAAAAATTAAATATTTCTTAAGTTTTATATTTCCTGCATTATGTAATTGATGAGCGGTAAGTCATTGTTGTATGTTTCTAAAATAATGCAGAAGTTAATTATGTATCATTACAAGTTATCCATAATTACACAATTATTGTAACTCATTCCTTTATGTTTCGAAATAATGCTGAAGGTAAGGAGTGTATGAATTAATGTAACCCATTATCAGTAACTCAATACTCTTAGTTGGGAAAATAATGAAACAGGCAGGAGTATACAGTAGAAGGTAATGCATTACTTTATGTCAACCCATTATCAAAGGTTGCTGGGCAAGCATTTATTTTAAGAACAGCACTAATTTAATGAGAAAATTTCAATGGACAACGTTCCTGTGATAATTCATAAATTTAATGGAAAATTCATAACTAGGTTGCTGATAATTCGGTCAGTTTACTCATAATTAGTTAAAAATTATGTTACAGAAAAAAGTTCTAAAACTAGCAGATATTATTTGCCAATATATAGTATGATAGAGGAACAGCGCAAATAGATCTGTTGAATTTACAAGTATTTCGGTATATTTGAGACAAGTTTTAGTAAATTGAACAAGTAGAAAATTACCCAGCTAAAATCAGCACACAAATTTGACTAAATATTAGTAGAAAAAATTGGAAATTTTTAGTTTTTTTTTACATTTTTGTTTTAAAGCGAATAAAAATCTGGGCTTCTGGAATTAGCAATCCACAATATTTTATAAAAATTTTCTATTGATTTTCAGCAAAATATACTGTTATTTTGCATTATACAAAGTTTAACGGTAAATATACCAAACATTTTGTAGATATTACAGATTTTTTTTGTGTGTCTTAAGTCGACAAATATTTAGTAAAAATTTTCTGCTAATTTTAGCGGAGTAAAATGCTATTTTCAACTCGAATATAACTGCAATATTGTAAAGTTAACAGTATTATTTTTGCTGTTCCCTATATTATTTATATTTAGCAAAAATCTGCTAGGTTTAGTTTTTCTGCAACGTATTTTCAACTAAATGTTAGTAACTCTTTTTGCTATTTTCACATGGTTATTTTAATGAGCGCATAAAAGGGAATTTTCCTCCCCCAAAAGAATATTTTTCAATACAAAAATGTGAAAAAGATTAAAAATTAATTAAAAATATTCTAAGTTCCACCCCAAAACCTTTTCCTGGATCCGCGACTGTCTTCACTATACCCTTTCCAAAGAAAGCAACACAAAACGATGTGTTAATCCTACACTCAGGGAAACTTCTGCTTTAAAAATATGTAGTTGTTTGGGTTGTATTACAGTTTTTCTTTCTTATTTTTAATGTAAATGTCAGTCATTTGTAGAACAAATTAAAATATTACTAACCTTGTAGTTCATTTAAAAAACAACCCACATCAAATGACTGTTTATGATTTTACATTAATTTTTTACAGTTGAACAGTTCTGGCGAATAAGGACGAATAGACCACTTTTCGCAAACACGTTTTTTTTTGCATAAATGCATTTTATTAACAGAGCCATACATCCTATTGCAGAAATTTTGGGGAAATTTTGACTTTTAAGGCTAAAAAAATGACTTTAAAAGTGCAATAATTCGTATATTTTTTTATTTTTGTTTAAATTTGGGAGTGAAACTAACGCACAATTTTGATTAAATACAACCACAAAAACATACAAAATTTTACTTTCGGTAACAAGGTGTTAAAAGAACATTACGAGGAACAAACCACACTTATTATATTGGCAAAAAAATTTTACCGTTCTTGAGTTATAAGACTAAAGTGTGGAAAGCAAAAAGGGCAAATATCCATCCTTAAATAAATATTATATAAAAATTTATTTTTTTGCATGTTCTTGCAAATCCTTAAAAGTGTATCCTTAAAGTGCTTAAAGTGTTACAAACAAATACCAACCATAGTTCGTCAAGTTTTGCAAGTCTCATGAAAATGTAGTCAAAATCTGCTGCAAAATAACACATTTTTATTCAAATATCAAGTCCAATTTTTGGCAAGTCTCTTGCGAATACCTTACTAACATTTTGGTATATAGGTAGATGTGACTTAAATCTTTAAGCTAATACCAAAAAGTTGACAAAAAATATTATTTTTTAACCGTTTTCCTGCGTTTTTATTGCCCCCTGTAAAATTCTACAAATGGTCTATTCGTCTTTATTCGCATGAACTGTTCAGTTGTTTTTTGTTATTGAAAAAATAAAGAAAAATAAATGTTTGTTTATTTTTACTACCATGTGGTTCATTTTTACTACAATTGTTAGTCATTTTTTGAACATTAAAAACAAATGACAATGTTAGTTGAATTTACTGTAATGTAAGTTGTCCTTTATTTAAGTGAAATTTCATTTGTTTTCAACTACAATTGCAGTGGTCTTTACCTACATAGTATTCTAAGTGTAGCACATGTATAAAAAATCACAAAAAAATAGATTTAAATTTTTAACGTAAGTAAAATTTGTATGTTAAGTTTTTTTAGTTTATTGCAATCTACTAAGCTCCAACAAAAATTTTTGTTGATTTTCAACAAGTCAATTTTTCATTTGCATTGAACTAAGTGTGAGCAAAACATGTTTCTGATTGTTTTAATTTTTGCTCAAGTTAGCAATTTTTCTACAACGATTCTCGCCCAGCAAAAAGTTTGCTGAATCAACTAACTTTTTTGCTTAACTTTATGGATTTGTTTTTTTTATTGTAGTGAATGTTTTTTATAAATCTTTACAGAATACATATTTATACGATTTATTTGGATTATTACACCCAAAAAACTGACTCGGTGGTAGCAATCGTATTTGTGGGCCAACCAATGCTTCGGCTGTGGCTTCCGAATTTAGTGGTAGGCAGTACATAAATGCTATTGTCGTGGCAAAACTTCTGTTGGTTTATTTGAAAGATTGTTATCACAGCCGAAAATTCGGTGTGTAGCAACCGAATCATTCGATTGGCAAGAAATACGATAGCCAAGACCGAGTCTGTTTTCTGGGTGTATTTATGCAATAAGTCTAAGTAAACTGACATTACAATAAAATATCTTGCAACATCAATAGCTAATTAAATAAAATTATTTTTTTTTTCGTTTTAGGTAATTTGTTTGCGACTCAATTATTTTTTTATAATAACAATTATTGTAAATAAAAATTTGGTAAGTTTTCATCACAAATATTTAAAAATTATAATACGATTTATATTTCGTATTTATATTAAGATTAATTGGATTTAATAAATCCAAAATGTAGTTCACATAGTGCTCAATAGGTGGAGTTAGCCTTCAGCTATTATAACAAGGTATTTCTATACGACACTTCTTTTCGCCCTAATTTTTTTTATATTAAATTAAATAATGCAGGTCTTTATTAAAAATTATACAATTTATACAATTCAAATATTTTGCTCCAAATTCAATATTCTCCAATTGTACACACAGGGAAATAAAATGCCAACCGAATTGGAAAGTGTATTTTAATGGTAACAACTTATAAATTCAGTTAGTACAACGGTATTAACATTAGATTTCTGAATATTTTTGGTGCTGCAACTAAAATTCCATTGAACTAACCGAGCTTTGTTGTGAAAAACTAATGGTATGTTGTGCCACCTACTGAAATTCGTATATAATCGAATTTGAGTCGTAGCACCGAATTTTAGTTGGCAAATAGCTTATTTTTTCTCTGTGTGTATTTAATTAAATTACTTACCGTAGCGTGAAAAATTTCCATTTACATTTCAGCTATTTATCCATATCCAAGATAGAAATTGAGTATTTAAAATGTATCGATTTTTTCTGTCTGAAAATTTTAAATCCAGGCGATTAAAAAACGCACATTTTTAACTTATTTTTCAGGTTTATTGCCATGAGTGTATTTATCAACACCGATTTTGATAGTTTTCCAAAAATATCAACAATCAATCTATATATTGGCGGAGTACTTAGCGTTTGAACTAACAGACTGATAACGACTTCGCAATTTATGTTGATGAAGAACATTATTATATTTTTTTCAATGAGTTACAAACGGAATGGCAAAATCCTACAAAGTGGGCAGAAGGGTATAAAAATAATTGCTTATCATTTTTTTATAAATTCTAACCCTAAGCATTAGCTACTATGACTTCGGCACGTTGTAGTGAAAACAGACCAGTGCATCTAGTGGGAATCGAACCCACGTCCACCGCACTGTTAAGCTAGCACGCCACCAACCAAGCCTACCGGGGCACACTAAAAATAATTGGTTTCTTATTAATGACCTAAAAATGCTTATCTTAAGTTTAAATAAATTTCAGAAATTTCTTTTGAATGCAAGCCATAATATTCAACAAATTTATAGCAGCACAATGACTGCTATTAACTTAAAACAATTATTTTATTATATACAAATTTCAACATAAATATTTTTCCTTTAACACCAATTACTTCAAATTTGTCTTATAGTCTCTTATTTTTCTACATCTCGTTCTTTTTTAGAAAAATTCCTTCAAATGTTTTTCTTTGCAACATAATTTATTACTTTTATAAGGCACAAATAACACATTTTTTTCAACATTTGGTTGTTTTGTAATTCACTTTACCACATACAAAGTCAGTTAACTTTTTCGAAATGGATAAATGGCACAAAACCTTTTAGCAGCATGACTGTCTAATTATCATCCATCTTTATATTTTGTGTGCCATTTTTTATTTTCTTGAAAAGCTCGTAAATACAATATGACAAATATCCTTCTTATATGTAGCTAAACTTAATACATAGTTACTCCATATTTGGTTTTAACAAAAAATTAAGGAGGAAGAAGACAATACATACTTGGGTATACCACACTGGGATCAAAATGAGTGCACGCTTTTAGGTGCGATAATAATTGCATGAAATTTAGCAAAACAAATTTTTATTGATAGAAAAAAACTATAAATTTGTTAGTGGCTTGTTATAAAATCATGTTAATTTCATATTTGTGTTCGAATGATGACGAATAAGGGTGATTTTTTAAGAGCTTTCGGATTTGATTTAATAAAAAAACCACATAAAATTTAGAGAAATGTATTATATCCTTATTTGAGTCGATAAAACAATCTATATAATTCAATGTTTAAACATGATTTTATGTAAATGTTGACCGGCTCTACGCCTCAAATGGTTCATACGCTGTGTCCAATTTTGGAATACTCTCTGCAACATATCGGCCGGAATCTCACGAATAAATTCGTAGATATTGGCTTCCAGTGCGTCAACAGTTTCGGGCTTGTCCCTATAGACATGATCCCTAACTTATGCCCACAAAAATAGTCTCAAGGCGTTAAATCACATGCCCCAAACAGGAAATAAATTGTTCACCAAACTCGCCTCTCAATTGGGCCATTTGGCTGTGGTGCATGTGGCACCGGTTTGTTTAAACCACATGTCACCCAAGTTCAGCACTTTCATTTTGGGTAAAAAAAATCATAGCACGGTAGCGCTCGTCATTCACAATAAGATTTGCTGACTTCGTCATCTTTGAAAAAGTACGGTCCAATGATACCACCGGCCCATAATCCATACCAAACAGTGCATTTTTCGGGATGCATTGGCAGCTCTTGCAATGCTTCTGGCTGCTCTTCACACCAAATACGCCAATTTTGCTTGTTTAGGTATTCATTCAACCAGAAATGAGCTTCGTCCCTGAATACAATTTGCACTTTCTTTACCGAGCATGAATTTCGATAACAAAATTTAATATTTTTTTTTTTATTTTATTAATTAATAATCATATAATTACAAATTATATACTATTACTCTAACTGAGCACTAGCTACTATGGCCTTCGGCGCGTTGTGGCGAAAACAAACCAGAGTCTATGATGGGAATCGAACCCACGACCCCGCACTGATAAGCCAGCACGCTACCAACTAGACTACCGGGGCGCACAAACAAAATTCAATAATATGCAAGCGTTGTTCGTTTGTAAGTCGATTCATGGTTAAATTATAGACCAACCTGAACATGTTTAACAGTAACATGTTACACAAAAACAGTTGAGCAGCCAAAAACAGTGTTTCCAAAAAGAAAGTTTCTAAAAAATCACCCTTTACATGACAAATTTCAAAAATTTTCGACATTTTGAGGTAAAATATTTTCAAAAAAATTTTTTTTTGTCAATTTATTTTTCTGTGTATAGCACTGGCAAACCACTGTTATATTTGTAGAACCCACCGCGTTAGAAATTACCAAAGGTATAACTAATATTGTACTATAAAAGCACTTTTTGTTTGCAAAGCAAGTGTTTTGCCAGCACTACCTGCTAAATTAATTGCCAGTATTGTTTTTACCAATATTACAACCATTCAGTAACATTATCTTTTTTTTAATATTGTTTTAAATTTTACACGTTCAATCGGCAATTATTAATGTAAGTAACTAAGACCAAACTGGGTTTTTTGGTTTAAAAGCGCATTTCACAAAATTAATTGAATTTAAGGTATTTTGAAAGCACCAAAATATTTGAATTTCCATTGTTATGCCAACGGTGGCAAGTTGGCTCCATCCAACAGTTACCCGCTGCTTGTACCCCACTTAAAAGTGGGGTCAAAATATACCAAATTTTTTGTTTCTTGCAGTTGTGGGTTTTTAATAAAACAAATAAAAATTACGGTCTTAGTTTACTGCCCTTTAACATCTCGTTTTAAAATAAAACAAACAAATGTAAAAATAAAAAGGAGAATAAAATCAAAAAGGGTATATGTATATCTAGCAAAGTTAGAGCTTGCACATAACCAACAAGTTTTCAATTTATTTTTGATCAATAGTGATAATCTTTAACTTCGAGCTGATATATTAGTTCTTATTTAGTGGGATAACTAGGTTATATGAATGTTTGATGTTTGCATGGGATTGTCACTTCGTTCAAAACGTGTTCTGATGATGGGAACCTAGAAAATTCCTGAAATGGATCTAACAACACATTCCTGAAAGTGGTCAATTAATAAATTTGAAAACAAAAACTCTATAGATTATTTGTTAGGACAATATGGCATCGAACTTGAATAATTTTCATTTTCATTGCACAATTAAAGGTAAAACAATTTAGGTTTTGTGAAATTTGTAATGTGTAAGTCAAAGGCATTTCTTAGGCTTTCTTTACATTTTTTTTATTATAGTGTCCCTTTATTCGACCATAAAAAACTAGTTTTTCCCTTCTTTAAAAAGATATATAAATTATTAAAATCGTTTTAAAAGGTTATAAAATAGTAAGCTCTTACTCCTATAAGATATCATTTTATTTAGATTTTTTTTTCATTGTCGGCAGAAAGTGTTTTTAAATTGCGCTTTTGCGTATTTCTATGATAATTTTTATTAAATGTGTATAGTTTTACATATCGTTGGAAAGGTTTTTGGAGTTCACAATAATTTATAGTATATACATATGTAGTTTATAGTATTATAGTATATAGTTGCCTATAAAAACACTATATTCACAAAATTTTGTATGGGAAAGAGCACATCTCAAAACTGAGATATTCGAAATTATTTTTACATTGATATTTTGCCACATGTCAAAACATAGGCACTATGGGCATCAAACTTTATATTTTTTTGAAATAAATTACTGCTATGTAAAAATGCATATTAGCCGATGTTTAATCATGTTAAATCTTATCGCGTTATTTTATTTTTAGTGTACTTCAAAGGTACGAAGTAACGATTTTTTGTCCATTTTGCTCTAACCGTCTCAGTTTCCCACATATAGCCTATTTTAAGATTATAAAATAAATTGTTAGAGACTGATAGCGGAGACGCAAAAAAATATTTTTGAAATCAATTGTGGTTCAAATTGATTGGACAATTTATAAATTTTAGAATCACGAATTACGAAATAATAGCTAAACAATTAGTTCAATTACGGATAAAATTTGTTCTTGTAGTGTGATTAGATAACTACACCCAAAAAACAGACTCGGTAGTAGCAACCTTATTTGTTGCCAATCGAATGTTTCGGTTGTTGCGACCGAATGTTTCGGTTGTGACAACACTCATTCGATTGAAACAACAGAAATTCTGTTACATCTAAAGAATTTCGATTGTCTAAACAGAAATTCAGTGATAACTACCAAAAAATGCGATAGCTACAACCTAACCACTCGATTGGCTACAAATACGGTTGATGCTACCGATTCTGTTTTCTGGGTGTTATAAATTTTGCTAAATAACTGAAAAAATAAGTTCTACCTACTTTTTTTTATTAGTGTACCTTAAATTTAGTAGAATGCTAATAGCAGTATATTTTGCTAAAATCAACAGATTAGATTAGATTATATGGCACTATGCACCGCGACCAACTTAGGTCTTTTGTGCTGCCTAAAGTTACCCTAAAGATTCAAGCTACCTATAAAGCCAATAATCCTATTAGGCAAAATCTTCATAATGTCCGAAGGGGAGACAAAGCGATTGCCAAGAAACTTGGCACGCCTTTCACATAGCCTCGGACATTCGCAAAGAACATGCTCTGATGTCTCAGCTACCAGTTCGCAAAACCTACACTCATCCGTGTCCGAAAGACCCCTTTTGAGCAGGTGGTATCTGAGATTGCAGTGTCCAGTCAGGTAAGACACCAGGGTTCTCAAGTCACCCCTCCCGAGGGACAAGAGTCTCCTCGATCCTGCACTGGAAAAAGAAATCAATCTTTTAGCCTGTCGTTGGCCAAGAGAGTTTTCCCAATAGAGAGAGAATTCTGACTCCCTCCACGACCCGAGCTTCTCCCTAACATACCCCAAAGGTATACCACAGAATGGTTCAGGGCCAATAAAGGGCCTTCGGGTCCCGCAATTAGCAAGACAATCTGCCCTCTCGTTGCCCTCATGCCCCTCGTGACCAGGAACCCACCCTAAGGTAAGCGAGTTGCGCCTGCCAAGTCGGTTAAGAGCCAGAATGCATTCCATGACCAGACCAGATGACACCTCATAGGACATTAAAGCCCTTAATGCCGCCTGACTGTCGGAAAGAATGTAGATACGAGATCTAATAGTGCCCCTTCGTAGACACTCCTCCGCGCAGACACAGATAGCAAAAATCTCTGCCTGAAAAATGGAGGGGTATCTACCCATAACAACAGAAATGTTTGCTAATAAATTGTAGATTGTTAAATACAAAAGCAAAAATTTTTATTTGCATTAAAAAAAATAAAATAAATTTAAAAATCTAAATCAAATTTTTTTTGTTTACTAATATTTAGCAAAATTTGTTGCCGCTTTTAGTAGATTAATTTCTTACTTTGAATTAACTGAGGTATAACTCACAACATAACAAAATGTTTGTTGATTTAACAGATTTATTTTTGCTCTTCTCATCTTAATAATATTTAGCAAACAAAATCTGAGAATTTTAGCAAATTTTTACTACAACTTCATTTTTAACTAATGTTTAGTAGTTTTAGCAATATTTTTAAATAATTTTATTTGCTATTAATGTATAGTCTATCGTACCCATGTCCATCAATTCGCTTAATTAAAAAAAAAAAACCCTGAGAAATAAGAGGCATCTAAAGACGAAATTTATTGAAATTACTCTTATAAAGGGTTTTTTTTTATACAGGTATAGAACTTTAAGCTGGCAACACTTTTTTAACTGGCGTCCATTTTGTCATCTGTCAAGTGATTTATGTTTAGTTTGGTTTGGCATTTCAACATGTATAGACTAACGCCTGAACAACGCTTCCAAATTGTGCAACTGTATTTTGAAATACGTATCGCGCACTACGTCCATTTTACGGTCAACATAATCGTTCATCAGGGCAATTAATTCGAATAACTATGGAACGCTTTCACACCACGTTTACTCTAAATGATAATATGCATCCACAGAGACGTCGTACATTGCGTACAGATTAAGTCATTGCTACTGTAGAGCGTAGTGTAGAGGAAGACCCCAATCAGTCTATCTGTCAATGGTGACCGCTATAGAGCAATGATTACTGACTTTTTTCGATCATCAATTGAACAACCATGATGTGCAGTAGCTGTGGTTTCATCAAGACGGCGCAACATGTCATACAGCTCATGCCACAATTGATTTATTGAAGGAAACGCTTGGTAACCGCATAGTTTCACGTTTCGGACCCGTGAATTGGCCTCCAAAATCGTGCGATTTAACGCCGCTTGACTATCTTCTGTGGGGATATGTGAAGTCGCGAAACGGTTTACCACTTGGAGGACAACAATCGCCGCATTATTGCTAATATACGGCCACAAATGTTGGAAAAATTCATCGAAAATTGGACCTCAAGATTAGACTACGTACGAGCCAGCCGTGGCGGTCATATACCAGAAGTCATATTTAAATTATAATGCCAGAAGATTATATTATATAAAGTAAATTTCAAGTCAATTAAAAATATTCATCTTTGTTTTATTCCATTTCTAAGTTCTATACCTCTATAAAAAACACCCTTTATATCGTGACATAAAAGCCGTTAGTCTGTGCCCATAACCTACTTTAATATTCCTTTGATTACAAATTTCGAAAACTATTTGCACATAGTTTTGCACTTTTACCAGTCGCATTTAAAATCAATTTCATGCACTACACACCTGCATGATGCCGCACATGTATTTATGTTCAATTGTGGAATTGTGTGAGTTTTGTGTGCAAGTGAGTGTGTGAGTGCGTGCAAGGAAATGTTTATTCTTGGTTACAACACCGTGTTCTTTTTTGACATAAATATTTTGCTGTAGCTCGTTCGTTCATTCGTTTGTTTTTTTCCCCATGTACCGCTGTTGCTGCTGGTTTTTATCATCATATTCGTCGTGAATTTAATTTAATTCAAAGTGATTTTTTTTGTTTTTTTTTTTTGTGGAAAAAAAGTGAAATATAAACGGAACAAAGAACAATATAATAATGATAATCAACCTGTAGAAAACGAGAGATGAAACTGTTTACCAAAGAAGTTTTTTCCTTATTCTTATTAATGATAAAGCATAATGCTGGTTATCATGACATTTTTATTTTTTCAGTGCCATCTTCTTATTGTTCTTTCTTTTTTTCACTTTTCCTATATTTTACCTTCTACACTCATACACACCCATAAAGTATGATAAAATATAAAACATGGATGGTAAACGATTCGATGCGGTTATGGGTAAGGGTAATGCTATTTTCTTTTATTTCGATAACGGTATTTTAGCGGTAACGATATTTCAGTTATTTCGAAAACGATATTTAAAGGATAAAGGTTTCTCAGATTTTGTTTAGCTTAAGCTGCATTTCAGTTATTTAAATAACGCTATGTTAAGGATAACGGTAATTCGGTATATCGGTATTGTTATTTTATGCATAACGGATTTTCAATTATTTCGGTTACGGTATTTTAGGGATAACGATAGTCAGCTGAATGGGTTTGAAACCACGACGGTATTTTAGCGCTATTGCCTGCCAACCATGATATATGAAAAAAAAACAATATTTTAGTTAAAAGAAAAACTTTTTCACTTCATCTCTTTTACGTTTTGTTAAATAGATTTTTGTATTTTCACACAGAGTTGCCATTAGTTAAATAGGTTTTAAGCACAATACATAAGTTTGAGTATAAATTTCGTTAAGAAAAAAGATAAATGAATTCTCAGAAGTTAAAATTGTCAAAGGATGTTGATTTAAGTAAAGTTTTGAACTAAAACTTATGACAAACTGATTTAACTTTGATATTTAACAGTGAAAAGATTTTATGTTAAATGAGCCACTGCATGGTAGTATATTTTGTTTTAAATTATGAATATCTAAAAGATGGCTATGAATAACATGTGAATTTTTCATTTATTTTGCTTATTCAAACACTTGTGACAACGGCAAACCGCCAAAAATCGTTTTATATGTATATCAGGAACTTTATAAGATTATGAATGGAAATAGACCGAGGGCCTGCAAAATTTGATGGAGTTTTCAACACTGTGATGCAGTTTTGTTCCAGTAAGGGTTTCTCTTAGTCTCTTCAGTTTCGTCAAAAGTCTGCTTCCTGTGATATAAAAAAACGATGCTCTTTTGGGGTTTAAACAATAAAAGTATAATCGTGTTTCGTGTACAGCTTTTTTTAGCTAACAAGACCTATGCAAGACCTATGCAACGTTGGTTTTTTTATTAGTTCATTTTCATTTCATTTATTTTTTTTTTTTATGAGTTTGACTACTTATTTAACTTATTTTTGGAAAAGTTATTTTTTTAAAAAAACTACTTTTTTTGGAAAATTGCTTTTTTTTAGAAAAAAGTACATTTTTTTGGAAAAAATTACTTTTTGTGAAAAAGCACTTTTTGGGTATAACGTACATTTTGGAAAAATATATTTTATTTTTTTGCAATAAAAGAGACCTTTTTGGAAAAATTATGACTTTTTCCACTTTTTAGCCATCTCCATTGTAATATCAAAAAATTCCGTCACCTTCCCATTAGGAACATATATACCAAATTTGAAGTTTCCAGGTCCAGGGGTCTAGCTGGGCGATGTTGAGTCAGTCAGCCATTCAGTATCTCACATCACTCTGTTATATATATATATATATATATGTATGCACAGCGCATACTTAAGAGACATTTATTCGTTCCCCCGCATAGTTTAGGGACATTTGCTTACTTTGGGGACTGTCCCCAAAGTTTTCGCGCCTTTTCATACATCTAGCGTATTAGATGAGGACAATTTTTTCTATACACCGCATATTCCGGCGACAATTTTGGGCTTGTCCCTAAAGTATGCGCTGTGCATACATATATATATATATATGTATGCACAGCGCCTACTTTAGGGACACGGCCAAAATTGTCCCCGTAATATGCGGTGTATCGAACCAACTGTCCTCATCTTATTCGCTAGATGTATGAAAAGGCGCGAAAACTTTGCTGACAGTCCCCAAAGTAAGCAAATGTCCCTATGCATACATATAAATATATATATGTATGCACAGCGCATACTTTAGGGACACGCCCAAAATTGTCGCCGGAATATGCGGTGTATGGAAAAAATTGTCCTCATCTAATACGCTAGATGTATGAAAAGGCGCGAAAACTTTGGGGACAGTCCCCAAAGTAAGCAAATGTCCCTAAACTATGCGGGGGAATGAATAAATGTCTCTAGACTATGCGCTGTGCATACATATATATATATATATATATATATGTATGCGAACCAACTGTCCTCATCTTATACGCTAGATGTATGAAAATGCGCGAAAACTTTGCGGACAGTCCCCAAAGTAAGCAAATGTCCCTAAACTATGCGGGGGAATGAATAAATGTCGCTAGAGTATGCGCTGTGCATATATATATATATATATATATATATATATGTATATCAGACATGGGCGACGTCAATTACATTCCACAATCATTCACTAATAAATTTTGTCTTTATTGATACTATTTAAAATATAACTCTTTTAATAAGAGAGATCCTGAGATATATTTTAATCTAACAAGCTAAAAAACAATAATCTTTAAAGTAGGTAAAGTCGCACTAACACTGCTTGTGCTCTAACAGTTTTTTAAAAATTTCTAAATAACTCTCCTTGTCTTTCGATTCTTTCCGGAACGTCTTCCATTCTATCGTGAGGAAGAGCTTTGAACCATTAACGGTGAATTTGTGGTGTATACCCAGCAAAACTTTGGTAATGGGTGCGATAAAGTAATGCATTACCTTGTAATGTGTACTCCTTACCTGCATCATTATTTTCCAACAAGAAGTAATTAGTTACCGATAACACAAGGCAACAATTTTGAAAAAATTTTAGGGGCTTTGAAAACCACTATACAATTTTGATGTATTTTGGTACCAGTAGTACAAATATGGTTCAATTTTGAAATTCTATGGAGAGGTTTTTTTTTTAAAAAATTTTTAATTAAAATTATAAATTTTTTTAGACGTGTCTCCACATAATTAATGATAACTAAAAAAAATTAGTCCCGATATTATTCAAATAAATTTAGAAAAACTGAAATTTACATAGCCTTTAATCCGTTAATATATTGCGTTTCAATCGGCTCAGTAGTTTTGGAGTTATAATAAAAAATTGAGGGAAAAAATATTTTTTTTTACGTGAAAATAGCAAATTTTTTTGGTTAAAAAAAATCATAAAAAATCGAAAACGGCAAAAATCGTTCAGATTTATTGCTTTATCGCAAAGCCACATGTAATAGGAACAAAATGAGATATCGATCATAAAAATCGATTGATTTTTTTCGAATTTATTCACAATTAAGTGAATTCGCTCATTTTCACCAAATTTTAGTTTTTTGTCTGATATACATAAAATTGAGTAGTTAATGTTCTTCTTTCGATTGATTGAATTTTGAAAACATTTTCCCCATGCTATGTACAAATTTTCACATCAAAAATGCATTACATAGTAACATTCGTGTATTTTTTGGCAAAACCCTACCTAGAATATACTGATTCTATTCTTCGGAAAGACATTTTGTGTTGGATGAGCTTAAATGTAAATAAATAAATAAATTAAATAGTAGAAAATTTATATTTTATTATTCACATTTATTATAATAAATAAAACAAGAAAATAAATAAATAAATATGTATTATAAACTACAAACTCTGAAATTTTCTTTTAGTCGATTTTCTACTATTGTTGAATAACGAAGTGTTACTCTGAATACTCCAGCAAAAATCCGCCATCATGTGTGCATCCCAGCGACCCTGGGATGCACACATTGTCCGGATATCTTGGTGGAATCGTTCGCCCTGTTCTTCACTCAAGTCTCCTAGATTTTCAGGAAAACGATCTAAGTGACTGTGCAGGTAGTGTACTTTGATGCTCATGTTGCAACCAAGATTCTGGAAGTGAGTTAACATCTCTTCAACGTGCGCAACGTAATCATCACCCTTGTTATTTTCCCAAGAAATTTTGAATAACCCATACAAACGAATCCCATGCATTCTTCTCAATTTCTGACATTGAACTGCCAATTCAGTATCGTTCACCAATTTGCGAATTTGTGGGCCATCAAATATGCCTGCTTTCAGCTTTTCCATACTTAGATTGGGAAACTTCCTTGAAATATACTGGAAACATTCACTATCTTTGTTAAGTGCTTTAACATATTGTTTCATCAGACCAAGTTTAATGTGAAGAGGGGGTAATATGATGCGATCTCGGGGCACTAGAGCCACATTTATAACATTTGGCGTACCTGGAACTAGTGTTTACCTAGAAGGCCATTGTTTTCTCTTCCAATGTTCTGTTTTAGCTCTGCTGTCCCATAAACATATAAAACAAGGATATTTTGTAAAGCCGCTTTGTTGGCCTAAGAGGAAATTTACCATCTTAAGATCAACACAAATTACCCACTTATGTTCATCATACTTTATCTTCTTCATGACCAATGCAATTACAGAGTATTCTTCTTTTACTTTGGTTGAATGTGCGATCGGCAAGGAGTGAAATTTATTTCCATTATGCAAAAGGACACACTTCAAGCTGCGTTTTGATGAGTCGATAAATAAACGCCATTCGTTTGAATCATATCTCTGTAAGCCCATGGCAGTCATCAACCAGAAATATCTGTGCAGTACACAAAGTCATCCTCTTCAGCAAAATAATGAAGTAAGTCTTTTTCTCGAGTACGGTAATACGAAACTTTAGTTTCTTTAGTTATGAGACCTGTTTCTTTCATCCGGGACGCAAGTAATTCAGAAGATCTTTTCGACAATCCAAGGTCTCTAATTACATCATTAAGCTGATCTTGATTCCATGCTATCGGCGAGAAATGTTTGTGTGGGATGAACTCCTCATTTTCAGCTGTAGATGGTAGTGCTGGATCTGACATATCTGATTGGTAAGACATACTTGAGGTTGAGTGTCCTGGTGAAGATGAAAGCACATGACTACAGCTTGCACCCCGATCTTGAGCATATTCTATTTCTTGTGAATGTAGAACTGCAAGTGTAAACCCATCAGCAGACCTCATGGGGTAAGACCATCGCATATGTTTTCCAAAACCGCTTTTTGTACTTAAACAAAAATAACACTCGGATGCGTGGTTCGCTGTTTCTCTCCATAGCATAGGCTTCAAAATTTCCAAGTGTCGTCTGTTAAAATGAAAAAAAAATTGAAATCAGGAATATGAAGAATTCAAATTTAATTAAGAAATATTGTAATTATAAAATATTCCAAATCTATTAATTTATACTTACTTTACGTTAGAAGACTTCATAGATAAATTCAATCGACATGGAATGCATATAGTACTCGGTGTCCAATGCTGGTTCAAATTGTGCGGATAGATATTATAGCAATCTTGATATGACTTTTGCAATGAAGTTAAGAAGCACTTCCGTTTTTTCCCGGTGATATATTAGCCGCACACATAACAAAATAAATCTGGATCGTTTTTACATAAAAATGTTCTGGCTCATTTTTATTAATATTTGAAAATTGTTTTTAACTTCTAAGCTGTATGACTCTAATTTTTGTGTAGGTATTAAATGATGTTTGCGTTATCGCAAACACTTCTTGAATGAAATAAAAGGGTCAAGGAGATCTTATAAATACTGATACTATAATTTGGGATAACCCTTTGTGTGGATACAGTTTGTATGTGCTGCAAATTTTTTATTATTCCCAAGAATCCTAAAAAACATTAAGGACTTTTATGAAAAAAAAAAATCATCCGTTACAGGTAGCTAACGGAAAATAAGAGCACTTCAGCGTACACGCACATTTATGAGCGTTTTATTACTATCCTACCGCAATCGTAAAAATTAAACAATCTTTTGTTTATTACTTATTTTTTTTTAATTATTAGAATCATAAAAATGTCATAGAGGTTTTTCCCAAAGGGGTTTTGCCAAAATGCGTGTCGTAAAATGCACCTGAGTTTTTATGTTCTGCATTTTCATTATATAGTAGGTACAATTTTCTACAGTGCTTGTAAATATGCGATACCTTCAATTAATTGTAAATAAAATGTAAAGCATGCATCGATTTTTATGATCCATATCTAGTTTAATTCGCATGATATGTAGCTTTACTACAAAAAAATAAAAAGTAATATTTTTTGCAGTTTTCGATTTTTTCCAGATTTTTGTTTTTCAAATTTTTTTTTTTTTTTAGCATTTTTTTTGCTAACAATTTGTTTCATAACTTTGAAACTATTGATCGCATTAAAAAATTTGTACAGTTCTTTAAAGATATTGTAAACCTTAATTTTTGTAAATTTAATTTGACAAAATCGGACTAGTTGTTTTTGAGTTATGACAACATAAGTGGAGAAATGGCTCAAAATATTGTCAATTTTAAAAAAAAAATTTTTTAAAAAAAAATTATCCATAGAATTGAAAAATTTTACCATTTTTGTACTTAGGCAGCCATGATGCATCAAATCTATATAGTGGTTAGTCAAGCCTTTTTTTGCTGTTGACCTGTGTAATTGAACACTCATGGATTACCTTGTAATGAGACCTCATTACATTTTACATTACTTCAAAACATAAAATAATGACTTACCGATCATCAATTACATAATGCATGAATTATAAACGTAAAGTAATTATTAATATATATTTTTGAAAATCTATTTATAGACACATTACTTTGTGATTTTTTGTAAGCATAATGGTAAGGTGTATATTTTTGATATCACGAACAAAAACACGAAGCACAACAACTCATCTACATTTTAAGCAATAAAATATTGTATGTATCGATAGCTCAGTTGGTAGAGTTCTCGCCTAACTAATTGTTAAATACCAGAGACCCCAGGTTCGAGTCCCAGCATGACCAAGTTATTTATTTAATAAAAAAAAATGTTATTTATTTCATTAAAAAAAAATATCTGTAAAAAAGAAATTTTATGCATTTTTTTTATGAAAATCTATTTAGAGACACATTTCTTTTTCCCACCATGTAACCATATAAGTAACCAGTTACTTTACCCCCTACAAGGTAATGAGTTACTTTGAGGCTCATCGCCTGTAAAATTCATCAGTGAAGTAATGTGTAAATTATTGCATGAAGGCCTATGGCGATGCATTACTTTACCCATGATTTGGTAATGTGTGGTTTTGCTGGGTAGCTAAGAATTACTTGGAGGTTATTAAATTTCAAGAACTGCTGTGGTTTGACGCTGTTTTTCGAGAAAGTTGTAAGAGGAACTACACGGCTCGGCCAACATTTTGAGCTTTCATGCACACAAAGAAAAATTAAATTTGAGAAAAAATAAATTTACCAACTGAAATTCGGATACTATAGAGAGAATTTATTGGACGTGTTTTAATGAAATCTTTTCTTTAATCTGATGAAGTTTCCTTCACAATGTAAATGAAAAATTTCTTAAACTTTATAGAAAAGCTTCATCGTTTTAATCAAACCGTTTTTAATGAAATTTTTTCATTAATCGTATGAAATTTTTCATTAATAAAATGAAATGTTTCATTAAATTTTATGAAAAACTCAAAAATTCATTGTCATCATGCACAGAATTCTCTCAGTGCAGATTGCAAATTGACTACAATAAATTGAGTTTTTGTCTTCTATTGAAAATATTGTCAGTTCACATAACAACTCAAATATATATATGAAGCCTGTATGATAAGGACAAAGAGTTCAGAAAGAAAAATAAAAAATAATTAAATATTAGATTTTTCATTTCAAATTTAGAAAACATTGAAACGATTTTCTACATGAAAATAAAAAAAAACATAATTTTATATTTAAAAAACATCAAATAAAATTCAGAAAATTTAATTACGTGTACTCAAATAATTCCATTTAATAAAGGGTCCGTCATCTAACGTTTTTTTTCAACTAGTGCTTATTTCGTGAATGGTAACACTTACCTCATGTCTGATTTGACAGATAATTAGTTTTATCCTTCCGCTGAACGAATATGGGCCGTATGTTCGTTATCTTGTGAAAAAAGTGAAAAAAAACTGGCATCCTCATCGATAAACCAAAGCGTGAAAAGCCAAAAACAGTGCGTACACCCGAGAATATTGCTGCTGTGGCAGAAAGTGTGCGTGAAGCGCCATCAACATCAATTCACCGTGGTTCTCAACAATTGAACATTTCGGAGACATCATTGAGACGAATTTTGCATAAAGACCTTGGTCTTTATTTATTGGTTCAGGAGTTCAAAAAAAAAAAAGTTATTTGGCGGACCCTTTACAACACTTCAAATAATATTCAGAAAATAACAATTGAAATTTAGGAAATACGTATTATTTTTAGTAAAAAAACCGCAATTTGCAATACAGAAATATCTGATTAAAATTCAAAAAAAGAATAGTGATATTTTGGATTTTTAAATGATGTTCCGGAATTAAAAATTACTTTTGAGTTTCGAATAGAAACCGAACTATAAATGATATAGTTTTAATTTGAAATTGAAAAATCCAAATTTCAATCGATGCTTTTTGAATTGAAATTAATATTCGGAATTTCAATTGATATTTAGAGAACTTTCTAATGGTGTAGATTTCGTTTAGATAAAGTCATCAACATTTTTTTTAAATGCTATATGCTAAAATAAAAAAAATATATATTTTGGTCTAATGTTATCAATAATAAATAAAACAAATTTACACAGAAAAAACCTAAAAAAGGGTTTCAATTAAAAAATTTATTGAATCAACTAATATTTTAATTGATGTTGCACCTATCACGGTATTTTATACTGAAAAATTTCTATTTATGCATACAGTGTATGAAAAAATAATATGATAATCGCGTCGAAAATAAAATGTGTATTAAATTTGATATAATTTTTATTAAAAATAAAATTATGTTTTTTTTCGACCTTTAATTGTGCAATGAAAATGAAAATTATTCAAGTTCGAGGCCATACTCTATATTTCTTTATTAGGATATTGTCCTAACAAATAATCTATAGAGTTTTTGTTTTCAAATTTATTCTTTGACCCTTTCAGGAATGTGTTGATAGATCTATTTCGGGAATTTTCTAGGTCTAGTTTACCTTCCCCTGTGTTGTTTATAAACTAAACAAAAAAAGGAGAGAAAAACAGAAAACGTGTATTGAATATCCACCAGAGGTGGACCGTACACATAACAAACAAGTTTTCAATTTATTTTTTGATCAATGGTTATAATCTTTAACTTCAAGCTCATATATTAGTTCTCATGTAGTGAGTAAACTAGTTTATATAAATGTTTGATGTTTGGCATGGATTGTTACAGCTTTCAGAACGTGTTCAGATGATGGGAACCTAGAAAATTCCCAAAATAGATCTATCAACACATTCCTGAAAGGGTCAAAGAATAAATTTGAAAACAAAAACTCTATAGATTATTTGTTAGGACAATATCCTAATAAAGAAATATAGAGTATGGCCTCGAACTTGAATAATTTTCATTTTCATTATAAATTATGTATTTATATATTTAAAAGTCAATTAAAATATTTATGGATTCAATTAAATATTTGTTTAGAAACAAATTAATTCAAATCAAATCTTTATAGATATTTAGGTTGATAATTTTTTCTGTATACCTTGAATGAAATTATTTTCACAAAGTATGAAACATTTTTACAAAATTATGATTATGTATGAAATATTTGTCTTTAATTTGTATGTGGAAACTTCAAAAACATGATGAATAATTGATGACAAACGGTTTATAAAACATTTTCATCAATAAGTGATGAACTTTTTTCCCTGTGCATATTAAAGTGCATAAATAAGTTCAAGTTTTTCCCTATCAAATAATTTTTAGCTTTAAAAAAAAATCATATTATTAATAAATTTTTTTGTTAATTTTAGCAAAACGGGTTTTAAAAGTCAGTCAAATTTTAAATTAGCAACCAAAATTAGTAAAAATAAATTTTGTAATTTGTAAAATAACAAAAGCAAAAAATGTTACTAAAAAATAATTGATTACTAAAAATTTGTATAATAATAGTAAAGTGAGATGGAAAACTGATTTATTAAATTTTGTTTTTTAGTGTATACACTCACAAGAACTTTTCCATAAAAAATCAACAGTTATTTAAAAGATTAATCGGTAAAGTTGTTTTCAATGGAATATACAGTTAAATTAACAAAGAAATATATTTTTTAACGTTCTGTCTGTTATTCAACAAAAAAATAAACAAAAAACGGACTTTCCGTAATAGTTAAAATATTCAGTTAAAATTTTCTATTCAAAACAAAAAGTTGTTATATTATATTGAGAATTGAAATAAACGAAAACAATCTATTGTTTTTATGGATTTTGTCAGTTAATTTTCCAACAGTTGAAAATAAACTAAAAATACAATTGTTTTAAACGAAAAGTAAGTAGTCCTGTTTTTAACTGATTTTCAGTTGATTTAATGTGTATATTCAGTAGTCTTATCGGACAAAATATTGTGAGTGTAAGGATAGAGTGATAGGTTTAGCTAGTATTACTAGAATTTGTGTTCACAAAAATGTTCAAGGCCACACATATTGACAGTACACTTCCGATTAGGGACTACTGCTGTGAAATTATCTCCCATTAATTTTGAAATATGGGATTCAATTCCTCTACCTTACAACTGCACGCAGAAAACAGTTTTGTAGTTGCAACTAAATTTTTTGCCAACCGATTTTTTTTTGGTTCTACCTACTATCAGTATTATTAAATTTTAATACTATTGTAACAACCTACATTTATTTACAAATTTCCAATTTGTATTGTATTGAATATATTATAAGTATTATGTTTGTGGACTATAATATTCTATAAATAGATTCACATGCATTCAAGAAAATGTATTTTGTATGCCTCGAACTGGGCTCGCACCGGCGATCTTTTGTTTGTCAGGCAAATACTTTACATCTAGCCTAAATCAAATTTAAATATGTATTTTTTTAAATTTCAACCTTGAATATTTTTTAGTTTCAAATTTAAATATTTGTCTAAAAATAGATTTTTATGTACAACAGAAATTCGGTTGCTAATCTCAATATTTTATTAGAGTTACCAAACCTATAAAAAAAAAATTATATTATTTTATTAACAAAAAACTGTTATGTCGCGAACTAGGCTCGAACCGGCGACCTACTGCTTGTCAGGCAATTACTTTAGCTCTAGCCTAAACTAAGTTTGAATTTGTATTTTCCAATTTTGTTTTTTTGCTTCAAATTTAAATATGTATGTGTAAAAATAGATTTGTATGTACAACAGAAATGCGGTTGCTGATCTCAATATCTTATTAGAGTTACCAAAACTATAAAAAAATATCATATATTATTTTAAAATTAGTTTATTAAAAAAAATTCTTATGCCGCGAACTGGAGAGTCGAACCGATGACCTTCTGCTTCTCCAGCAATGACTTTACCTCTAGCTTAAACCCAATTTGAATTTGTATTTTCAAATTTCTACCATGAATATTTTTTTTTTTTCAAATTTAAATATGAATGTCTAAAAATAGATTTGTATGTACAATATAAATTGGGTTGCTAATCTCAATATTTTATTAGAGTTATCAAAACTATTAAAAAACTTTTTACTATTTTAAAATTGGTAATGAAAACTAATGGGTCGATTATGGATAGCAACCGAACTTCAGTTGCGTTGCCAGTTGCCAAATACATATTACGTTTGGCAACTGGCAACTGACAGCTGGCAACTTCAGTTGTCTAATAGTGATTATATTGGCAACCGAAAAGTTCTGGTCGCTGTAGAATTTTAAGCAACAAAAAAGGCGGGGAACATTAAAAATTAAGTATATTTTATTGTTAAATTATTTGTAATATAGATATAAATAATATTTTATATATGTTTTACATGATATATTTTATATAATAAATATTTTAAATAATTTTATTTGTACCTGTAGATTTTTAAAATGGTGAAAATCACAACCCGAAAACAATTTGAGTTGTTGGTCCAACAACTCGAAAAATACCCATTTACATACAACATTTTTAATTAAATAATTTTTTTACACAACACTTTTATTAATATATTTTTTATACAAATTCACATTTGTCAACCTTTTTTATTTGTTTACATTTTTCCAGTTGCTGAACTGTCAAAATAAGATTATCGATAACTTTTTGGCAACTGGCGAAGGTTGCCGTACATAATACCAAGTTCGGTTGCTATCCATAATCGACTCACAATATTTGTGATATAGTGATTTTTTTTTGCAGGCGAAACTAATATACGATTTTTAACTCCAAATATTTTATTCAAGCGATAAAATCTCTGAAAAGTGGTTGGTTGTTAGTATTAAAGATAATGTAGAAGATAATATTTTTTCAATATTTGATTAGGAAAACCATTATTTTGAATGATGTGACTGTGTTTTGGTTAATTTTATATATTTTCTGTTTACAATACAGTTTAATTATTCTGATGTCGAATTTTACGTACTTTCAATTAAAGTTATTGAAAAATGATTAAATTTTGTTGGTTAAAATGGAAGTCCGACAAATTTCTTCTCTGTGTGTAGTTTCAAATTATTCACCGTCAAAAAAAATATCCCTTTAAATTTCTTTTAAAAGTGTTACACAACTTTTTATCTTCTTATCAAAAACTTATCTATTTGTAATTGGGTGAGTGCGAGAAAATTTTCAAATACGGCATTCTTAACTAACCCGTCTTTTATATATTTTCTCCATCTTTAGACGCTGTTAAGTTTTACAAGCACAAAAAACGAAAAAAATATACAAATGAAATCGACATTCTTCTTTTATTATTTCACGGCAATAACAAAACAGCGAAAAAGTTGAAAACACAAAAACAAAATATATGAATTGCAAAAAAATTGAAATCTAACAGAAGAAAAAGTTTTTCTTTTTGTTTGTAAGTAGGTTATTACAAACACTCTTACACATGTCGGTATAAAATTATATTGTTTTCCCTACTACGTTCAGTTCTTTGTTTTTTTTTTTTGCGCAAAAAAAGTTAAAAGTTAATAATTTATTTAATGAATTCAGATTAAAAGCAACAAAACGTTGTGGGGCATCTTTTCAAACTTTTGTTTTTTATGTTTTACGTATTTTCATTTTTTTCTTTTTTTATCTTTTCGAGGAGACAAATTTCTAAGTAAGGAGATTAAGCAAAAATATAAAATAAAAAGCAAAACTTAAGGATTGTTAACGATGTCAGTAGTCATAAGTAGTACAATCGATATGGTCGAAAATTATGCAGAATTTTTCAATGTATAAAAATTTTGCGACTTATCAATTCTGATAGCCCGATGAAAGAAGTTCCGATAGAGGTCATTTCTTTTTTAGCAACAAAATTAGTGGATTCAGCAAAAGTTTTGCTAACACTTAGTAGATTCAAAACTAAAAAATTCTTGCTAAAAGTTAATAAAATTATTGCTGAACGTAATTAGACTGAAAAATTCCAAAAATTTGTAGAACAATTTTACTTTAGTTAATTTATTTGATGAAAATCTTAATTTTTTTTTATTCTTTTAAAAATAATTTACAATAAGTTACAAAATATAAAAATGCCCATAATCCCGCATTGACAACAAGGATTAATTTAATATCTGAAAATATATAAAAATAATTATGTATACCATTAACAAATTATCTTTCAACTACTTACATCAATGGTTGTCTAACTGATGGCATCTTTCTAGAAACGAAACATAAATAAATAACAAGATATGAAATTTACAACCTTTTTTTGGAGTAAGAAAAAGGAAAAATACAAAATTATGTATGATGTGTGTCCTTGGATTTCGCTTTAGCCTGTCTACCTGAACGTATGTTTGTTTGCAATTTGACCACACTACATTAACAGTCACTGAAATCATTTAGTTCAATTTACATATACACATTTTATCTTTATTAAATTTAAATGTTTTATTTTGTCTTTAATTTAATTAATAGACAATTACTTTGACAAACCGGTGACAACATAAAATTTTACATGTATCGTACACATTGTTGGCATCCTTTTCTTTTATTATGCATGAGAAACAGATATAAGAATCTTCCATGGTTGATTTTTTATATGTTTTACAAAAGTTTTACTTTTTAGTATAATTTTCTTCGTCTCTACGACATCTACTTCATACTGAGTATATCTTTCAACCTGGCTGCCGTTCACACTTTTTTAGCAAAATAAATTAGTAAAATATTAGTAAAATGTTAGTAAAACATTAGTTCAAAACAGTTAAGTACTGAATAAATATAACTAAATTTTTAGCTGAAAACACAATTTCAGCAAAACATTTGCTGAAAAATAATACACTTGATTTACAAGATGTTTTACTATCTATTATGCTAACTTATTTTTTTGAGTGTGAAGTTTTTGTTAGAAAAACTTTTTTGTCAAAATTTCTGCACCCCATTGAAATCATATTAGTTATTATTAATTTCTAAAATTAATCATTTTGTCCTGCTATGTAATTTAATAAAATAATACATAATTTTTTAAAATTAAATACACACTTTTAATGTAAATTTACTTATTTTGTGTCTTAATTTGTTGCACATTTTGTGTGTAACCAAGTAGTGCTTAATAGGAGTATTTCATGGTTGGCAGGCAATACCGCTAAACTGACGAAGTCGATTCAAAATCCTTTCAACTGACTGTCGATATCCCTAAAATACCGTTACCGAAATAATTGATAACCCATAATCAGTAAAATACCGTTAACAATATTATTGAAATACCGATATCCTTAATACCGAAATAACTAAAATACGCTTATCGCTAAAATACCAGTACCGAAATAAATTAAAAAGCGTTACCTTTAAAATACCGTTACCAAAATAAAGTAAGTCGTATTGATAACTTATCCAACCGGTTTTATATCGTTACACGATAAATAATTTTAAAATAATATAGGTTAGGTTAGGAAGGGTTATGTGCCCAAGGGCACATCTCCACTCGGAGACCAATACAGTCCATTGTGAATCCCTGCAGTGAAAAACAGTAAGAAAGAATAGAAATAGACAGCAAGATAGAATAAAACATAGATATAAAGAAAGATAGAAAGTATAGAAAGAAAGGAAAGGATATATACTCCCCAGAACCAGCTCCTATCGTCCCCTTGCTAGAAACAGCCGTCCTATTTCCCTGACAAATCTCAGCAAATCTACTGGATTGCATCCAGCGACACACTCAAGTTCGTCCTGAAATCAATCTTCTAGCCGTTTCTGTTTGAGACCCTGCAACCTAGGACAGTGGCACATTATATGCTCAACTGTCTCCAGTTCCTCAAAGTCCTCGCACAACCTGCAAATGCGGTAAGTCCCTGTCCCATCTGCTTGTGAAAGCCCTGACAGAACAATGACCGGTCAGGAACCCCGTACGGGTCCTGAGACCATCCCTGTCTAGTCCCAAAAGAAGCTTGGTTGCCCCTGCGTGCAATGCGGGCCATAACGCCCTAGACACCCTGCAATCCATTCTCTCCCTCCATGACTGGTTAACGATTTCGCGGAATCCCTTCCGTATCACCTCAAAGTAGTAACATCGGGGGGGGGGGGGGGCTTTACCATATATATTATTATTGAAATAACTAAAATACCGTTGCCGCAAAAGTACCGTTACCGAAAATACTAAAATACCGCTATCGCTAAAAAAATCGTTACCGAAATGACTGAAATATCGTTACCGCTAAAATACAGCGGTTCCCTTACCGATCACAGCATCGAATCATCCACGATTTTTTTTTTTCATTTATGCACTTGTAGTAAATTTACTTAATTTATGGAAGGAGTTCAGATTCCTACTATAAGTTGAGTAAATTTAAACAAAAATGTATTAGACTGCAGTTTTTTTTTTATTAAAGAACATATTTTACTTGCTTCAATCTTACTTTTCATTCTTCGGAGCTTTAGTTTGCTGGATTGCTATAATATTTCTGTGCGTATGATTAATATTAAAAAATTAATATAATTTGATATCACTCATACGTAATGTTCAAAAAATTGGTTTAAGAGGAATTTGAAAATATTTGTTTAGCTTTTAATCTTCTCCTCATAAATTAAAAAAAAAAATAAATCCCGTATAGTTTTTGTTCATAGTTTAATAGTAGTTGTCGTTGTAGTACAATCAGTCGTTAAAATCAGGTGGCCCAGAAGGTTAAGTGTTTTATTATTCTCTTTTGTTTTTGTTTGTGTTTTTTTTTCATACATTGTAGTCGATTTAGAAAAACTTTTTTATGTTGTTTTTTTCTCGAAAATTATGAATGAACATTTAGGTTTCTTTGAAGTTTAATTAAATTTTATAATAATATTAAGGAGAAAAATTACACTCTTTTCTGGCACAGCAAGAACTTCAAATTAAATTTTAAAATGCCATACTTTCAAGACAGTCTTACCGCTTTTTAATTGGTTTTACTGTAATTTGTATATTTTTTCAATAAATAATATATAAATTTATAGTAAATGTTTATGAAAAGCATACAATCTAGGAATCTAGGCACAGTTGCAAAATATAATATACACTATGAAAATGTCTTTGAAGTTGACAATTAATCATTATAAATTGAACCAAAGTGTAATATTTTTACCGCTCTTTAAGACGATAAGCCCTCTAGTCATTCAGTTGGATAATGAAAGACGTTAATAGTTGCTAGACATTAAATTACTTGTAATAATAATGAAATTTCAAAAATTAATTATATTTGACGTACACTCATAAAATGATTTAGTAGAGAAGTTAGTAAATCAGCAAATTTTTTGCTAATACTATGTTTTCAGCTAAAATTTTAGTTATACTTATTCAGCACTTAACTGTTTTTAACTAATGTTTTACTAATATTTTACTAATGTTTTACTAATTTATTTTGCTAAAAAAAAGTCATAAGCAATGAAGAATTGTATAGAAAATGCCAAATTGATTCCATTCACATTATCATAAAGAGAAGAAAATGAAAATGGACCGGTCACACGCTTAGAAAGAACCCTTATGAAATAAGCCGTCAAGCACTAGTTTGGAACCCACAAGGCAACAGAAGAAGAGGTCGGCCAAGAAGCTTACTCAAAGATATTGAACACAGCGGAAAAAGCTGGAACGAGTTAAAACTACTAGCGAATGACAGAATATCTTGGAGGAATTTTGTAGAGGCCCTATGCTCCACAGGGAGTTAAGCGGAAATGAAGAAGGAGAAAAAAACTTGCGCTGACAAGAACATTAACAGTGTGGCCGACAAAAAAATTTAAAAATATATGCATTTTGAAGTTGATGTCACAACATTTCAAGATGTAGTAGAGAAGAAAATGATACTAAAAAGTACAACTCTTGTAAGACATATAAAAAATCAGCCATGAAAGATTTTTGTATCTGTTTTTCATATATAAAATAAAATTGTGGATTAAAACAACTTAAATTTTGTGTTGTCACCGGCTTGTAAAAGTAATTGTTTATTAATTAAATTAAAGACAAAATAAAGTACTTAAATTTAATAAAGATTAAATGTGTATTTGTAAACTAAATGCATAAAATGCTTTGAAATTGCAAACAAATTACTATGCGTTCAGGTAGACAGACCAAAGCGAAATATTAAGACACATATCCTTTTGCTTATTGAAAAAAAGGTTTGTATACGTCAAATATTTTTATTTTTCCGTTTCTAGAGTTATCTAAGGAATTTGTCTTAATTTTTTAATTTTGAATCAACTAAGTGTTAGCAAAACTATTACAGAATCTACTAATTATATTGCTAAAAATTAGCTCACTGATTTTCAATAAAATATTTTGCTGAAATTGTCAATTTTTTTGCAAACCCCTTCCTAACCCAAATTTTTTTGAACATAACATACCAGTGTTTGGTATCGTTGAAAAGAAAATTACCTGTAGATTGCGATTTTTTTAAAAAAGGTTGAATTTAGCCATCTTGGTAAAACAAAAACTTGGGTAATCCAAATATGAAGGTAAAAATTTCAGGTTTTGCTTAAATGAAAATTTTCACTATTCAATAAAATATTTATTAATAGACATAATCCAATGATTTTTTGGATTTAACTAGACTTTAAGTCAACAAATCGAAACAAATTTCAGAAATTATGATTTTCTGAAAACAATCCCACAATTCCTACAAATAAAAAAAAATTCCAAAAATGGGATTTTTTTCGTTTTTTGCTGCCATGTCGTCATTTAAAGCGTGGATTGGAAATGACTTACACACTACATTAGGTATCTGTTGGAGTATCTAAAACCGGTTTCCACTACCCAATTGGAGGCGTGCACAAATTTTAACTGTGAGTTAAAGTTGATATTTACCTAAAAAATACGGCAACTTTGGAAGCGGATGGGGGGAAAAATATTTACAAATCAAAATTTTTTTTACCACAACTCGCATTTATATAAAAAGACCTTCCAGAAAAGTATACATATTTTATATGTTCAGAAGAAAAATATTTGTCTGGAGCGATAAGAAGTTTGGTGCTTTTTGGGGAAAATATCGCCAAAATTTACTTTTTTTTTTTATTTTTCTACTTTAAACTAATGTAATTTTTGACTGAAACAAGATATTGAACTAATTTTTTTTTTATTCAATCAAGAATTTTATTGGCTAAATAACCGTTATTTTAAAACGAAAATTGGTCCCAATTTTCTCCCGATATTCGAAAAACTTTGGACCTGAGTCGGACAAAATTTGGAATTTCACATTTTCAAATCAGAATATCTCGGAAACTATTGGAGGTAACCCATCATCATCTTTACAAGAAGATTTCTAAGATGTTAATTTTTTGAAAATCCGATGAGAAACAAAAAAAGATGGCAAACACTCAAAATTTTTTATGAAAAAAGTACCCAACTTTGGGCAGCCATTTTGCCGCCCCAAAGGGTCTGGAAGGTTCAAAATCAAAACTTAAACTCCGTTTTATGTCTTTTATGCATGTTCCAAATTTCATTGCAATCGGACAACAAGTTAACAAATGGCCGAATTATTTCCACAAATTTTGTGATTTATCCCACTGTGCTCTGGTGGAAATCGAAACCACGATTCCCGTACTTAACATATTATCAACTACAACCTGGAAATGTATATTTGTAAATATTAAATAGCTTATTTACCAATCATAGAAATAAACCTTTTAAAATAGCAGAAAAAGCTACTAAAAATTAGTTAAAAATGTTCTTGCAGAAAAACTGCTAAATGTAGCAAATTATTTTGCTAAATATTAATAAAACAAAAACCGCAAAATTAAAACTGTTAATTTTACATAATTGTAGTTTTATTAGATGTGAACTTTAGTTAATTAAAAATAGCATTTTCACTGTAAGATTAGCAAAAACTTTTACTAAATATTTGTAGACTCAAAATAGCAAAGAAAAACTGTAATATTAACAAAATGTATGCTATATTTACCTCAAATTTAGTAGAATGCAAATTGCAGTTTATTTTGCTAAAATCAAGAGAAATTGTTGCTAAAAAATTGTAGATTGCTGATTACATAAGGGCAGACTTTTATTCGCATTAAAAAATCTGAAAAAAAAACTTTAAAAATTTCACATTTTTGAATAACTGTTTTTTCTTCTAATAATCAGTAAATATTTTTGCTGATTTTAGCAGACTACTTTGTTACTTTCAATTAATTAAAGTTTAGCTCAAACATAACCAAATATTTGTAAATTTAACAGAAAATTCAACATATTTAGTAAGAAACAGCAAATTTAACATATTTAGTAAGAAAAATCTGCAAATTTTAGCAGTTTTTTTATGCAAAGTGATTTTTAACTAATTTGTACAAGCTTATTTATATGAGTGTGGCATCTAGATTATTTGAATGCAATGTTTTTTCGTGCTTGGGATAATTCGCAAAAAGGTCTTTTATCGAAACATCTTACTATTTGGTAGATAAAATGATATTCTTCATGAAATTCTATTAAACTTTACTTAAAATTCAATCCACGACCTTCCATTGCAATTTTATCAATTTTATACAAAAATTCGATAATATCATGCAGATAATTCCCTTAGTGTAGTAACAACCTATAGCTAACATAATTATAATGAAGAAA
>CM037854.1:199563566-199583452 GCA_021234595.1 Delia radicum
TAAAGGTAGGGAAAGATGAAGGGCTTCAGACATGGCAACACTGTAATTGCGCGAGATGATAAGTCTTAGAACAGTTGTTGCTCGCCACCTGATGGAGAGTTGGCGAACTTATTGAAGCTTTTTTTTGGTTCAATAGCCCTGATTTATTATTTTACTTCGGTGGGGTTAATTGCTATGGGAACACCGAAGGTGGACATTGCGATACGTATGAGGGATAGAAAAAACTCATACATATTATTTTGATGTTGCCGGCACCGGGGATCGAACCCGGGACCTTCTGTGTAAAAGTCCAACGCGCTAACCATTACACCACAAACGCCCACAATTAAAAAAGTTATGGGCACTTCAAAGTGAAAAATGTGCATAAATCAGGAGTTTTTACAAATTTAGAGATCTGAAAAAGGAAATGTACAAATGGGACCATAGAGTATTCATGTACAAAAAATAAACAAAATCAGAGGACCCGTGGTCAGATTTTTTGCGTTTTCTAATGGAACGAAATGATATATTTTTTGAATATAATTTGTTACTCGAAATCAAAAAGCAGTGACTGGTTTTTGACATTTACGTTCGCACTGTTGACAACTTGTTCGAAATAGAGAAATCAAATTTTGTATGAAAACTGTTACGTTTTTCATTCGACTTGTTCTTCAAGTCATCGTTCGCATAGAAATTTAGTTTAGAGAAACCCAAATCAATTTTCTTTCGCTTAGAAAGCGAAAGAAAGCATTCTTTCGAAATCGAGAAACAGGCCATTAAGCTACGATTGTTATTTAAAGAGAGGACTATGCTTGTCAAGATGGATAAGAAATTGTTAAGAAGAAAGAGAAAAATATGGTAACGGAAAAAAAGAAAGATTTTTACATACTTCTTACTTTGACATGATTTAAGCGATCATATCATTGATAACATACTCTACGTTGGGATAACTATAATTACTTTTTTGCTATTTTTGCTAATATTACAAACAGTTTTTTAAAACTTTTAACTGTTTTTTTTAAGAGTGTGATAACTGAAATCTTATTGTGTAAAATTTAAGAGATTTCTGAATTGATTAAGAGAAATATTGTGTTATAATATTTTTTTGGCGTTTCATAAATATAATTGCATACAACGGTAAACAAAAAAAAATATAAAATTTTTTTTTTTTTTTTAAAAAAAGAGAGGCAACACTCAGTAGTGCGATTTACTACGCTTTTTTAAACCATAATTTTTTCGGTTAAAAAATGTTAACCACAAAAATACCATTTGCTATTCACTAACACTTTAAAAACGATTTTTTTCTGGCGTGTTAAAGTCAGCTGTTATTTTTAACAACACAAATTGTGGTTTATTAACAGCAGAGTTTTTGGTGTGGTTAATTTTTTTTAGAAGGTTTTATTTATCGTTGTGCCAATATATAAAATAAATATAATGGCTTTGGAGTATTTAGCCTACAATTTATTGGAGAATGAGCCGTTAATAGTGCTCCTACAGTCAATTTGAATGCACAGAAATATAAAACTGTTTAACCGTGGTTAAAAAGTAAGTTAGTGAATCGCATAGTGGTTAGTGCAAACATCAAAATGTGTGGTTAAAGATAACACCTGCTAAATGGTGTTAAAAGTTAGTGAATCGCACTACAGGAATACTTCCTATATTGTTAGTGTGTTGCTTTCTTTGGAAAGGGATAGTATAGAGATGAAAGGTTGGGGAAAGATTGAAGGGCTTCAGACATGGCAATACTGTAATTGCCGCGAGATGATAAATCTTAGAACAGTTGTTGCTCGCCACCTGATGTAGAGTTGGCGAACTTATTGAAGCTTTTGGTTCATAGCCCTGATTCATTATTTTACTTCGGTGAAGTTAATTGCTATGGGAACACCGAAGGTGGACGTTGCGATACGTATGAGGGATAGAAAAAACTCATACATATTAATTTGAAAATGAAAAATGAAAATGAAGAAAAATTAAAGAATTTTTTTTATGCAATTTCAATCAATTTGCAATAAAATGCCACGTGGTTCATATCTAAGTGATTTTGAAAAGGAGCAAATTTCACCATATTTAAGTTTTAGGGAATTTGCTAGAAAAATAACCCTTCAACATGTGGTTGCCATAAATTTTGAGAATAATCCGAGTGCTTATGGTAAATAAAACAGGCGGCCATCAAAAAGCTCTCTGTTCAGGACCGCCCGTAAAATACTCAACTGTGCCAGTAACTCAATGAAGAGTCTCATTCAGATAATAATGAATGTAAGGTAAATGTGTCCAAAAACAGCCTTAACTAGGGTCTTAACAAATTCCCAGAGAATTACGCACCAAAAGATAATGTCTGTGCCAAGGATATTACCCCCGCCGCAAAACTAGCCGACTTGAACTCGCTAAAAGAAATTTACAAACCAACTGAGAAAGGTAAGTCAATAATCGCAGTTGTTGATAGGACTGTTTAAACACAAATTTCTTTTAAATCTGATTTTTTCTGATGAGAAAAAGTTCAATCTTGATAGTCCAGAGGGTGTTTACAACTATATAAGGAACCATGATATTTAGTATGGTTGATTTAGTATTTCCAAGTACCAAAATTATTCTTTGGATTACATTACAGTATTAGAAGAGAAAGTGGTGCCATTAAGTGAAAATAGCAACGAAAAAAAACTCATTTTCCAACAAGACAAGTTGTGAGACGATGGAATGGCTATCATCAAAAAATATAAGAGTATTCGATTCGGCCCGTATGTTCTCCGCATCAATTCCCCATTGAGAATATTTTTGGAGTCTTAACCCGTCGAGTTAACGCAGGTAACCGGTCAATATGAAAGCGTTTTCATTTAAAAGACGCAGTTTTTGATGCGTGGAGATCTATACGGAAGACTTTCGAATAAATCTAATAGACAGTATGTCTGATTGAATTTTCGAGTTGATTCAAAAGAAATATGCCTCACGCATTATTAAAACTGCTGCTTTAAAATACTTTTTCTAAAATTTTATAAATTTTGATATATTAATTTAAGTGTATTATAATACACATAATCATGTTATGAAAAACTTATTGATTTTGTTATGCCTTTTAAATAGTAAAATAAAAAATAAATTAATTGTTTTCTTGTTAAATATTATTAATTTTCCTTTGGTTTTACATTTAGAAATTAATGTGTTATTATAGTTTTGCAATGCAGTGTAGGTTTGTAGCCTTGATCATATTACAACCATATTATTTACTGCATGCACAAGAAAACGCATAAAATGCAAGCACTAAACCACCTTGTAAATGCCTCATAAGTTAGTAACAATCTTAATTAATAAATATAAAATAACAAATTAAATGTATACTCTATTAAAATTTCTAACTAATATAAAATGCAAACGATATGTTATTTTTATACTTCCATTAACATTTATGCTCACATTAAAAAAAATCTTTACCTTAACTATAACACTTATATTTCCGTTTCCGGTCCCCCTTACATTTAAAAAGCTTTTAAAGGTTATAACTTTTGTAACGAATCTGTGTTGGTTTTAATCAAGGTTTGTGCAATTATTTTCCCTTAGCAAATATATACTTAACCATGCTCATTTAAAATATCATATTAATTTTACTTTCTGTTTTTTATTTCATTTTTTTTTTTGCAATTTTAAAGCGAAGCAACAACTTCATTAAAGGTGAATAATTTAAATCTCAATGGGCATGTATATATATTTAATTTAACAGTTGCTACTGTATATTAACGCACACACACCACACAGCAATTATACTGATCCAGCAAAAAACAAGAGAAGGCAATTGAAGCAAACTACTTTTTTATGTTTTTATTTTTATTTAATTTTCTCTATTTCTCTTTCACTTCTAAGAAGTGTTATTTATTAATATATTTAAATTAGAGTAACAGCAAAAGTTTAAGTATAAAAATATTAGATTAGTGGTTCTGGGCAGTGTTGCCAGGTTTGTTGAGCATAAAATCGTGAAAATTTCCAGAAAAAATCGTCAAAATCGTCATAAAATTGTCAAAATAAAAAATATTTTTTTATAAGTGGCATTAAGCTTTAATAAAAAAAATATTAAAGACAATAGTGTAATTCACATTTCAAGTGCTAACATGCTGTCGTTGTAATATAACACGATTTACGACACTTTTCTATCGTTTAAACTTCGAAAATTATGATAGTTTAAAACGACTGCACTTTACCTGTTTAAATTGTTAATCACTTCAAAATAATTCTGAACTACATTTCAGTAGCACAATTTCTAATTCTTAAATCTCTAAGGGCCATTATTACAACTTGCCAATAGCTAAAGTTCGGATGTTATCTGACAGATTATTAGTTTTTCGTTATTATAAGTATACTTTAAGCTAAAAGTGACCGATAAGCTAAAGGAAAGATATTGTTGCCTTTAACTTTTAACTTAAGGTTTATGTGTTTAAAGTTGCCACATACGTACGTTGCCACTATGTATTTTTATAAACCAATTCATTTGGTCAAAAATAATCGGTTTTTCCTTTCCCACATTATCAAAAATATTAATTTTATTTTATTGGGAAGTTGTAATAACGAAAACATTATAGCTCACTTTATTCCTCACTTAGCTAAAGTTACCTTTTACTAACATTTACTTTAAAGGCAAGTTGTAATAATGGCCCTAAATTTTATTTTTTAATTCTTATATTTAGATCTCCATTAACAAATTAAAATTTATGATCAAATTCAAATTGCTTTACATTTTTTTTCATGAATTTTTGTATTAAATCTATGAAATGTCACTGGAACCTCGTCCATTAATTTAACGAAAAGTTTTTTTATTAAATGAATGCATTTTTTAAAACTTTTTATTAAATGAATACAGGTTTTCATATAATTTAATGAAAAATTTCATTTTGTTCATTAAAAATTTCAAACGACTAACGAAAAAGTTTCATTAAGACATTTTCAGTGAAAAAATATGAAGCTTTTTCATCAAGTTTAAAAAAAAAAATCATTTCACTCATTATGTTAGATTTCGATTCATTATGATAAAAAATAAGTTTTTTTAATTTTAACAAAATAATATAAACGAAAAATAGATCAGGTGACAAATAAATATGTTTTGCAGACATACCAAACTTTTGTCAAAAAAATCGTCATTTTGGAATCAAAAAATCGTCCAATCATCATTTAGTTTATTTGGGTACTAAAAATCGTCAAAATGACGATAAATTGTCAAAACTGGCAGCACAGGTTCTGTGTGTTGACTTCGGCGGGATATGACTTTTTATTTAATTAAGAATGAAAATGTGTTTTCCTTAACACCTGTACGCCCTTGTCCACATATGTGGACATTTACTACACTGATAATAATCCATGTATAAAATGTCAAAATAACAAAAACTTTCGTAAAATGCACGAAAATTTGTTAATTTTACAAAATATTTCGTAGTTTTAACCTTTTTTTTTCTTATTTTAAGCATGGATTATTATGAGTGTGGGGTTTGTCACTCAATTAGAAATTATTAGATTATTTGATTAATCGAACGAACAAAAACAAAACTCCAACAAACAATTTTAAAACCATGACTTTTGACTAACAAATAATTCGAATAAATTTTGACGATTAATCCAATAAAACGAATAATTGAAAAACAGACTTCGTTTAGTATAATTTTACCACTTCTAGGAACATAGAAAATTGTAATGGGCAAAATAAAATCAAAACTTTATTAAATAAATAACAGAAATTTTAAAACTTGTATTAATCGTTTTTCAAGATATGGACTTTTCAACAATTTATGATTTATGATTTGACTTTGAAGCAAAGCATGTTACGGAATTTGCATTATTTATTTAAAAATATAAAAACCTAAAGTTTTATATTTTTATTGTTATGTTGATAAGAAAATGCAAAAATGTATTTCACTGCTAAGATCTGACCGATCATACCTGGGCAGATCAATAAGTCCGTGACTTTTTGAATGAAACACAGTTTTTATTTGCCAAAAAAAAAAATATTTTTTCAACCTAATCTCCTTTTAGCTCAATATACTATTCCAACATTTCTCCAATTTTGTATACCTTCCAAAAAATAGGATTTTTAGAGGTCCATAAAATACGCATTTCTTGGCCATATGGGGTCGTTTTTTTTTAAATCCTCGTTAAATCGGTCCAAGAATTTGCCATAATATTCGCCGTTTTTGGTTTTCCCTTTTGACGGTAATCTATGTGGATTATCCCGCGTGCATCCCAAACAACTGTTGTCATCACCTTATTAACCGCGATTACGTTTATGGTCAATTGAGAGCAAACGTTGCACCGATCTTGCAGACAGCTTTCTTAAACAGAACTGATTATTTAAAATCAAAACCACACTGCCATATGAAATGCCTATGACATCAACAATCTCACGCACTTTTACTCTTCGATCGGCCAACAATATAATGTGTACTTTTCCGACATTTTCGGGTGTATTGACCTCTATTGGCCATCAAGGACGTTCAGCGTCATTTGTACTTGTGCGACCACAACGAAAGTCAGCAAAAAACTTGTTTACAATTGAAAACGATGATGCAGAGTCCCCATAGTATTTATCAAGCCTTTTCTTGGTTTGATTGACGGTTTTTTTTCCGCAAAAAATAATGTTTAATGAGTACTCGAAATTTACTTTTTTCCATTTTTTTAAAAAATCCACTAGGTTGTATGTTTTGAACAGCTGTTAAACGCAAAGTAAATGAGGGAACTTGCTCAAAATTGACAGTAGTCTATTAACAGGGGGGTACTTGATGGGAGCAGTGTTGCATTTTATATAACTACGAGGGAAGTTCGAAAACTCACGGACTTATTGATTCGCCCTCGTAACATGCATTTTTCATATTTGTTTCAAGACATACTTTTCAGGTGTGCAATATTCAGAAAAATTAGGTTGAAAAAATGGATTTTTGCTTGAAAGATTTATTTGATTTTTCCATTCCATTGTTTCGGATCTCATAAAATTAGCAAAACGAAAAATATCGAAGCCAAAATTTGAAGAAAGCTAGTTTAGTAGTAACAATAATAATAAATTAATTAACATCTACTTCATTTAAATAAATCACTTTAATTTACCGTTAGAGTTTTTATCGACCTCTTTCTCATACATATGTATTAGGGTGGTCTTTCGTTGTATGGGCGAAAAATAAAAACGAGATTTTGACTGTACCCCCCCTCCCCTCCCCCCCCCCCCTCCAAACCTTAAAATATTTGTTAGGGTGTCCAAATACGCCACGCAAAAAATTAGAGTTTCTAGCATAACGGGAAGATGTCCCGCATCGCCCTTGAAAATCGGGCCCCTTGGAAAAATGGGCATAATTAAAAAAAAAATTACAAATTTTTTTTCTTCAAAATTTAAAAAATATAAAATAATTTTTGTGTTGGGTTTAATCATAACTACTCAGACAAAAAATATTACTTTCCCAGAAAATCGCTGACTTACCCTAACTTTGTGTCAAAAAAATTAATAAATATTTTGGGGGTTCCTCAAAGTGACTTTTTTGCATTTTTGAAAATTTTATTCAACAAAAATCAAAAACCTAGTGTTTGCTGTAAAGTATTTATTAAGCACATTTTAGGTATTAAATAAGCCAAGTATTACGGATATCCGTTGGCAAATTTTTTTTTAGGGCATTTTGATTCTCGGGGATTTCAAGGTTTTTTTTATTTTTATACATTTTTACTTTAAAACAAGGTTTTAATAATATTTCATCAATATTGTTGTATATGCCTTTTTATATGATTGTAATAACTTTATTTTAAAATACTATATTTTCTGTTGATAGTTAACCCATGTTAACCTGGGGTCAAATATGACCCACGTAAGGAAAATGCAGGCTTTGTGGCAAAATTTATAAATAAATAAGGAAAGGCATAATTCAATTTATATTTATTCTAAAAAATTTCGTAAACCGTTTTTAGTCTTCGAGTAGGTCAATTTAGTAAAAATTAGAACTTAAAACTTTTCCATAATAATAATTTTGAGGGAAAAAAATTTACACTATTAAATTAAAAATACGTTTTCGAAAATAATCCTGAATATGTACAAAAAAAATCAATTTTAATATGAATACAAATATCTGAATTTATACTAAATAATTAATTTTAATCAATTTTAAAATGTAAATAAATTACAATTAGAAACATAAACAAAAATTTATTTTGTCATCTTTGTGATTTTTGACTCTTTAAAATGCGAGGGTCATTTGTGACCCCATGAAAACACAGGTTAACTATGAACACGAAAAATTATACTTTATAATAAAGTTATTGCAATTATATATAAAATAGCATACACAATAACATTGATGAATATTACAAAAATCTTGTTAAAAAAAAAGTCTATACAAATTTAAAAAAACGTTGAAATCCGCTAGAATCAAAATGCTCTAACAAAAATGTTTGCCAACGGATATCCGTAATACTTGGCTTATTTAATACTTGAGATGTGTTTAATAAAATACTTGACAGCAAGCACTAGGTTTTTGATTTTTGTTGAACAAAATTTTCAAAAATGCAAAAAAGTCACTTTGAGGTACCCCCAAAATATTATTAATTTTTTTGACACAAAGTTAGGGTAAGTTAGCGATTTTCTGGGAAAGTAATATTTTTTATCTGAGTAGTTATGATTAAACCGAACACAAAAATTATTTTATATTTTTTTAATTTGAAGAAAAAAAAATTGTTAATTTTTTTTAAATTATGCCCATTTTTCGAAGGGGCCCGATTTTCAAGGGCGATGCGGGACATCTTCCCGTTATGCTAGAACTCTAATTTTTTGCATGGTGAATTTTTGTACCCAAACAAATATTTTAAGTGGGGGCAAGCCCCAAAAATCGCAAGTTGAAAAATAAGGGCCTCCCTAATATGTATATTTAATAAACCCAGATATTTAGTAAACATCAGCGCAGTGGATGAAAAAACCCATTTTAGCGCAATTACGTGGACAGTTACACAGATGGTCCCGGGTTCGATTCCCGGTCACGACAACATCAATTTAGAAAAATAATATGTATGAGTTTTCTATCACTTATATGTATCGCTGCGCCCACATTCGGGGTTCCCATAGCACGTAACCCCACCGAAGTAAAATAATGAATCAGGGATATGAAACAAAAAGCTTCAATAAATTCGCCAACTCTATATCAGGTGGCGAGCAACAACTGTTCTAAGACTTATCATCTCGCGCAATTACAGTGTTGCCATGTTTGAAGCCCATCACCTTTCACCACCTTTCATCTCTCCACTATCCCCCTTTCCATAGAAAGCAACACATTAATTAATAGGAAGAATTTCCTGAGTGTTGCTTCTCTTTATAAAAAAAATAAAAAATTAAAAGATTTTACGTTCCAAGGCACACTCATTTCATTACAGGCCACTTTTCCCAACCTGTAGTTAAAGTTACTTCTTCAATATATTTTTTCTCATTGTCTGGTATATTTGATCTTATTATTATATATTCTATCTCATCGTCAAATTATTAAAAAAATATGCAATGAATTTAAAAATGTTAAATGGGTTTTTTTATTATTTCTCTGTATATATTTTCTTAACCTCATTAAAACTTAAAAATATTTTTAAAAATAATTTATATCTCAGTGATACGAAATCACATAATAAAAATGATTTCAAAATCATTATTTATCTCTTTTTTATTATATATTTGTGTAGCATATTTTTCTTGTTTTAATGAAAATATATCAATATTTTCAAGTTCGTTTTAAGTTTGTTGTACTACATAAGTAACTTTGGTGCAAATGGTAGAGAGGTCTACTTCAATACCGTTATTCAGATTCGTGTGTTCAATACTCGCTTGTCACCAAAAGATTTTTTTTTAATACTTAAAGAAACATCCCCTAAAGTATGCTGCACATTTTTATTAAATAAAAATATTAATATATATTTGAAAAAGACATTCTATGAACTGTTGAAAAATAGCATTCATGCACTGTTTATAATGCTCCATTCGCCCAATGGCACGGCAATGTTATAATCATTAATGATTCACCTCAGTTTGCACCACATCCGGATCAGTAGATGTGTGTTTTTACTACTTCTTCCTCAGCTCTTATTTTGCGGGGGGGCATATGCGTGCATATTATATAGAATATAATTCCTTCAACTTTTAGAATCGCGATATCTCAGAAATGGTTGACTCTTATAAAAAAAAATTATATGGACAATATTTGTAGATAACTTTTGATCTAAAATTTTTGTCTGAACTCAATTTTCGAGCTAATTTGACCGGACTATAAATATTGTCGCTTAAGAAATATTTTAATTGAAACTCGATTTTAGTTTTTCTGTGTCAAAATATCCATAATTCGTTTTCAAATTCGATTTGTTTGGAATATATTCGATTTGTTTGAAATATATTTGTCTGAAACCTTCACAAAATTTAATTGCTGCAGCCATAGGATAATTGAGTGGTCCTGAAGAGGTTAAATATATTAAAACCGAACTTAAATATTTTTCGATTAAAGTGATTTTATTTTTTGTTCCCCATTAAAAGTTTTAATTTTTTATTTCAAAACTGTTGATGCCAAATATCAACTGTTCTTTTAAATCAGTATTTTGTGATATTAGTTCCTGTGGTTTCTTTTAGGCAACTTTATGCTGGACTTAAATCTACCGCCACAAACAGCCGCACGTTTTTAATACTACAGAGATTAAAATAATCACATATATTATCAAGTTTATTTGGTTTAAGTGGTAGTTGTTGCAAATGTCATTTTAATTTTCTGCAAATTAAAAAAAAAGAAATACACCAACAACGGCAACAATATCATCATAAAAAGTGCCTCTTTACTTAAGGGACCACATATAGTTTTTGTATTATTTTTTTTCCATTCTCTCAGTTGATTTGTATTCCATTGCGTATTATAAAGTTATGTTTGTTTGTGTATGTGTGAGTTATATGTACATTTATATGTGTTTGTGTGTGTGTGTTAAAAATATTAAATCAAACCCAAAGCTACATATGTTTGTAGAGTAGTATAGTATGGACTTTTTCATTTCCGGTTATTTGCCAACTAAAACAAAAACAAATAAACGTAGAAGCGTAAAATACTATAGACTATTGCTATGGCATTACTATACACATGTATAACATTGTTTTTGACACATGACATTTTGATTTTATATATCGGCCAATCCGCGCTAGATTGGAGAAAATCTAACTTTGGGTTTCTGATTTAAATTATATTTTGACGAACTTAACTCATTTTTGACACAGTGTTCCATTTTTCGACACAGTACTTTTAAACGGCTATAGTTTTTTTACTGGAAAAGGATTTAAAAATCTTAAAATTATTTAATATATTGATAACAATTGTGAATAAAAACATTGTGAAAAATTTATATCGGAATAATTATTTGAAAAAATAAATTTTTTCACTTTTCGGATGGAACTTTTTTCAAAAATTATTTAAAAATAATAAAAAATATCCAAAATTTTTTATTGTTATGTTGCTTACAAACATTGCGTGGCATAACTATAATTACAAATGATTATGGCTATTTTTTTTTTAATATTACAAACATTTTTTTAAAACTTATTACTCTTTAAGAGTGTGATAACTGATCTCAAATTGTGTAAAATTTAAGAGATTTCTTAGTTGATTTAAGAGAAAAATTGTGTTATAATATTTTGTTGGTGTTTCATAACTATAATTACATATAACGGTAAACAAAGAAGAATTAAAAATGAAGAAGAATTAAAGAATTTTTTTTTTATGCAATTTCAATCAATTTGCAATAAAATGTCACGTGGTTCATATCTAAGTGTCTTTGAAAAAGAGCAAATTTCAGCATATTTAAGTTTTGGGGAAATTACTAGAAAATAAACCGTTTACATGTGGGTGCCACAAATTTTGCAAATTATGAAAGGGCTTATGGTAAAAATTAAACAGGCGGAACTCACAAAAACTATCAGATCAGAACCGGCGTAAAATAATCAACTGTGCCAGCAACTCAATGAAGAGTTGCAATCAGATAATCGATGAATGTAAAGTAAATGTGTCCAAATCAACCATAACTAGGCTTTTAACGAATTCCCAGAGAATTACGAAACAAAAGCTGATGTCTGTGCCAAGGTTATAACCCCGCCATAAAACTGCTCGACTTGAATTCGCTAAAAGGAATATTCAAATCAACTGGAGAAAGGCAAGTCAATAATCGCAGTTGTTGATAGGACTGTTTAAACACAAATTTCTTTTAAAAGTGATTTTGTCTGATGATAAATAGTTCAATCTTGATGGCCCACATGGTTTTAATAGCTATTGGAGAGACCTATCTAGGGAACAATGATATTTCTCAAAAAGAATTTTCGGTGGCGGCTCCTTAATGGTTTGGGGGCAATTTTTGTCGTATCAAGTCGTATTTATATTCTCACGCGCTCGCATGTTATATTGTATTGTATGTGGCAATGTATATTTGTATGTATTGTATGTCACCTTGGAAAGGTAATATTTAAAAAAAAAAAAAAATCAGCCGATTTTTATTTTATTACCTACTAAAAAAAACCTTAAAAATAAAAGTTCAGAAAAAGTCAAAAAATTTAAATTTGAGCGCCTCGAAAATGATTTTTTTGATATGTCGTAGTGGAACTTTTTTGTCTCATGCCAAAAGCTATCGAAAAATCGATGTCACAATATCGATTGCTAAATCGACCCACCCTAATTGAAACATAATTGTTGTAAAAACACAAAAAAGCGCTTGTTATTGCCTAAGAAGGCTGAATGTATTGCCTTTTAGAGCACATGAAAGAAGCGATTTTCACCTGCTTAAATGTGACATACCAAGTGGGACAGCGTGAACAGAAATCATAGGCCTTTGGATTTGCTTTGGAAGCGCTCGTTAATTAAATAATGCCTTCAAGAAATGCTTCTGAGCACGCATTATTTTTTCCTGGGAATATTCAGTTTTTTGGCCGGGTTTCTGTGGATTAACCGATATATATATTTTTTGTTTATTTTGTTTTTTTTAAGAAAAACCATGATAAATGTTTTTATTCGTATTTGGTATCTCAATTCTGAAGCAATGTTGAAAATAGTCAACGAATTCATTAGTTTATACGAGCAAATGCTAAATTAAATCAACAGCATTGGCCTTTTGACGGAAAAATAGTTTCCAGACTAACAAAGAAACTACTTTACACTGAGATAATTTGTCTGTATGATATCAATGAATTTTTGCATTACATCTATGAATTGTCACTGGAACTCGTCCATTGAAACTTTTCATTAAATAAATGCAGTTTTTTATAAAATTTAATAAATAACCCAGCAAAAACCACACATTACCAAATCATGGGTAAAGTAATGTATCGCCATAGGGCTTCATGCATTACTTTACACGTTACTTCACTGATGAATTTTACAGGCGATGAACCTCAAAGCAACTCATTACCCTTGTAGGGGGTAAAGTAACTGGTTACTTATATGGTTACATGGTGGGAAAAAGTAATGTGGTCTATAAATAGATTTTCATAAAAAAATGTATAAAAAATTTTTTTAAAGATATTTTTTTTTAATTAAATAAATAACTTTTTTTATTACATAAATAACTTGGTCATGCTGGGATTCGAACCTGGGGTCTCTGGTATTTAACAATTAGTTAGGCGAGAACTCTACCAACTGAGCTATCGATACATACAATATTTCATTGCTTAAAATGTAGATGAGTTGTTGTGCTTCGTGTTTTCGTTCGTGATATCAAAAATATACGCCTTACCATTATGCTTACAAAAAATCACAAAGTAATGTGTCTATAAATAGATTTTCAAAAATATATATTAATAATTACTTTACGTTTATAATTCATGCATTATGTAATTGATGATCGGTAAGTCATTATTTTATGTTTTGAAGTAATGTAAAATGTAATGAGGTATCATTACAAGATAATCCATGAGTGTTCAATTATCGGTAACTCATTACTTCTTGTTGGAAAATAATGATACAGGTAAGGAGTACACATTACAAGGTACTGCATTACTTTATCCCACCCATTACCAAAGTTTTGCTGGGAAATTCTTTTCATTTATAGAAATTTCCATACGCCTAATGAAAAAGTTTCATAAAAATAATGAAGCTTTTTCATGCAGTTTAAGAAATTTTTCATTTACATTGTGAAGAAAACTCCATAAAATTCTATCTGTGTATGAAGAACACTTAAATTTCAATAAAGTTGTTATAAATTTTAGGTAACAGAAACAAATAGGTGAGCTGTATAATCTTAGCGTCCGAATTTCTTAATTATGAGATGAAAAGTGAGAATATTAAGGAAATTTCTCCTAAGAGAATTTTTAAATTTTCGATATTTTAATTTATTTGAACATAGCATTAACACATTCGAGAATGGAATATTTGCATACCCAAATTGTAGATGCGTCGGAGCTTGAGTTGCCACCGATAAATTTATTTGAAATACAATTAAAGAAAGTGCTTCGGGAAAAGTAGATTAAGAATCCAAAAGCATTGCCTACATCGAATAATATATATAATAAAAATATTGTGCCCCCTTCACTCTCCTGCATGAAATTAGACCACTCTCAACAACATCCTCTAAAATTTAATTGAAATCTCAGTGTTCGCCTCAAAGTTATTTCCTTGTGAGTGCAAGTTTTAATAATTCTATAAAGCATGTCGTTGTATTACATTCAGAAAATGAAACGCATCATGGAATAAATTAAAATGATGTTAAAAATAAGTTGGACGTTATAAAATATTTTTTTATTTGAACTATTTTAATCAAATATTTTAATGAAATTCGACTATGAAAATGTAAAGTTTCAAGGCAGGTGCCATGCACTTTTATCTACATATATCGGCACGATTTGTTGCAATTATTACAAATGTTGTTTCTGATATTGCTCAAGTATGTTCAATCGGAGGCAAAAAAAAAAATAAAATATTGGGTTGTATGGTAGGTAAAAGATTCCTTTGTTAGTGATTTTTTTCAACGTTTTATAGCATTGTTCACAACATTTAATTAATTTTTGTCTTAGAAATTGATTAACACTGGATAATTGTTAATTTTGATTTTGTGATAAAAAAAAAATGTGTAATAAAAAAAAACATTATTAAATTTTGCGAAAGCAATTTTAAAAAATATAATATTTATATAAATATAATATAATCTATAGAGTTTTTGTTTTCAAATTTATTATTTGACCCTTTCAGGAATGTGTTGATAGATTTATTTCGGGAATTTTCTAGATTCCTTTCTTCAGAACAAGTTTTGAAAAAAAGTGACAATCTCATGCAAACATCAAACATTCATATAACCTAGTTATCCCACTAAATGAGAAACTAATATATATGACGATTTTTTCCAAAAATTTATTTTAAAGTTTTTGTTTCAAACAATTTTTATTTTTAAAAAATGTGTAAAATTTTTTTTTATTTATTTTTTATACCCAAAACCTAGCCGTTCTTATGCAAAAAAATTGTTGTCGATATTTTTTACAACATCGATTATTTTCAAGGTGATATTAAATGGAATTGCTCTATGGCGATACATTACTTTACCCATTATTTGGTAATGTGTAGTTTTGCTGGGTTGTAAACCCCTTAAATATTCACATATTGCAACCTAATTTTGCATGTGCTATATATTCAAGTAATAACATCCTTTTCCACTTAGAATTTCGTTATATGTTTTTTTAAATTAAAATGTTTTATAACTTATCAAAATTAAAATGTATAAAAGTAATCCTTACAACAAATACGAATAGCTCTTATCGAAAAAAACAATATAAAAACAATTTTAATCTTTAGCTAAGTAATTCATTCTTCACTTATGGCTTCTTATTCGTAAAAATCCCTCTTTTAAATCAGTACTTAATAAAAACTTCTTAAAGTTTTCTTTGAAATAAAAAATAATTTGCAAAATAAAAAGTTTATTTTCTATGAAAAATATGTGCATTAGAGTGCCTCATTTCAAAGATGTATTCAAAATGAAAAACGTATGAAAAATGAGAAATTTTGTTAAATTTTCTATATAAAAATAGTTGTGAAAAACTTTTCAAAAAATTACATTCAAATCTTATTATCTCTGACCAAGAAACTGTTTTAATCCGCGAATTACAAATATGTTTGATGGTTTAAAATCTATTAAGTTTTGTATTTAGTTTGATGTAAAAATCTTGTTTGTAGCTTTTCATTTAGAAAAGTTATAAGTAGGGCAACCCAAAATAAGTAAGAGCTTGTTTTTTATTTGAAAGGATAGAATTATTAAGATTAGATACAAGTTCTGATCTTGAAATTATGCAAAATTTTAGCTATTTGTTTCAGAGCTTGTTTGGCTTATTTTTGGATATTTGCTTATTTTAGTCTATTTTGTAAATAAAGGGTCCGCGCAAATACCTTTTTTTTGAAAAATGCTATAAAAAAAAACTACTGAATATTTTCTCAAATTTCTTTTTTATTTGAAAGTACAATCCTTCCGGTTAATAATGGAAAATAATTTCATTCAAATGGCTGCCTCGGCTGGCCAAGCAGTAGCCTACACGATCGGTCCAATTTTAAGCACATTATCGATTGTATGCAGCTGTATTTCACCAATGGCTTCACGAATATTTTTTTTTTTTTTTATGCTGAACCAACACTCAGGGGATGCCCTACTAATGCATTGCATTGTGTTGATATCAGGAAAATAGGTTATGGGGAGGAGGAAAGAGGGAGTAGTGTTTGTGGACATTTGACTTGAATTTTTCTAAATTGTAATTTGACGGCACCCCACAAATAATAGTTCAACGGTGTCACATCGCAGCTCCGAGGTGGCCAAACAACGTCAGCTCTGCGGCTGATAATGCGATCTTCAAAAACAGGGGCGCAAAACATCGAGTGTAGCTTCGGCTGTGTGACCAAATGTTGCCAATATCCTCCTTTTCAATGTATGCGTGGGGGTTGTCTGTGCCCCAAATGCGACAATTTTGGTTGTTTACATACCCGCCAAGATCAAAATGAGCTTCATCTGAAAAGATGATTTCTTTGGCAAAATCGGCATCTTCTGTAAGTCGATCGCAGGCCCACTTAGCGAAGCGAAAATGCATTGGATTCGTTCAGCGGAAAGATAAAACTAATTATCTGTCAAATCAGACATGAGCAAAGTGTTACCATTCACGGAAAAAGCGCCAGTTGAAAAATGTTGAAAAAAAGCTTATTTTAAATTTTTTCTTTAAAAAATAATCTTATTTATTTTTCTTGCAATCGGTATTTTGAAGATTTTTGTTTAATTAAAAGTTGTAAATTTATTGTAACAACAATTTCTTTATTTCATCTTCGTTTGACTGGTGAGTTTCTAAGGAAAAAATTCTATAAAAATCTTATTTGTACATTTATAGAAAGAAACCTGTAAAAATAGCAAAAAAAAAAAATCTAATAAAAATTAGTTAAAAATTAATTTATAGAAAAAACTGCTAAAATTAGCAAACATTTTTTTATAAATGGCACTTTCCATTCATTCGATGTGTATTAAAGAGCTAAATATGGGAAAAAATAAGTATACAAATTTTGAAGTGGATCTTCAGTTCTCTACCAGCGATTGACCAAAAAAATGTTTCGATTGCGTTCCAAATAGGCTCCAAAAGTTTCATAAATTTTAGCTTAATACTGGAAAAATATTTTCACTTTTCTGTAGAGTAATTTAGGTCAACCACAGAATTTTTTACAACTTCTATGCTCTAATATAAAAATATATATAATATAGAAATTGTACTTGCTCAACAAAAAAAAAAATCCTTTGGTAGACCAAAATTACTCTACTGAAGATCCACTGCACAAGGTTTTACTTATTTACCCTAGTCCACATGTATATGTAATTATACACACAATGGGAAATTGTTAAAGTTGTTTGATGTAATATATAATTATATCCAAATGAAGATTGAGAAATTTTCTAGTGTGACTCTGTATTTAAAATTTTATTCAAAATTAATTTGTGTTTTTCTTAAATATGTTATAATATCTAAATATATATTATTTTATAAAGGTCTATATATAATAATACATCGCTATATAAATTATCATATAAGAAATATATAATAACACAGTGCAACACATAAATTGGTTCCTCTTTCGTACCCGGTTTTTTTTGAAGTGTATATCGAAACTTAAAAATATCCGCAAAGGACTTTGGCCAGATTACATCGAAATTTTTTTTTTTTTTGACACCCTAAGTTTTGCACCCAAACATGATTTTTTTTAAAAAAGGAAAATTTTTATGGAATCCATATATCATAAACCGTTCGGAATTTTGTTTTTATGTCTTTGGCAAAGTTGTAGATCCAAAACAAAGCAAAAAAAAATCTCATATGGACCGACCCAAAAAAATTGCATCCACTGCATCAAAATTGCAAAAAATTGGGAAAAAATTCTATTTTTTATGATTTTTTCATGATTTTGTCCTGAAATGCCTTAAATACTGGGAATTTAAGAAATCTTTCTTTAGCTAAATTATATCTAACAACAATATAAACAACTCTCTAGTACATGTCATCTTAATACGAACATTCCTTAACCCTAGAAAGCACATCTTTTTGCTCACACTTATTTTGCATAGCCAATGTTTGTCGTTTCGACAAAGAAAGACTATATAGGTTAATGCCGTTTTTGTTGTTACTTGTTTTCAAATTTACTATTTAAACATTTTATTGTTGTAATGCTGATATGTTTTTGAAAAAATGAATATATTTATTTTATTAATAAAAGTAATTATTTTATAACGCAATTAACAATTTCATAATTTTTTTTTTATTTTTTGTTTAAGTTTTTTTGTTTATTTATACAAATGCAAAACATGTGTATTATTAACTGCCGATGATTTTATGCTGCTACGATTTTACCCGAAAAAAGTATAGTAACTTCTGGTAAAATGAGAAACACAATTACTTTCTTATCACGCTCTCATTTACCGAATTTTGTTAATAAAAACGCTTTTTGTTAAGATGGAGTCAAAGCGGGTTCGGCGAGGTAACGTTTGTCGACAGAACTAAAATAAGAAAAATATATAATTTTAACAGAATAAATAAATAACATACCATTGCTACTTCACGCCTGTTAAGGTTTAAATATTTTTGGTGGTGGTTCAAGGTCATTATCTGACTCTGCACTACTACAAGAAGAAAGAGGATCCAAAGGCACATCTCTAAATCCAGTGTCTCCTGGGTCTTCCATATCACCATCCTCACAACAGACACACCTTGTGGCTCCACCAACAAACCTCTGCAAGCATTGCGTCCAGCTTCTTGCCTTTGAATCTTTTTTCCATTGGCATTGTGACCTGGTGGAATCGCTCCCCTTGCTCATCTGATTCGGTGGGCAATTGTTTTAAAAAAAACATCAATATGATGATGCAAAAAATGCAATTTCAGCGTCATCGATACATTTAATATTTTCAAAAATATTGCAGCAATTGTTGCCACTAATTTCTTTGCTTTTAACAACAAAAACGGCATTAACCTATATAGTCTTTCTTTGTCGAAACGACAAACATTGGCTATGCAAAATAAGTGTGAGGCAAAAAGATGTGCTTTCTAGGGTTAAGGAATGTTCGTATTAAGATGACATGTACTAGAGAGTTGTTTATATTGTTGTTAGATATAATTTAGCTAAAGAAAGATTTCTTAAATTCCCAGTATTTAAGAGCCATTTCAGGACAAAATCATGAAAAAAATCATAAAAAAATAGCATTTTTTCCCAATTTTTTGCAATTTTTATGCAGTGGATGCAATTTTTTTGGGGTCGGGTCCATATGAGAATTTTTTTGCTTTGGTTTGGATCTACAACTTTGCCAAAGACATAAAAACAAAATTCCGAACGGTTTATGATATATGGATTCCATAAAAATTTTCCTTTTTAAAAAAAATCATGTTGGGTGCAAAAACTTAGGGTGTCCAAAAAAAAAAA
>CM037854.1:199583552-199648835 GCA_021234595.1 Delia radicum
TCATAAGGATTCAGGTTGTAGTGCAGATAGTTTCATATCGTGTATTATAAACGATATGTACCAATTTCACCTAGTGATTTCCGATTGCGTTTGGTGTTTTCGAGTATGTTATAAAAAATAATTAGTCATTTATCTGTTTCTGAAGAGCTAGCACGTGGCGCGGTAAAAAAAATAAATATAATGAATGAATTTTAACAACAAAAATTTTATATCTTTAGAAATTTATGCAAATTACATTTTATAATATTCATATTATTAGTTTTAATTGTATTTTACTAAATTTACTAAAAGCAATGAAATTACAGCATTCTTCAAACGCTAAAATCAGCATTTATTTTGCCCAAAAGTAATGCTTCAAAGTGGGAATTCGGTTTGTAAGGGATTCTTTTTGGCTTACTCCCTTACAAACATGCTTGCATGTAAGCAGCGTTTTTATTGGGACGTTACAAGTATAGCTAAATATTCAAAACTATCGTGAATATTTTTCCCTCGAATTGTTTTCCCTTTTCACTCAATTCCAATCGTGAATAAAAGTTCCCCCGAAATTTGTTCCCTTTGTCTAATCATTCACTCGTGAATAGCATAATAAAATTTCATGGGAAATTCACGATACTAATTTTCACTTGAGGGGGAATGAAAATTACATGGAAACAAACATTTCTTTTTTTATTCACGACAGGGGTGATTCATTTTTAGTTTAACTAAACCAAAAGCCGATTATGCGGAAACCTTTTTGAGAACCGCGAACACACAGAAACTTTCGACTTTTAATAACCCGATTAATATGATGCTTTATATAATCCTACGAAATTTAATATGAGTCCTAATTCAGTTTTATCCGAAAAATGGGCCCATCTAATTATATAAGTTTGCATTAGTTTAGTTTTAATTTGATAATATCAGATTAAATTACATCAGTATAAATTTATATCTGAAGTGATACTAACATATACAAAATAAGCTATAGTTATAGCCGGGTTTTGATTTGAAAACTTCATTAAAATTCGAAATATTTGCAGAAATAAATACCGCCAAATACGGGTTTTGCTTTATCGTTATTACTCCTTTTAGACTTTAGCCACTTGCAAAAAGTTTACAACTTTATAATTTGTAGCAAATTCTTTCCATTTGGACATTTTATTTTACTCAAAAAATTCTCTTGAAATTACCTAAAAAAATAAGTTGTTTGAAAAAACATCTTTGAAAATGGAGATATAATGAAAATGAAGATTTTATGGAGTTTAGTAACTTACAACATTGAATAACAAACACGAAAAAACGTTGCAACTTAATTTAGCTTTTCACATTGAAAAAAATTTTAAAAGTAAATTAAAAACTCCTAATGTTACAAATGAAACAAGTTCTAATTTTTAGGGTTCCTACACACAGAAAAATAAAATGCCAACTGAATTGACAAGTGTATTTTGGTGACCACAACCACAAAATTCGATTAGTAAAACCATATTCAAATGTGATTTATGAATATTTTGGGCGTTGCAACTAAATTTCAATTGTATTAACCGAATTTTGTTGTGACAACCCATATTCAGTTGTACCAACCAACATTTGGTTCTACCAACTAATTTCAGTAGTAGTAACTAAATTTCAGTTGGCAAATGGCCAAATTGTTCTTTGTGTGTACATCTTTTGTGTATAAGGTGTAGACATTTAAGAACCAGAAAGGAATCAATTCAAAAGACAAAAATTGGGGTAAATTTTGTGTACAGTAGTTTTGACTTAGCTGCACAACCAACTTCTGCACGAATTTTTGTGCAGGTAAGCCAAAAGCGTTGCTAACTCAAATTGGTTACCTGCCTTAAAGCGCAGGTAAACTAAATTGTTGAAAACTGCAAAGACCAGATATGATTTAATTTTATTAATTGTTTATTTCATACAATAGAATTTATATAAAAAACAACAAAACGAAAATAAAAAACATTCATACAAATTTATGTAGGTACAAGCGTTAACTAACCTAACTAACTAAGTAAGCAAAACATAAGAGGCAGCTAACGGCGATCTTTTGTATGAAAATAATGTACAACTGCCAAAATATGAGGCACTTATTTTAAATGCGCAGGTATACACAGTGCACTTAATGAAGGTAATTGCATACGTAATTTTGTAAAATAACAACGAAACCAAAATTTTGTGCAGTTATGTGAAAAGTGCACGTAAGTAAAAGGCAGTTAAATCAAAACTACTGTATACAATTATACACAAAATGATATAGGCAATTAATTCTACTATTGTATTGCTATAACTCATCTACTTCAAGACTGTCATAAGTAAAAAAATGCGAATTTAGAGTTAATGATGCAGATGTATTAGTTATATCATGCTTTATATTGTGTAAAAATTTCATATTTATATCATGCATACTTTTCGAGATAGAGGATAATATATGTTATTTTGTCTCTAAAGTGGGTGCAGAGTTTATACTTTATAGAGAAACTGTCCTACTCATGGGTCTCTTGATAATTACCGAATTCGCACACTAAGAGAAAAATACATTAAAACCCCCTATATATAAAAAACGTGAAAGAAAGGGTCGTGCGAGGCAGATATGGATTGAAAACTTTAAACTCGTTTTCTGCTAAATTGTGTTTTTTGAGTTTTGTCAGTCTTGAAGTAAATGAGCGATATTTATATCCAAATTATCATTGAAATATACAATCTTATCCAAAATTAAAATGTGTTTTTTTAAATATGATATAATATCTAAATATATATTAGTAGTATTTTGCAATGTTATTATTAATTGAATTAGTTTTAGAGTATTCTAAATGCAATATACAATCATATATGTGTTGCGCGAGATGCGATAAGACGCAACTATAAATGACATCATATTTTATATATGAATTTATATAATTATGTCAGGTTAAATACACTGGCAGACGAAAACTTGTAAGTGTATATAAAATAATTTATTATTTTATGCAAACTTTTTAACGCGGAAAACTAAAGATTTATAACCGTCCAAAAAACTACGTATTTTTTTATTCGTGTACTCAAAAGTTTCAGATTTTGCAGACAAATTAAAAGGCAAAAATCCGATTGGTTCCCTTTGAACTTAATAAAATTCGTATAGGTTGTAAAGGAGCGACCCCAATCCAATATTTTTGGGTTTAAAAGCGGCGGTGAAATTTAACACATTTTTGTATGAAAGTTTAGGAAATTTAGGCTTATACAGCTTAAAAACCGTTAAAATACTCGAGAAGACACACATTTTGAAAGCCATTTTGAAGCTATGTCGTGGACCCAGGCTGCCACTTATTTCAATTATTTTAAATATTCGTAAACAAATTATTCACCATTTTTTTTTTTCTTTTTCATTTATCCGAATTTTTTTAAGAACGGATTAAGTCCATCGGGGCTATACTCCGTGTGTTGTATTAACAAAATCGTAAATTTTAAATGGAAGAAATAATGTTAAAGAAAAAATATACAATTGGAAAATTTAAAAATATAAAAATATAGCTGACATCGCACATGCCTTATTCAAACTAAATTTTGTATTTACATTTCACTTTGATTTATATTGTGGACAATTTTATATTTTTTTATTTTATTTTTTAAATAAATTTATTTTTTAAATAAAAACCCTTACAAATTTGTAAAAAAAAAACAACACTGCAACACAAAGATTAGTTTAGCTGCTTAATTTCAATTAATTTGTTTACATTTAGTCTAAAAAAATATTAGAAAATTTGATAAAAAGATAGCCTCTGTGGGCTGAACACTAGTCGTTTTAATGGATTTTGCGATATCGTAATATATATCATAAAAAAGACTTAAAATTGTTATGTTTTCAGTCTTTTAGCAGATGCGTGCGTAGCAAACCAAATTAAAATAAAAAGATTGAAGTATCAACTTTTGAAATAACACACTTCGGCGCACGTACACACAGAGAAATAAAGTGCCAACCGAATATAAAAGTATATTTTAATATTAACAACTAATACATTTAGTTAGTACAATGATATTTACATTAGCTTTCTGAATATTTTGGGTGTTGCAACTAAAATTCAGTTGAATTAACCGAATTTTTTTTGTAAACTAAAGTGCAGGTGTACCAACTGACTGAAAATCGTAATAACCGAAATTGAGTCATAGTAACCGAATTTCAGTTGGCAAATAGCTACATTTTTTCTCTGTGTGTAAACTTAAGTTTGGGTGGTAGTGGCATCTCCGTTTTAAAATATTATGTCAAAATACACAGAAAAAAATATTGTAAAAAAAAACTTCAATTAAACTTTTGTTCGATTTCAAGCTCACTTTCAATTAAATGTTTAATAATATGTATTAACTGTTTAATTGAAAATGAATTTGGTATAAACAAAATTTCCAGTTTTTTAACAACATAGAAAAAAATACAAACATTTTAAAAAATCGCCGATTTTTTGTATAGTTTTGGTGACTTTTTTAGAATTTCGTAATTTTTGGCAATTTGTTTTTAATTTAAGCAATTTTTTCACCAATTTTTTTCAATTTTTTTTTAAATTTTAATTGTTTTAATAGTATCTACTAAAAATTTGTTAGAAATAAAAAACAATATTCAATTAAGTTTTTAATAGATATGAATAAAGATATAATTGAAAAATAATATTAATTAAATAGTTGCAAATTATTTGAATTGGTACTACAATTTCCTCAATAGGACCGAATTCATTGAAACTTTTAACTGAATCAACAAATATTTTAATTGAAATTCAATTTTGGTTTTTTTTCTGTGCTGACATATTTAATTTTAGTTTGCATTATCTCAAGCTATCTTTTGATTAGATTTTAAGGCAAAGACATCGAAATCTCTTATGAAAAGACTTTATTTATTGCTTTTTTTTGTCGAAAATCAACTCTAACAATGAAAGCCTCCCATTTGCAGGCGATGTTTTCTAGAACAGATATTTCCTATTTGATCCAAGTCAAAAATAGATATTTTTATATTAAATTTTGCAATAACATTGCTATTTCCTAAGGAATTGTATTAAGCTTTTAAATTTTTCAAATCAGAACGGGGGGGGGGGGGGGGGCTTTACCCCCTATCCACCGACGCATATGTGGTTTTATGTTTCAGAGTTATCGCCTTTTTAGTTAAATAGTTTTTTTTTTTTTTTTTTTTTTTTTTTTTTATTAATTAATAATCATATAATTACAAATTATATAATATTACCCTAACCGAGCACTAGCTACTATGGCCTTCGGCGCGTTGTAGCGAAAACAGACCAGTGCCTCTGGTGGGAATCGAACCCACGACCCCCGCACTGATAAGCCAGCACGCTACCAACTGGCCTACCGGGGCGCACAGTTAAATTAGTTAAATTCACATTTTTATTCATAACTGAGGATACCGTAAGTTCTCCATATAGTGAGTTGGACAATGCACAACGGATCACGGCGTTTTGTCACGGAGAGGTAAATAATGTGTGTACCCTAATAAAACCACAATTTAAGTAACTTCAAAATGAGGTATCAACAACTATCGTAGCTTAAACCTTTACAAAGATATGGAATATTATGTACGACTACTTTTTTTAAATTTTCGAGTATTTTTCATATTTTGAAATGGAATATTTCAAAATCTGCTGGGATTTTCTAGCCTACATTTACACGAGGTTATACTTATATGATGTACATCTTCTATACCAATTTTGGTTGAAATCAGAAGGATTGAAGGAAATTAAGTGATTTTATATGTTTTCAGTCCTTTGAATGCTTTTTGTTTGTTTCTTAACTCCAGCCAGTTACACAATTTTACTTTACCTTTTTAATTATGCTATATTTAGTAACAATTCAAGTTGTATTACACGAGATGCCAATATCAGACAACAGATTATACACAGATAGGAATCAAATGATTAAGGCGGTGCGGTAGATAGAAAATGAGCAAAATAAAATGCAACAATTAAAGAAAAACACAAAAGAAACTGGACAAAAATCTACAGAGAGACAAGTATGTGTAAAAAATGTTTTATACAAAATACATTGAGATTGTCTATAACTAACTCTCTCTTCAGATCTGAGCAATGTAAATAAACCCATACGGTTCGAGATTACTTTGTTGACATGTGTCATTGGTTACACATCTCTGTATAATCCGTGTATGAGACTTACGACTTTTTACAAAACACAGTTTTATTTATTAGATGTTGCCACATCTATACTACTTACTGGTGATCAAGGTTGCCATTTAAGCTATTTCCAGGCTAGATCTAGCGATTTTTATTCCATCTAGCTATAAAAAAAAAATTAGCTAGATTGCATCTAGCCGGAAGATTTAGCTATTTATTTATGTTTTAGCTATATTTTAATAATTATTTTCAAAACTTCGCGTTTTTTATTTCACTGTGTTGGTACATTTCTCCAGGTTTTTTGAATTAAAATAAAAGTTAAACAGTGGTTGGAAGACTATACTTTAAAGATAAGATATACAAATTTTCACGATGAAGAATCTTCACCTAAAGAATTAATGGCGAAGCCGGTCGGCTCACGTTCGTAGCTAAGCCGCCGCCGACTCTTTTTTAAGCCGCCGCCGAGTTGTGCGGCTAATTTTGGTTAAGAATGTCAGCCGACTAAATCAGCGAATAGCGAATTTACATTGTAAAAAATTTCAATAGATTTCAGTTTGATGTTCAATTCGAAATCAGAATCGTTTACATTAGCAAATTGAACAGCTGATTGGATTTCGATTGTACAACAACAATTTTTTTGTAGGCAAACCTTAAAAAAATAACCAAACTAAAAATTTTCCAAAATACATTGTAATCAATTGCGGAACACAAAATGTATGTACATTATGTTATAATGGAAGTGTTTTTATATAGGCATGATCAGTTTAATGCAAAATATTCAATGTTTTGTGTGTGTCTTTGCCGGCACCATTCAATGATTTTTCAGTTTATCTTGGTCGAAAACAAACAAAAATTGCCGTATCAGCTTGTAATACTTCTTTTTAAAGAAAACAATTCGTTTTTGTTATTTTTCAGCTTTTCAAATTTATAAAAATGTAGATTTTCATTATATTTTATCTCATAAACAGCTGATTAAAGTTTACATTATTTTTTGCAAAAAAAAAACATTCATTTCCTGCAAATAGGGTGAAAGAACAGTTTGGTATTTTGTATTTCTGCACAAAAAGTTAGATTTTGTTTAGATTTCGCTGAAATCTCCACTAAATTGGGATTTCATTTTGTATGGGAACGGTCGAACTCTATCGAAGTCCCATTTTAAGTGGATTTGGAGCCTAATGTAAATTCGCTATATGCTGACTAATTTAGCTAATTTTTTTAAAAAAAAAAAAACATTTTTTCTCTTCAAAATCCACAATTTCTTAACCACATTCAATCTGTTTTGCGTTACTAGAAAAAGTAAATACTACAACTTTGAAAATGCCACAAAGAAATATATGAAACTATTTTTTGATTATACAAACAAATATGATATTAAACAAATTTGAATTACAAACAAGTGTATTTTGCTTTGAAAAGTCATGGACTTTTGTCGACTTTTAGTCGCCGCCGAAATTATTTTAGTTTAGCCGCTTTAGTCGACTTTTACTATTTTGTACTATTTTTTTTTTTTTTTTTGCTTTACTAATTCCAATATAGCCACCATTTTGGACCTACATACATCAGGGACCGTAATCATTATGAGTTTTATAATAAAAATTACACAATAATGATTATGTTATGAGTTTTAATGATTTTCTTCAATGGTAATGATTATTCTTGAGTAATAATAAAAAAAATCAGCAATAATCATTATTTTTGAGCAAAAAAAAAAAAAATAAAACTCAAAAATAATCATTATTTAAGATTTTTATTTTTTTCGCTCAAAATAAAACTCACTTTCATGTAGGTGTAAATATATATACATATTAGGTTGGGCGATTAGTTTGGAAGGAAAAAAATCTTAATGGGCGCTTCGCGTTTCTGATTCTTGGGATTAAGCAAAAAAGTCCACTAAAACATACGTCTACGGTGAAAATCGAGCTTCCGAATTTTGAATTTACGACAAAAAAGCCCTATTTTGAAATTAATAATTAACCCCTTAAGCCCCACCCACAAATATGATTGATGCATTAATGTGCTAGAGAATCTTCCAAAGAAGAGATTGATACCATAATCTTCGATAAGCTCCTTCTACTTCCAGAGATATGTCAATCCCACACATTGAAAGTGAGTTTTATTTTGAGCGAATAAAATAAAAATCATAAATAATGATTATTTTTGAGTTTTATTTTTTTTGCTCAAAAATAATGAGTATGGCTGATTTTTTTTATTATTACTCAAAAATAATCATTACCATTGAAGAAAACTTTAAAAATCTAAAAATTTAAAAATCATGACGGATATGCAAAGATTGTCAAAAATAATAATAATGGTGCAATAAATTTTTTTTTATGTCTCTTCTAAGTGATTGATTTTTTGATTCAAAAAACGAGCAATAATCATTATTTACGGTCCCTGACATACATACATCAAAAAAAGAATTAGAAAAAAATGTATATTTATATATTATTATATTTTTATGGCTGGTGATAAAAAAGATCAGTGTGGAGGTTGTCATTCAAATGTAACCAAAACTCAGAGTGGTGTCCTTTGCATAGTGTGTCATCTGTGGTAACCAAGCGTGCCAGATGATTTTGATAAGAAAATCGGCATATCTTTAAAAAAAAATCGGCATTATCGGCACTTTGATTTAAAAAATCGGCAAAAAAAAATTATGTATTTAAATCCAATATTGCCTCGAACTTGAATAATTTTCATTTTCATTGCACAATTAAAGGTCGAAAAAGAACATAATTTTTATTTTTAATAAAAATTATATCAAAATTGTATGAAAGACAAAGTACAGTCTAGTTTACCCCCCTGTTTTGTTTATAAACTAAACAAAAAATAAAAGGAGGAAAAAACAAAAAACGTGTATTGAATATCCACCAGAGGTGGACCTTGAACATAACAAACCAGTTTTCAATTTATTTTTTGATCAATGGTTACAATCTTTAACTTCAAGCTCATATATTAGTTCTCATGTAGTAAATAAACTAGTTTAAATGAATGTTTGATGTTTGGCATGGGATTGTTACCGCTCTCAAAACGTGTTCTGATGATGGGAACCTAGAAAATTCCCGTAATAGATCTATCAACACATTCCTGAAGGGGTCAAAGAATAAATTTGAAAACAAAAAACTCTATAGATTATTTGTTAGGACAATATCCTAAAAAAGAAATATAGAGTATGGCCTCGAACTTGAATAATTTTTATTTTCATTGCACAATTACAGGTCGACAAAAAAACATAATTTTTATTTTAATAAAAATCATATCATACTTGGAACGATATGTATTTACATATAACTATGAATACACTTGGGCTGGTTTTATGCGGTAGATGCGTTTCAAAAAAACTGCACAAACGAAATCCGCGTAAAAAAAGACAACATTTCCATACAAAAATGAGAGATGCGTTCCTCAAGTTTGAAAAACCGCATACATTCAAATCAAAGGGTCATAATTGAACTAAAAACGCATAAAAAAATTTAAAAATAAACAATTCATTTATTTTTAAAAATCAGTTTAAACAAAAAATAACACTTATGTATCCATAAAAACACAAAATTATTAAAAAAAAAACTAATGGCGTTTTCTTTTCTGGCAAAAATGTTACATTTTTTTGCACTTTGCCTTTGTGTTCTTTTTCTAAAATAAGGTAAATACTCTGAGAGGGTGCCGTGTTTCTTTCTGAAAATGTTGCCTTATAAAAGGCACAAAATGCAACATTTTCTGCAACATTTTTACAGGGTTGGATGTTGCCTTGTTTTTTTTTGGTTTATCAATCTCATGTGTATATATTGCAAAGTTTTTGGCGAGAAAACTCTCACCTTGGTAGCAGAGTGGTAGTGTGCTGCCTTCTGATACAGAACATCCCGAGTTCGAACCCATATTGATATCACATTTTTTTTTATATTTTTTTTGTTAAATTTAATTTACGATTTTTTTTAATTTGTTTATGCTATTTTTTTTTAATTTTTTCTTTTTGTAAGTATTTAATAATTTTTTTAATCTGAAATTCGCTTACAAACAAAATTATAAAAAAAAATTAATTGAAAAAATGTATGGAGCTAAATCCAAATATTTTAAATAATTAAAAAACAAAAATTAATTATTAAAAAAAACATTAAATTTTTTTTAAAGTTTGCTGGGATTCGAACCCGAACCTTAACAACACTAAAAAACAGATCTGTTTAAACAAATGTAATATGTGATGAAATTGTGTTCTATTCTGATTGTAAAAATGCTTCATTTTAATGGGGCGAGGGCAAAATTTTAAAAATGTTGCACATTAAGAAGGCAACACTTTTTTCCAGAAAATAAACACCATTAAAATTTTAAAATATACATACAACATTATTAACACAATTGAAGTAAATTTTGTGTTGGAAAGTGGTTCACAATGTTTAAAATTTGCGTTAATCATCGTAATAAAGTTAGCAATTATATTTTTCTGTTATTTTTGTCTTTGTGATAAAAAAAAAAATATGTATCAAAACTAATTGAAATTGGAACAAAAAATTAATATAATATATAAGTTTTGTAAAAAGCAGACTTTAGTAAAATATCAAAAAAATTTCAAGTTTGTAATAATTGTGAGTTGTTGGTTAGTTCGGTTAAAGATCATGAATATTTTTCCATATTAACAGAAAAATTATAATTTTATTTGTGATAATTTACTTTAATTAACAGAAAAAACAATTAGAAAAAAAGTTATTTGACACCTGCATGAATGGAGTTAACTTTCTAGCCCGCAACGGCCTTCATCAACATTCTTCGTGCCTTAAAGTGTTAAATTGTAAACATCATCTATTTAACTCAACTAGTTAGGTTAAAAACTTGCCGTAATTTAGTTTGAGTATGACGAAATTTACTGCGAACCTATTTTCTATAAAGCTATGTTTAGTTGTTAATTATTACCACAGTTGCCAGTTCAACTAATTAAGTTGAAAATTTGACTGGCAGTTATTTTCAAATGTCATCATATTTTATCCTTTACATTGTAAGTGAAGAAATATCAAACATTGAAGATTTTATTCGTTTTTTCAACATATGTCGAGCATATATATTAACCAACAACTCACACACAATTTATAGATCAACAATAAAAATTCAGTTTGTAATAATTTTTATTAAAAATAAAAATTATGTTTTTTTCGACCTTTAATTGTGCAATGAAAATGAAAATTATTCGAGTTCGAGGCCATACTCTATATTTCTTCATTAGGATATTGTGCTAACAAATAATCTATAGAGTTTTTTGTTTTCAAATTTATTATTTGACCCTTTCAGGAATGTGTTGATAGATCTATTTCGGGAATTTTCTAGCTTCCCATCATCAGAACACGTTTTGAAAGCGGCAACAATCCCATGCCAAACATCAAACATTCATATGAACTAGTTTACTCACTACATGAGAACTAATATACATATGAGTTTGAAGTTAAAGATTATAACCATTAATCAAAAAATAAATTGAAAACTTGTTTGATGTGCAAGATCCCCCTGTGGTGGATATTCAATACACGTTTTTTGTTTTTCTCTCCTTTTTATATGTTGTTTAGTTTGTAAACAAAACAGGGGAAGTAAACTAGGCGGTACTGTGCCTTTTTTACAAGTTTGTTATAATTTTTATTAAAAAAAAACAATTAAAAATATGCATTTGCATGCAAAATGTGCAAATGTAAGTATTTATAGCAGAATATACAACAAAAAAATAATAAAATATGCATTTATAGCAAAATATGTAAAAATATGCATTGACAAATCGATGTCTTTTTGCTGGAAATTTATTATTTTGCAAATATTCTTTTGTAAACTTTGTCGTCTAGCTAACGACAACAAATATATATTTACATGAACCTCTGAAACAAAGTTAATTTATATAATTCTGATTTGTGTTATATCTAATTATGCATGTAAAAAAAAGAAAAAAATCTGATTTGCGTTATATCTAATTATGCATGTATTCCTACATAATTAAATTAAGCATATATAATTGTATATGTCATGTACGATTATACATAAATTGGTCGATATGTAATAAGATGTAATTATATGTGGCTTCGCATAAAAAAATTTAGAAAAAAAAATATGTATAAACATTAGTGTCCGACGGAACAGTTCGGCCAAAAAACTATATTTTGTCGGTTTTTAGATATCTAGAGGCAATGATTGTCATCATTTGATATTGAAAACATGTTTGTTGAGCCGATTTAATTCGATGTTGTGTATAAACTTTAAGAGAAAAGCCGAAGTTTAGCTATAAAGTTAAAAGTTCGGCCGCCCAACTATTTTCAATTTGGCCGAACTTTCTGATGCCCAACAGGGAATTCATTGCTTAACTACAGACTTTTCTTCGAATTTGACACTCAAAATAGCATCTACTCAGCCTAATAAATATTTTTCCATCCGCCAAATTTGTCCATAATGCTTTAAAATACCGAATACAGACCAAATGCATTTTCTGGCCGAACTGTTCGGTCGGACACTAATAAACATATGTATTTACATATAATATCATGCTATAACATACATTTTTATATAAAATACTGCATGATTATATGTAAACGTTTTTACTAGGGTGAAAAAAATATTAAAAAGTATAAAAAAATTACAAAAAAATAACTGCCTGAAACCGGTCTCGAACTCGGAACCTTCGGACTACAAACTTTTTTATACAAAGCATCATCATTATTATAAAATAAATGCTTTACCAGTGGTTAGACTTTTGAGCCGTTGGTAATTTCTGACCGGATAGTTCTGGCAAAACACTATTTCCCAACGTTGGCATAATGGTCTTAGCCAATTCTTATTTCACTTTGTCGTCTAGCTAACGACAACAATAATGTTTTTGCATGAACATCCGAGACATATGTCATGAGACATAAAGAATTTTATTTGGTCTCATGTTATGTTTTCACAAAACCGGTTAACTGACTACTCAAGAGTTCGAGGCTTCTCAACAAAATTATTCAGGTTTTAAACTATTGCATTCAGAAAACAGACACTTTAATATGTTTGCAGGTAATTATATTTATGTTTACAATGATTCAAATTTTCAAATCTAAACAAAGATAAGTTTGCAAACATACTTATAATAAACATATACATATATATTTGCAGACAAACATATATATGCTTGCCGGCAGACATTTTTCATTAATTCCAAACATATATACTTATGTTTACAGGTAAACATAATTATATTTACCAACAAACATATTATATTTGAAACATGGAAAACAAAAAATTGTTCCAAACAAAAGTACATTATGTGCATTTATATTTCCAGCAGGTTGTTTTTTCAGCATGAAATGTAAAAATTTAGAATTTTTCAAATTCAAACCTCATTACCTGTTACATTGTTAGATATGTCTTACATTGCTAGATATGTCTTTATGATACCTTTCATTTAATATCTACTTGCATTATCATAAAATTTACATACTTATTTAAATTTCATGTGAAATAGGAAAAGAAAACTGGCTATGATTGAGTATTTATAATTTAAATAGTTCTGAATAATTTAGTACTAATAATTTAAATCAGGGCTTTCCAACCTTTTTGGCTAACGTACCCCTAATTTTAAATTTTGGCAGCTGCGTACCCCTAACGAGTTTTTTGGTTTTTTCAATAAATTTCACTTATAATTATAAAAACAAAAAAAGAATCCAAATTATCAAAAACTTAAAAGTTTATAATAGTAAAATGGATTTTTTTAATATATTATTTCTAAATTTTGTTTTTATTCCTACCATAGATGAAAATCCATCTTCACACAAATATGTGGTTGTGAATTTTAATAATAATTTCATAGCTTCGTTGTATAACGAATTATATTCAAGTTTATGTTTTATCCAGAAAGAGTACAGGTCTGTATTTTCGAAAATCAGTTTCTGCGTAGGATCGCAAGAAAGCTCAATTAATGCCTGTTGGCTTTTAAGACACATTGTAGAAGGTTGTTGTTCTAAAAATGCGGATGAATCCACAAGCATTCCCCATATTCTTCATTAAAATATTAATCGAAATTGCTAATTAACATTTTGCAATGTTTCATAATTGAAGTATTAATTTAATATGAGTCTTGAATTAGTTTTTTGATTCTAAATGTTTCTAAGTTTGGCAAGGACAGTTAATTATTTTGAGCTACAGTATCCACTATTAGTTTCAAATTCTCCTTCATAGCATTTATTTTTCCCTCTACAATAAAAGGTGTTTTTGATGGACCTTGTAAATACAGGTATAAATCATTTAATCGGGTAAAAATATAAGCAAGTTATGATAATTTTTGTAATCAAATATCATCCAAAAATCGTTTGTGGAACTCTAATTTCATTTAATTTAAAAATATTTCTACTTCTGTTCTTAGTTCTAACAAACTATTTAACATTTTTCCTCTTGACATCTTACTTCAGTGTTTAAAAGCAGACTGGTGTGTGCACTATCCATAACGGCACACAGCACACCAAACAAGCGAGAGTTAAGGGATCTAGATTTAATAAAATTAACTACCGTGACAGCATTATTAAGCACTTTTTTCAAGTCATCAGGAATTCTTTTACACACTAATGCCTCCCGGTGTATAGCACAGTGGGTAAATTTACAATCGGGAGAAACAGCATTCACTTTTGTGATTACCCCATTGTACTTGCCTGTCATAGCTTGAGCATCGCCTGTACATAACCCAACACATCGCGTCCAGTCTAGCGGTATTTTCCATCATAAATTCATTTAACTTTTTAAATATTTCATCTGATGTCGTACGCGTTGGCAGCTCTTCACAAAATAAAAAATCTTCTTTTAACTCCGAATCAATAATATATCGAATAAACACGAGTAATTGTGCACAATGAGCTATATCTGCGCTTTCATAAATTTGAAGAGAGAAAAAATCGCTTTGTTTGACTTGGTTTATTAACAGTTCTTTTACATTTAAAGCCATTGCATTAATTCTGCGACCCACTGTTTTATTTGAAAGAGACACCGTATCCAATTTTTTGCTTGATCTTCTCCTAACATACATTTTACTATTGCTTTGTTTGGTTGTATGTGGTTTACCGCACTTCGCAATTTGGTAAGACACTTAAACCGATGATTCTACAGCCTTTTTGGTAGTTCCATAGAATGAAGACAGTGTTGTTTTGCTGGTTCTCATTTCACGATTTTTTTTGCGGTTATCGTTTGCCGACCGAATTGTAAATAACCCCTTAGTAAGAAATATTGAAAAAAAGTGTAGCATAATGTTATGGTCCAAAAAAACATAATTACACTAAACTTAAATAAAGTAATTATTTCTTAAGGATACAATAAATGTTTTGAAAGGTAAATGTATATTCATAAAAAAAAACCAAAAAAAAGTTATTACTAAGCAGAAAAAAAAAAACTTCTGAAAAAACTAACTAAAATTTCGCGTACCTCCGAGGGCAGTTTCGCGTACCTTGTACGCGTGCCATAGGTTGGTAACCGCTAATTTAAATAATTCAAATTTAAAAAAAGGGCACCTTTAAAAATCCAAAAAAAAAAGTTTTTAAAAATCTTTTGGGTTTTTAGCATATATCGTTAAATGCCACTTTTTCAATAATTTTTTAAAAATTAAATTTTTTCGAATTCTTGCCATAACAAGCTATTTAAAAAAAAAAAACTATATTTTTCTTTAAAAAATTGCATTAAATATAGATGAAACCAAAATTAAAAATAAAAATATATATTTTTTTAACTGTTTGAAGAAATTGAATTTCGGAAGTTTATCTTTTAAAGCAACGAATATTGAAATCTTTTAGGTTCATACTAGTTAACTACAAAAACCACTTTAGCCCTTTAACTGAATATTCCTTCATCACTGTTTTTTTTTTATTAAAAATTATTATCTAATAACCTAAAATCAACTGGTTTTTCAGGAAAAATTGGAAGTTTAAATTTTACGGCATACAAAAATTTGAATGCAAAACATATATTATTTATCCAAGATTTCAAATTACAATGCCTGTAATTTTAAAGTCATTTTGTTTCGTATTATATTTTTTAATCGGGGGATATATCACACTCCCCCTCAAAATTTCTTCCATGCCTGATCAAATTTCATAACTAAATTTTTATCTGCTATAAATGGCAAGGAATTTATATTGTCAAAAAAATGTCACAATATTAAAGCTGCCTACACCTGATATTTCCCAGTCTGTTGGAAAAATTGACAGTTGTTAAGACATAGCCAAATATGACTTGTGGAAAGTTTTCAAGTTACTTTTTTTCTCGTTGTTGTTCTGTTTCATAAAATAACGAATGGATAATGTTTCTATATGAAACGCATAGTTTTAGAAAGTGATTCAAGCGGAATGTTTATTTAATAGCCGACACCTGTCCCCGGTGTTGAGTCAAGTAAAAAAAGGAAAATAATTTTTGGTAATAAACTGACGAAGATGTTAAGCATATGAAAATGGTTTCAGCAAAACCTTTTTAAAAACCATGTTATGATTTTTTTTTTAACGTGAGAGTTTAATGTTAAGTTCTTGATGCACTACCTACACATAGAGAATTTTCTTGGACGAGTTTTTATGAAATTTTCACTAAACGAATAAAGTGTTCTTTACACAGTGCATGAAAAATTTCTTAATTCGCATGAAGACGCTTTATTATTTTTATGACACTGTTTTTAATGCAACATTTGCATTAGGCGCATGAAATTTTTAATAAATAACATGAATTTTTTCATAAAACTTTATGAACATGACCTAGTTGCGACACTCCCTCTAGTGCTGATCCCCACAAAATTTGTTTCATCTTCTCTTACATTTATCAACAATAAGTGTTTTCTAGTTCTAAAAGTAACATTCAGTTATGATCTCAATCTTGACATTTCAAAATTAAAAGCAATTTTAAGAGACCAATAATACATAAAAAAAAAATTCTCAAACCAAGCATACTGATACCATGCAATGCAAACAATCAATTAGAATATGTTGTGTGTAAATATTAGTATACATGCAGGATTTCCAGTTCGTTTTCCGTTATGGTAACATTATCAGTTGGACATTATCAGTTGAACTGGCAACCCTGCCAAATGAATAGCTTTAAAATTTAAAGCTATTGGGGAAACTTATAAGAAAAGACGAAAATAACTCATGTTGTTCGTGTAATCAATTAACATCACCGATTTTATGTGGTTGGTTGATATATATAGCAGATCATACCTTGATTTTCTTCTGGGTGGTGTACTACAATGAGGCTGAAGATGACCTAGTCGCTAAGGTCGCAAGTACAGCACTCCCTCTATCGCTGATCCCCACAAAAATTTTATCATCTTTTCTTACATTTATTAACAATTAGTGTTTTCTATTTCTAATAGTAACATATATGAACTGCATTAATTTAATGAAAAGTGTTCCAGTGACACTTCATAGATCTAATGCCAAAAATTATTGATACCATGCAAACAATTCTCCTAGTGTAGTATCTGTATATAAAAAATAATAATTTTGGATAACACTGCGCAGCTCGAAAAATGAAACAAGAGTATCGACCATTCTCACAAAGAAAAATGAAAATAATTGCTAAAATTAGTTAGTTTGTCTGTAATGTAACGTTCCGTGCCGGCTGATTGCTCTCACATAAAAATACTCAGCTCAGGGATGATAAAGTTGGTACTATAGTACTTTGTATGGTACTATTTTAACCTTGAAAGTACTATGGTAGTTCTTTGATCCATTTAGTACTATTTAAAAATTTTTCTATATTATTATTTTTAGCTTATGAATAATTAAATCTTTAATTCGATTTAGAAATATTTTAATGAATATATTATTATTAATAATAATTCATTAATATTTATTAATATATGTATTAAAATAATATTAAAAAGTTGAGGAATTTAAGAAAAAAACTATAAATTTTTATAATTTTGTAACCAACATTGTTTAACTTTTTGTTTTTGTATACAAATACATTTTTATTTACGTTTTTGTTTGGTAATTTATAATAAATTTTTTTTTGTACTATTAGGGTCGAAAAAGAACTATATTCTATGATGGTTGGTACATTTTGAAATTCCCATTTATCGTCCCTGACTCAGCTTGCTACGGAATAAACTAACCACACAAAATAGCCATCCTGAACGGCACGTAACAGTAGCGTCACGGAACGAAACAACTAGTGGAGCCTTTACAGGTTCGTCCGGCACGAAACGTTACAGTTCAGAAACACTAACCACACACACTCATTTTAATACATCAAAAACAACACAGCTGATTCGTGACAGCACGGAACGGCAATATTCACTGAGCCTTAGCATTGAATTTAAACCGGCATTGAATTCTCATTTAGTTAGCTGGCTTATTTATACTTATGTGAACAAATTCACACAGAAATTAGTGTTTTCTTTCTATTGAAGCGTAACGACTATGGCAAAAAAAAAATTGCAAATTTTATTTGCAGAAATTAGGCCGTTTTTGAAATCAGGGTTTTTTTTAAAAATTTTTAATTTCTTTTTAACAATTTTCTTCTTAAAAAAATTGTTATACACAATAACTAAGACCACTGATTCAATAACGTTAATTGCAAATTTACACAGAAATTAGTTTTTTTTTCTTTCTATTGAAGAGTATATAGAAATCCATATAGAAATCGATTTCTTCCATTTCGAACCATTTGCAATAAAACTGGGGGATGTAATGACAAGTCCATTTTTAAGGGTCACCCTAGTATGCAGTTTATACATCAATAGCTATTTCAGTTTATTGTGTTTTTCTTTGTCATCTGCAAAATTTAACCCATTGCTCAATAGACATTTAAACAATATGGTGATATGGTAAAATACAATACAAAAGATTTTTAAACACAACTACTAAGACTTTGTACTTTATTTTCATTATAAATTTTTTTCTAAACATGTTGTTTTATCTATTTCTTGTATTAAGTATATCTTTATGTATTTGGTGCTGTACTAGTATTTCAGCTCATAAACACTTACACACAATTACACCAGTACTTTGCATACATACATACAATACGTACGTACATACTATCGCATTTAAGTTTCACCACACACACGAACATTTGTTTTGTGTTAGTGTATGATTTTTCGTGGCAAATGTGTTTTTACAGCATTAACATTTTATAAGTGTATTTTAGTTTGGCAAGTGTGTATGTTAATTTGTATGTATTGGAAGTACACTAACTACTAAAGAAAGGAAGGTACCTCTAGGTTAAGACATGTTAATAGTTAAAACTTGGGCAGTAAGTTAAAAATCCCACACTTAACCCATTGACTGACACCTACCAATTTGATACGAATTTTTAGACCAAACTATGTAAAGATATGCTCAATGTGTATATTGACTTACACACTCAAAATGGTACTACTTAAACCGCTTGAGCTAAATAATAATATATGTTTTAAGAGTATAATGTTATAATTATAAATTAAAATGTATCATAGTATGATAACTATGATAATAACTATGATCATAACTAATTATAATATGAATACTGCGAGTGATGTTATGATAAGGATTTATTATCAAAATGATAATAGTATGATAAAATTAAAATTCCAATTATTGCAAGATTCTTTTACACTAAAAAAAGTCAGCAAAACATTTTGCAGAGTCAGCAAACATTTAGTCAGTAGGGTACTTGCAAATAAATTGCTAATGTCAGCAAAATCATCACAAATCCATACGCAGCAAAAAGAGGCTTTTGAATATGTTTGCAGGTAACTATATACATACATATATCGATCATTGACTGCAAGACTTACAACTCAAAAAAAAAAAAAAAAAACGATTTTGCAGAAAACTAGTTTAAAGTTTTCAATCCATATCTGCCTCGCTAGATCGTTTATCTATTTATTTAGTCAAGTTTTTGTAAATAGGAGGCTTTAATGTATTTTTCTCTTAGTGAGAGTTGTGTGCGAAGTCGGTATAGACAAATTTGATATCAATTATAAGGTTTTTTGAAGTCACTGGTCTACAAATTATGTCCATTTTTTGTTATTTTTGTTATTTAAAAAAATATGTTTTGAGTAACATAATATCTGGCGTTTTATTAAGGAATTTTAGTTGTATTAAACTTAAAATAATGCATATCAATGCTTATTTTGTAATTAATTCTTTAATTTAATCGAAGGTATGTCTGAGCTTTTTCCCATGTTTGAAACTATTTGGTTTTTATGGGACTTTTCCTCGAAGAACCGGTTTTACCTATATTTTTATAAATATTTAAAAATGTGGCAACTCTGTGTCCACTATGTAAACAATATTGGTGTCAAAAGTTTAGTTTTTTTGAGCACTTAAAGTTTTCTTACAAAAACAAATGAACTTTAACCCTACTTTTAGCCCTTTAACGTGAGATTGGGCAGCTAAAAAACTCTACGTCTCTTTGTTTTTCTCTTTTACAACATATCCAAGTTCATTTAACACTGCGAGTTCGGGACGGAATATCTCCCTTGTCAGAAGCTTTATGGAATTACTTACAGATTGGCGTTATTAGTTTTTAAAATTTCGTTTTTAAATTTGAAATATGCAAAAAGTGTTTAAGATTGTAAAGGGTGTTTTTTTTTAAGCAGATATAAAATTTTAAGTTGGCAACACTTTTTTTTATGTTTGGTTTGGTTTGACATTTCAACATGAATAGACTGATTGCCTGAACAATGCTTCCAAATTGTGCAAATTTATTTTGAAAATCATGGTTCTGTTCGAAATACGTATCGCGCACTATGTCCATTTTACGGTCAACATAATCATCCATCAGAGCAATCAATTCGATTAGCTATGGAACGTTTTCGCAGCAAGTTTACTCTAAATGATAACATGCATACACAGAGACGTCGTACAGTGCGTACAGAAGATGTCATTGTTGCTGTGGAGTTATTACTAAGCAGAAAAAAAAAACTTCTGAAAAAACTAACTAAAATTTCGCGTACCTCCGAGGGCAGTTTCGCGTACCTTGTACGCGTGCCATAGGTTGGTAACCGCTAATTTAAATAATTCAAATTTAAAAAAAGGGCACCTTTAAAAATCCAAAAAAAAAGTTTTTAAAAATCTTTTGGGTTTTTAGCATATATCGTTAAATGCCACTTTTTCAATAATTTTTTAAAAATTAAATTTTTTCGAATTCTTGCCATAACAAGCTATTTAAAAAAAAAAAACTATATTTTTCTTTAAAAAATTGCATTAAATATAGATGAAACCAAAATTAAAAATAAAATATATATTTTTTTAAACTGTTTGAAGAAATTGAATTTCGGAAGTTTATCTTTTAAAGCAACGAATATTGAAATCTTTTAGGTTCATACTAGTTAACTACAAAAACCACTTTAGCCCTTTAACTGAATATTCCTTCATCACTGTTTTTTTTTTTATTAAAAATTATTATCTAATAACCTAAAATCAACTGGTTTTTTCAGGAAAAATTGGAAGTTTAAATTTTACGGCATACAAAAATTTGAATGCAAAACATATATTATTTATCCAAGATTTCAAATTACAATGCCTGTAATTTTAAAGTCATTTTGTTTCGTATTATATTTTTTAATCGGGGGATATATCACACTCCCCCTCAAAATTTCTTCCATGCCTGATCAAATTTCATAACTAAATTTTTATCTGCTATAAATGGCAAGGAATTTATATTGTCAAAAAAATGTCACAATATTAAAGCTGCCTACACCTGATATTTCCCAGTCTGTTGGAAAAATTGACAGTTGTTAAGACATAGCCAAATATGACTTGTGGAAAGTTTTCAAGTTACTTTTTTTCTCGTTGTTGTTCTGTTTCATAAAATAACGAATGGATAATGTTTCTATATGAAACGCATAGTTTTAGAAAGTGATTCAAGCGGAATGTTTATTTAATAGCCGACACCTGTCCCCGGTGTTGAGTCAAGTAAAAAAAGGAAAATAATTTTTGGTAATAAACTGACGAAGATGTTAAGCATATGAAAATGGTTTCAGCAAAACCTTTTTAAAAACCATGTTATGATTTTTTTTTTTAACGTGAGAGTTTAATGTTAAGTTCTTGATGCACTACCTACACATAGAGAATTTTCTTGGACGAGTTTTTATGAAATTTTCACTAAACGAATAAAGTGTTCTTTACACAGTGCATGAAAAATTTCTTAATTCGCATGAAGACGCTTTATTATTTTTATGACACTGTTTTTAATGCAACATTTGCATTAGGCGCATGAAATTTTTAATAAATAACATGAATTTTTTCATAAAACTTTATGAACATGACCTAGTTGCGACACTCCCTCTAGTGCTGATCCCCACAAAATTTGTTTCATCTTCTCTTACATTTATCAACAATAAGTGTTTTCTAGTTCTAAAAGTAACATTCAGTTATGATCTCAATCTTGACATTTCAAAATTAAAAGCAATTTTAAGAGACCAATAATACATAAAAAAAAAATTCTCAAACCAAGCATACTGATACCATGCAATGCAAACAATCAATTAGAATATGTTGTGTGTAAATATTAGTATACATGCAGGATTTCCAGTTCGTTTTCCGTTATGGTAACATTATCAGTTGGACATTATCAGTTGAACTGGCAACCCTGCCAAATGAATAGCTTTAAAATTTAAAGCTATTGGGGAAACTTATAAGAAAAGACGAAAATAACTCATGTTGTTCGTGTAATCAATTAACATCACCGATTTTATGTGGTTGGTTGATATATATAGCAGATCATACCTTGATTTTCTTCTGGGTGGTGTACTACAATGAGGCTGAAGATGACCTAGTCGCTAAGGTCGCAAGTACAGCACTCCCTCTATCGCTGATCCCCACAAAAATTTTATCATCTTTTCTTACATTTATTAACAATTAGTGTTTTCTATTTCTAATAGTAACATATATGAACTGCATTAATTTAATGAAAAGTGTTCCAGTGACACTTCATAGATCTAATGCCAAAAATTATTGATACCATGCAAACAATTCTCCTAGTGTAGTATCTGTATATAAAAAATAATAATTTTGGATAACACTGCGCAGCTCGAAAAATGAAACAAGAGTATCGACCATTCTCACAAGAAAAATGAAAATAATTGCTAAAATTAGTTAGTTTGTCTGTAATGTAACGTTCCGTGCCGGCTGATTGCTCTCACATAAAAATACTCAGCTCAGGGATGATAAAGTTGGTACTATAGTACTTTGTATGGTACTATTTTAACCTTGAAAGTACTATGGTAGTTCTTTGATCCATTTAGTACTATTTAAAAATTTTTCTATATTATTATTTTTAGCTTATGAATAATTAAATCTTTAATTCGATTTAGAAATATTTTAATGAATATATTATTATTAATAATAATTCATTAATATTTATTAATATATGTATTAAAATAATATTAAAAAGTTGAGGAATTTAAGAAAAAAACTATAAATTTTTATAATTTTGTAACCAACATTGTTTAACTTTTTGTTTTTGTATACAAATACATTTTTATTTACGTTTTTGTTTGGTAATTTATAATAAATTTTTTTTTGTACTATTAGGGTCGAAAAAGAACTATATTCTATGATGGTTGGTACATTTTGAAATTCCCATTTATCGTCCCTGACTCAGCTTGCTACGGAATAAACTAACCACACAAAATAGCCATCCTGAACGGCACGTAACAGTAGCGTCACGGAACGAAACAACTAGTGGAGCCTTTACAGGTTCGTCCGGCACGAAACGTTACAGTTCAGAAACACTAACCACACACACTCATTTTAATACATCAAAAACAACACAGCTGATTCGTGACAGCACGGAACGGCAATATTCACTGAGCCTTAGCATTGAATTTAAACCGGCATTGAATTCTCATTTAGTTAGCTGGCTTATTTATACTTATGTGAACAAATTCACACAGAAATTAGTGTTTTCTTTCTATTGAAGCGTAACGACTATGGCAAAAAAAAAATTGCAAATTTTATTTGCAGAAATTAGGCCGTTTTGAAATCAGGGTTTTTTTAAAAATTTTTAATTTCTTTTTAACAATTTTCTTCTTAAAAAAATTGTTATACACAATAACTAAGACCACTGATTCAATAACGTTAATTGCAAATTTACACAGAAATTAGTTTTTTTTTTCTTTCTATTGAAGAGTATATAGAAATCCATATAGAAATCGATTTCTTCCATTTCGAACCATTTGCAATAAAACTGGGGGATGTAATGACAAGTCCATTTTTAAGGGTCACCCTAGTATGCAGTTTATACATCAATAGCTATTTCAGTTTATTGTGTTTTTCTTTGTCATCTGCAAAATTTAACCCATTGCTCAATAGACATTTAAACAATATGGTGATATGGTAAAATACAATACAAAAGATTTTTAAACACAACTACTAAGACTTTGTACTTTATTTTCATTATAAATTTTTTTCTAAACATGTTGTTTTATCTATTTCTTGTATTAAGTATATCTTTATGTATTTGGTGCTGTACTAGTATTTCAGCTCATAAACACTTACACACAATTACACGAGTACTTTGCATACATACATACAATACGTACGTACATACTATCGCATTTAAGTTTCACCACACACACGAACATTTGTTTTTGTGTTAGTGTATGATTTTTCGTGGCAAATGTGTTTTACAGCATTAACATTTTATAAGTGTATTTTAGTTTGGCAAGTGTGTATGTTAATTTGTATGTATTGGAAGTACACTAACTACTAAAGAAAGGAAGGTACCTCTAGGTTAAGACATGTTAATAGTTAAAACTTGGGCAGTAAGTTAAAAATCCCACACTTAACCCATTGACTGACACCTACCAATTTGATACGAATTTTTAGACCAAACTATGTAAAGATATGCTCAATGTGTATATTGACTTACACACTCAAAATGGTACTACTTAAACCGCTTGAGCTAAATAATAATATATGTTTTAAGAGTATAATGTTATAATTATAAATTAAAATGTATCATAGTATGATAACTATGATAATAACTATGATCATAACTAATTATAATATGAATACTGCGAGTGATGTTATGATAAGGATTTATTATCAAAATGATAATAGTATGATAAAATTAAAATTCCAATTATTGCAAGATTCTTTTACACTAAAAAAAGTCAGCAAAACATTTTGCAGAGTCAGCAAACATTTAGTCAGTAGGGTACTTGCAAATAAATTGCTAATGTCAGCAAAATCATCACAAATCCATACGCAGCAAAAAGAGGCTTTTGAATATGTTTGCAGGTAACTATATACATACATATATCGATCATTGACTGCAAGACTTACAACTCAAAAAAAAAAAAAAAAAACGATTTTGCAGAAAACTAGTTTAAAGTTTTCAATCCATATCTGCCTCGCTAGATCGTTTATCTATTTATTTAGTCAAGTTTTTGTAAATAGGAGGCTTTAATGTATTTTTCTCTTAGTGAGAGTTGTGTGCGAAGTCGGTATAGACAAATTTGATATCAATTATAAGGTTTTTTGAAGTCACTGGTCTACAAATTATGTCCATTTTTTGTTATTTTTGTTATTTAAAAAAATATGTTTTGAGTAACATAATATCTGGCGTTTTATTAAGGAATTTTAGTTGTATTAAACTTAAAATAATGCATATCAATGCTTATTTTGTAATTAATTCTTTAATTTAATCGAAGGTATGTCTGAGCTTTTTCCCATGTTTGAAACTATTTGGTTTTTATGGGACTTTTCCTCGAAGAACCGGTTTTACCTATATTTTTATAAATATTTAAAAATGTGGCAACTCTGTGTCCACTATGTAAACAATATTGGTGTCAAAAGTTTAGTTTTTTTGAGCACTTAAAGTTTTCTTACAAAAACAAATGAACTTTAACCCTACTTTTAGCCCTTTAACGTGAGATTGGGCAGCTAAAAAACTCTACGTCTCTTTGTTTTTCTCTTTTACAACATATCCAAGTTCATTTAACACTGCGAGTTCGGGACGGAATATCTCCCTTGTCAGAAGCTTTATGGAATTACTTACAGATTGGCGTTATTAGTTTTTAAAATTTCGTTTTTAAATTTGAAATATGCAAAAAGTGTTTAAGATTGTAAAGGGTGTTTTTTTTTAAGCAGATATAAAATTTTAAGTTGGCAACACTTTTTTTATGTTTGGTTTGGTTTGACATTTCAACATGAATAGACTGATTGCCTGAACAATGCTTCCAAATTGTGCAAATTTATTTTGAAAATCATGGTTCTGTTCGAAATACGTATCGCGCACTATGTCCATTTTACGGTCAACATAATCATCCATCAGAGCAATCAATTCGATTAGCTATGGAACGTTTTCGCAGCAAGTTTACTCTAAATGATAACATGCATACACAGAGACGTCGTACAGTGCGTACAGAAGATGTCATTGTTGCTGTGGAGCGTAGCGTAGAGGAAGACCCCAATCAGTCTATTAGCCGTCGTGCACAGAAATTGGATATGTGTCCATCCACTTTATGGAAGATTTTTCGTTCATCAATTGAACACAAATTATGTGCAGGAACTGTGGTTTCAACAAGACGGCGCAACATGTCACACAGCTCGTGCCACAATTGATTTATTGAAGGAAACGTTTGGTAGCCGCATAGCTTCATGTTTCGTACCCGTGAATTTGCCTCCAAGGTTGTGCGATTTAACGGCGCTGGACTATTTTCTGTGGGGATATGTGAAGTCGCTAGTCTATGCCGATAAGCCCGAAACGATTGACCACTTGCAGGACAACATTCGCCGCGTTATTGTCAATATACGGCCACAAACGTTGGAAAAAGTAATCGAAAATTGGACCTCCAGATTAGACTACGTTCGAGCCAGTCGTGGCGGTCATATGCCAGAAGTCATATTTAAATTATAATGCCAGAAGATTATCATTCGAATAAAGTAAATTTCATGTCAATTTAAAAAATTTATTTTTATTTTATTCCATTTTAAAGTTCTATACCTCTATAAAAACAACCTTTATATTCATATTTACGTTAATGTTATCGAATCATCACCATTTACTTTGCATTATAATGGTACACTTTTCAAGCGTTAAAAAGAATTGCATTTCTTATGCAATTTATTTTCAAAATGCATTTTTATACTCTTCATTAACAAAAAAAAGAATGCATATTTTTTATAAATTTAATTTTTAAGTTTTTTTATAAAATAGTTGCGGACTCGCTTTTTTGGGTGAAAGGGCTTAACTATTTTTAATGACTTTTTTTAAAAAAAGCGCTTTTACATAGAAAAAAACAAAAATATTATATTTTTAGCTTAACTTACTTCTCACTAATGTAAGATAAAAATTGGTACAGTGGACGAAATAATTATAAGTTTACACATGAAATCGTAAATTGTTTCCAAAATATTTGCAATGTTTAAAAGTTTTTGCTAATATATAAAAATAGCAACAATACCAGCGGATCTGAACCCCGGTCGATCCATTTACTGCTGTTTTTTTTTCTTCTGGGTTTTTCATAATTTTTAAAAATGATTCATTGTTTGCCAGTGAAATAACTATAAGTTCAGTGATGTTAAGCTCAGTTTTTTTTGGCAAACTATTAAAACTTTTTTTTTACTTTTTTACCACTCGCATATTTTAAAACTTCATTCGATTCATTTTAAGTACAATTTTGTTGTGCAGCGTTCTTTTCTAAAAAGAGATACGGAATTTGTTTAAAAAATTCGTTAATTGTAGCTTTTAATACAAGAAACAACTAAATTTTGGAAAATACAGTGCCAAAAGTTCTTTTATGAGTTGATCCATAAAAGCAAAAAAAAAGAATTGCTTTCAATTTATGAAGACATCATCCAAAACCATTTGTGCTCAGGTATGACATTTGACGAAACTTAACGTTACGTTGTTGACGAGACTCCATCATAATGGGAATTATTTTTCATTTTGCAATGAAAGTAAATGAAGACTGACTACAGAAATGATCCTGTGAAGTATAGTCCGACTAACGACAGTATGTCAAAGTCGTAAGTTCTTATTTTATTTACAGTTCTTTTTATTTAAAAGTTATTAAAATCTTAAAATATTAGGTTTTATATTTATTATTACAATTTTGTAAACCACTATTTATAATGGGAATTATTTCATCTGAGTAATTATTTTTTTTTTTAATTTTAGCCCATATTCATCTCAAACCGAGTTCCAGTGCCTGCGTTAGGCTTTCCTTAGGTCATGTGACAATAATTTACAGAGGAAAATTTTGAATTTTTTCTATTCCAGTCCATAGGATGTAGTCTTAGTTTGACCAAAAATTCACATTGGTAATTGCGAAAAGTAAAAAGAGATTACGTTTTGTAATAAATAGAATATATATTTGTTTGAGTTGGGCAGAACTTTTAAGCTGGTAGACTTTATACGAAGCTTCTTGGAGAAAGTTAATTGCATAATTTTTCTTCCTTAGAGTCAAAGTCCATAGAGCAGGTTAAAAGTTGCACCAAGGCACATTGTTTGTTCCATCATTTAAACATAAATTCAAATAGTTCAGTGCTACTAAAATGGTTTTACTTTTAAAGACGCTTTTAGTGTTGAATTTTTCAAAATGTTCTTATTTTTGTATTAAAAATAAAAACATCGATTTAGGACTTTTTTTTTAAATAAAATGCAATATGCAACAAATTTGTACTCAAAATGAATGTAATGAATATGAAAAATACGACAGGAAGAACAAAGTTAAAAAAATTTAAATCTTTTTCGGAAAACTGAGTTTAACATAACTCAGGCAACTTCTGCTGTAAACATTTGTAGTTGTTTGAGTTGTAATAGAGTATCTTTATTTTTAAATAATATTTTTATTTTTAAAAACAGTCAATTTGTAGAAGAAATTTAATTTTTGACTACAATTGTAGTTAATTTAAAAAAACAAACCACATCAAATTACTGTATTAATTTTTTTTTAGTTAAACAAATAAAATAATTAAATTTAGAAATCTTGAGGTTAAGAAGAAGAATAAACGTTTTTATCTAAAAAATATAAGCACTATTTACATACTTTTAAATCACACTAGACTAGTTTCCGCCTTTTTACGGACAGGCGTCATCAGTGATTTTCCATTTGAATTGTATTATTATTTGTATCTTATAATTGTCAGATATTCTCTATATGATATATTTTTCAACAATCTGCGGCTGTAAGAATCAAACCTGCGCTCTTCTTACATTACATACGTAACCATACCAAGTTATCGCCGTTTAGCGATCACACCCAAGTATGGCCTTGAATGTAATGCAGCTTTTCTGTTTTTGTATATAATGCTCAGAAGTGACCAACACTATCAAACACATATATTCTATTTTTAGATTTTTGATTATTTTTTTTCTAGTCTCCTCCGTCTCTATTTCAAATGTTTGTTTATTTTTTACTGAATATGTGATTTATTTTTACTACAAATGTAGTTCATCTTTTGAACATTAAAAACAAATGACATTATTAGTTGAATTTACTGAAAGTCGTCCTTTCTTGAAGTGAAATTTCATTTTTTCATTACATTTGTAGTGGTCTTTACCTACATATTATTCAATAAATGTATATATTTCGCAAGCAAAAAACAAAAAATTGTTGAAACTTCAGCAAATGTGTCGAAAGGGTGGTTGGTGTCGACTAGCATTATTGTAATTGTTATGTGGCAGCAAAAACTTTTTACATATTCCAAATATTTTTTAAACAAATCACAATTACATGGGTGAACTTATTATTATTTCGTTCACTGTATGGTTTTCTACGCATTTGGTAGACCAAGCAATGAATAAAATTGTGTTTATAAAAATTGTGGTCCAAACACTGGGTGGTTTATCTAATTGCGTATGTATGTGTACATATTCTCTTTATGGTGTGTAAATGTGTAGTTTTGTATTTCTTTAATTTTTTGTTCTACTTCATATTTTTCTATGAGGTAAAACTTTTTACACTCTATACAACATTTTTACATTTTCTACTGCCATACTTAAGTGGCAATTTATATTCCCTTTTTGACTTTAGTTTTAGTACTTTATAAACTAAAAATATACAAAAACTGTCCCATTCTCTCGGTCTCTGCCAGTCTGTCTTTTCTCTTGTAAGCAAACATTACCTACCACCCAGTGCAGAAAAGCATTACCATATAAGCGGTTACATAAATAGATATTTCGTAATGGCAAGGACTTACAATTGTCATTACAAATCTCATTACTTTTATATGGGGATGTCAAGCAAAATAATGACATATCGTTATATGTGGATACCTATGTGTTTACCAGTAGGGACAAAAATAATGAAAAAATAAATTTTAAAAAACCATTAGTGTTTTCTATTTATAATAGTAACTGTCCAACGGTTCAAAATTTACGGGCATTTTTGTCCAAATTTTGGAGCATTTTTCCATTTTTTTCATGATTTTGTCCAAGAATATTACTTTCATGGCCATTTTTTTGGCTCAATCCATTATTTAATTCAATTTGCAATTCAAAACGAAGAGTTTAAGCCCAAATATATCGAATTCGGTTGATTAATTCATGCGATATTGCTTAAACAAAATAACACATAAAACCAATTTTTTGATTTTTTTTCCCTTTTTATTTTTTTTTTCTACAAAAATTCAAATTAAGAGATAATAAAGTATCTATCAACCTATTATCAAAAAAAAATATTCAATTTGAGTGTAGTAAAAGACAAAATTTGAAAAAAAAACATTATTTTTTCTGAAAGTCTTGTTTGCTTTCAAGTCTGGGTGTTTTCGTACGGCTTTCTAATGTCGTCGCCATAGCGCCTTCTACATTCTTTCCTGCAACTCGTTTAGCAGTTGCAGCCAGCAATTGGACATGTCTTTCCGTTCCTTTAATGTGTAAAGGAATTTGTGGATCATCGAACGGTGGCACTTCGTAATTTAAATATCCCTCCAAATGTTCATGCGAATAACTTTGCGTAAACGGTGGTTCGAATAAAATGGTATCGTCATTTAAATCAATCATATTTGTATATTCCGTACAATTAAAGTTTATAAGAGATTTTTTATAAACTCTAAGTTCCGTTGGGTCGACAATATCTCTTCGGTAATGTAAAATCTTCTTTATAGCAATGTTTCGTTTTTCCATTCTATCATCAAACAACATAGATAGCAAGATATTTTCTGAGTGTGCAAAATATGGATTATCTTGAATTACTGTATTTACAACTCCAAGTAAATTCGGTGGTAAAAATCGTGTCCAAGGCGCTATGGCGACGACATTAGAAAGCCGTACGAAAACACCCAGACTTTTAGAAAAAATAATGTTTTTTTTTTCACATTTTGTCTTTTACTACACTCAAATTGAATATTTTTTTTTTTGATAATAGGTTGATAGATACTTTATTATCTCTTAATTTGAATTTTTGTAGAAAAAAAAATAAAAAGGGAAAAAAATCAAAAAGTTGGTTTTATGTGTTATTTTGTTTTAGCAATATCGCATGAATTAATCAACCGAATTCGATAAATTTGGGCTTAAACTCTTCGTTTTGAATTATAAATTGAATTAAATAGAGGATTGAGCCAAAAAAATGGCCATGAAAGTAATATTCTTGGACAAAGTCATGAAAAAAATGGAAAAATGCTCCAAAATTTGGACAAAAATGCCCGTAACTTTTGAACCGTTGGACCAATGTTGGAGATTTTTTTTGTAAATTGATAAAAACGAGATCACCTTTCCAACGCGATTAAACCCGATCGATAGTTTTTGAGTTATGGATGTGAACGTGTAGGTAATATTTCATACGAACGTCAATTTGGGAAAAAATCTACCAACAAAAAGTAGGGGACTCGATTTTAACGATAGAGGTAAGGGTTCTTCGGCAAATTTTCATGGAATAACCCATAGAATACGGAAATCATAGGGAAATTGTCGAAAAATAAATCGACCCGCCCTAATATATATAATCCTGCTATTCCTAGTTGGAACAAAGGTCCAGCTTATAATTCACTATAAATAAAATATATAAAATTTCCAGGGAATATTTTTTGTTAACTGCATCGTTTAGATTAAAACAAGTAATAAATTAAATTACTTGTTTCACACTAAATGATGATGGAGTGGACCAAAATTAATCTATGGAAATTTTATGAATCTTTTTCTCAGCATTGCCAAACTTTTAAACTCTTCTTTGACCAAAAATTTTACAAATACACTACGAAGGCCGCGGTTTGCCACTGTAAGTAGGTATCCTTACCCTATTTTTTTTATCCATAAACAGCTCAATAATACCGATATTTTGAATACCTGACTAAATTCGCCAATTTTTCAAGTGGTCGTAACTTTGGAACGGCAAGACCTCTGGGCTTCGTTTAGGGTATTTTGGAAAGGTAAGAGGTAGGGCTTTCTTTTAAGGGAAAAAAACATAAGTTACCTGCCATCTGGATGAGGAAACTGAAGTTATGTGCACGTTCTTATGTCTTTTTCCAATTTTTTTTAAAGCTCTGATATTTCGGATATTTCACTTTTTTATTTATTCTGGTGCGCCCCGGTAGGCTAGTTGGAAGAGTGCTGGCTTATCAGTGCGGGGGTCGTGGGTTCGATTCTCATCAGAGTTACTGGTTTGTTTTCGCTACAACGCGCCGAATGCCATATAAGCTAGTGCCCGGTTAGGGTAATAGTATATAATTCCTAATTATATGATTATTAATTAATAAAATAAAAATTAAAAAAAAAATATTTATTCTGAAAGGTCTCCCAAAGACCTTTTGCACAAGCCCAAAAACACAAAAATCCGACCACTGGTTCAGAAGTTAGCAATTTTACCCTCCTACTACCAATCCGAAAATTATCAAGCCGCTGCCATTTCGTACACTTGAATTTTCGGGGATGAAGTTCGCCAATTCGTGACTATAACTATGAATAGGTAAAGATATCGTTTTATCCAATATGAAATAATTTTTTTAATATAATACTACATGTTATTATATATAATTTTGACTTGTGTTATCTCTAATTATACATGTATTCGTACTTAATTATATTAACCACATATAATTGTATAAGTCATATACGATTATATATAGGTCGATATGTAATAAGATGTAATAAAGATGTGGCATCGTATTAAGAAACTTAAAGGAAAAAATGTTTATATATAAAAATACATAAACATATGTATTTACATATAATAGCAGGGAATTACATATATTTTTATATAAAATAATGCATGATTATATGTAAACATTTTTACTCGGGTTGGTTACACAAAAAGTTAATACTTTCCAGCTTACAAAAAATCAAATATAAGTAGTTATATAGAAGCGGAAAAATAATGAGTCTGAAATTAGATTTTCAAAAAATGTTTAGATCATTACTTTATATTTAAAATACTGATAATAATAAGTACTTATGGGTAACGAATTGTTTTTGGTATTGAAATAATAGTAATATTAACTAGTAATTAGTAAGTCCTTGTTATTTGTGGTAAAGTAATGCAGAGAGTTAGCTGGCGTCATTACTGAGAGTGAGACAATTTTTTTTACACTGGGCTTTATCATTTCAGTTGTTTATTTTTGGTGTTTTTATATCTGCACCCTCTAGTCCTGTCTGTATAGGTTTTCGACTTTGTGTGTGTATGTGTGTGGATATTTGTATAGCAACAATCACTAACACTTGTACCACCAACACTACAAATGATTATGTGTATGTTGTTACGCCAACAACAACTACAAACAACAGCAACTATAGCAACTATTAGCTCTACTAACAATGTACCAAACAACCGTAGTTATTGCCTGGTATAGAATAGGAATATTCTTTATGAATGGCTACGACATCAACTCTTTAGTTCTACTTCTTTTTATTCTTCATTCATTAATTTATTCTTACTTTATTTTTATTTATTTGTGTGGCTTATTTTTTATTTCTGTGAACGTGTTTATTCTGATATTTTTTTTTTTTTATTCCCTTAAGTCTAGTTGTTGTTGTTGTTGTGTAGTTTCATTTTACATCCGTTTATCGTTAAAGGGAAATTTTTGGTTTCTTGTCCTTTTTTATGTATTTCCTTATTATCAAATGTCTCCTCCTATATGATGTTTAAACTGGAAGCAGAGGCGTTTATTGCTGCAATTTGAACGCATTATAAAATTATCGTAAAATTTCAATTTCTTTCATAAAAACGTATCCTTTGTGTAGTTTTATGGAATAGAAGAGCAATTTGATTATATATTGAAAGATTTTATAATAAAAATAACCTTCGTAATAGATTCATTTATAGTGAGAAGCATACAAAGCATTTAGCTGGATTCACAGTGATGGAGTACTTCTCTCTAAAGAATAGATTTTGTTAATTTTTTTTTTGCACTTTGCATAACTGTGTATCCAGCCTTTGATTTAGACTGTTTCCCAAGAAAGATAGAAGAATAAATATTTAAATTTAAATTTCTGGAGTAGTTAGAAAATCTGAAAGGAAAGATTGAAAATTAAATTGAAGTCTTATCTACACATTTAATAAATTATCAAAAATATATAATTTGGAATAGTGAATGATTTAAACATACAGAAAGTGTTGCCAGTGTTATTAGTCACAAGTTCGTCCACATTTTCGGAAAAAACCCCGTCGAAATCGTCATCCCGTTTAGAAAAATTGTCTAAAAACGTTTAAAATTAACTAAATAATTTATTTTTTTGTTGTTAGAACCATAAAAATGTACTTATTTATGTAAACAAAATCCGTTGTTTATAATTCGGTTTTTAATTGAAAGTTTAACAATTAATAAGATATAAAAAATTAATAAAAACAAATAATTTCCAGTTAAAGTAGAGTTTAGTGCCAGTCGCTATGGAGTTGTGCGTCACGAATTTCAGGCAGTATGGTACTGTGCCTCCCCTTAGCCCAAGAGCTGGTGGAGATTTGTGCTCGCAGTATGCTACCGTGTCTCCCCTTAGTACAAGAGCTGGTGGAGAGTCATGCAACATTTCTTGTTGCTCTGAATAATATTGGTCTAATAATATACGACTTTATCCTTTTATAGGTATTCCTCTACTAGGAAAGTTTAGTCTCCAGAACGATACCTAGGATTTTCGAATTCACTCCCAGGTTACTACCTGTAGTCTAGATATACTAAATCCTGGTCCGGCTGGCGGTTAATATATAACCACATAGCAAAAAATAGCGCTTCAAAGAAGCGCTTCCGGAAGGCCTTATTCAATTTCGAAGCACTTCCGGAAGACCTTCCAGAAGGCATGATTTTTGTTCGCGATGTCCCACTTGGTATGTCTCTTTTAAGCAGTTGAAAAGCGCTTCTTTCATGTGCACATAGAAGCAATAATTTATTTCATTCCTTCTTAAGAGCTTCGGGAAGAGCTTCTGAAAGATCTTCTGGAAGAGCTTGTGGAAGAGCTTCTGGAAGAGCTTCTGGAAGAGCTTCGGGAAAAGCTTCGGGAAGAGCTTCTAGAAAGCTTCTGGAAGAGCTTCGGGAAGAGCTTCTGGAAGAGCTTCTGGAAGAGCTTCTGAAAGAGCTTCTGAAAGAGCTTCTGGAAGGGCTTCTGGAAGAGCTTGTGGAAGGGCTTCTGAAAGAGCTTCTGAAGAAGCTTCTGGAAGAGCTTCTTTTAAGCGCCTTAACAATTACTTCTTTTACATATTCTTGTACATATTAATGCGCATTTTCGGTTTTTGGTTTGAGTTTAAACTATTTACCATGTTTTCTGGGTGTACTTCTTGATATTTCGCTTCTTATCAAACGTTCGTTAAGAAGCCTAGTGTCTAACATAGCTCTCAACTAATAGATTATCTAAGGGCCAGTATATTGCCTTAGTCTCTTCATTATTGAAGGTTCCTTTTATATCTAAGAACATGCTAATGGTGAACACTCTATGTTCCAGAGGTCTCTCCACAGCTGCTTCTATCGCCTGTTACGCCTATTGACTTTGTGCGAATTTTCTCAATTTTTTACATCCAGAAAACAGAATCGGTCGTGGCTACAGTATTTGTTGCCAATCGAATGTTTCGGTAGCTGTGACGGAATTTTTCGGTTGTTATAACAATCATTCCATTGAAACAACCGAATTACTGCCACGACCATAGAATTTCGAAAGCCGGTGAGAACTGTAAAAAACTTCGGTAGCTTCCTCCGAACCATTCGCTTAGCTACGAATATGGTTACTAAGCTCAGAAAAGTTCCACAGTTACTACACAACAGTTATTTGACTTAGAAAAATAATTTTTAGCATTTTTGAGGGTTGATTTTTTAAACAACCTACCAAAATTACTGCATTGCGGTAACAGTTATTTTATGCAGTTGTTTCGACTTTTTGACAAAGTGTGTATCAAAAGATACAATATATGAAATGAAAACGCTATAAATTATAGAAATAGTAAATAAATTAATTTACTTGAATATTATTAAATGTTGTGTTTCATTTCTTGAAGGCATTGAATATTTGTATATTAAGTCGATATTTCTTCAGAACGCCGAAAAAACTACTAAAATATAATAAAAAATAATATTGCAGAAAAACTACTAAAATTAGCAGATTTTTTTTTTTTTTGCTAAGTATTAATAAAATATGAACAGCAAAAACGTTTTTCAGTCACACTAGCCGTATGTGGAATTGTCTCCCTGCGGAAGTCTTCCCTGCAAATTACAATTTAGAAAAATTCAAGTCAAATGTCCACAAACACTACTCCCTCTTTCCTCCTCCCCATAACCTATTTTCCTGATATCAACACAATGCAATGCATTAGTAGGGGCATCCCCTGAGTGTTGGTTCAACGTAAAAAAAAAAAATTTAATATTTGTAGACTAAAAACGGCAAACAAAAGCTGTAATATCAACAAAATTTTTGATAAATTTACCTTAAATTTTGTAAAATGCAATTAAAAGTATATTTTGCTAAAATCAACAGACATTTTTGCTAAAAAAAATTGTAAATTGCTAATTTCAGAATAGCTGATTTTTATTTGCATTAAAAAAAAATCTAAAAAATACTTTGAAAATTTCACATTTTTTTATAATTTTTTTGGTCTACTAATATTTAGCAAATTTTTACTGATTTTAACAGATTAATTTGATTCTTTCAATTAGCTAAAATTTAGCTCAAATATAACAAAATATTTATAGATTCAATAGATTTATTTTAGCTATTCTTATCTTACTAATATTTAGCAAACAAAACCTGCTAATTTTAGTAGTTTTTTCTGCAACGTCATTTCTAACTAATTTTCAGTAGTTTTAGCAATAAGTTTTACTAATTTTTGTTCTATCAGTGTATGTATTTTTATAAGTTAAAAAAAAAAAAAACAATTTTAAGCAATTTTTTGGTCATACTAATTAGGAGATTACATTTACCATGTTCCATGCAAATCGAAAGAGGAGATGTTGAGAAAGTCAAAGAGGAGATGTCAAATTTTCGTCATTATGCCTTCTGTAATGACGCTATACTTTACTAGCAAACTATGTTGTTAACAATTTAAATTGAACAATAAATCAATGTTCATTGACTTGTTTTAGTAGGACTTCATTATAAACTGACAATCTACTATAAATAATATTGGTCATCCACGAACGCCACTTAGGTTTGGCCCTCTTCATTAAAACGCCAGTTTTTTGTTTTTTTTTCAAAAATACAATAACACCCAAACCCCCTACAAAAAAAAACTTGTTTCATTTATACGCCTGTGTAATTTATATAATGTCCTTCGGTTATAATAACTATACTTTCTATTCCTTGGTTTTTGTTTTATTCATATCGCAATTTCAATGCATCCTTTATTTTTTCTGTTTTCCACAAAACAAGTTTATTTTTGTGAATGAAATCGTATGGCCACAAAGGATCACATAATAGTTGGTTGGTTGGATCACAGCTTAACCACCAACAACACATTTATTCAAAATAATTTTGTGGTTTATGATTTTTTTTTTTTTATTTTTTTTTATTTTGTGGAGGTAAATAAAACAAAACACAAAATATTATAAATGGACTCTTTTCTTTTTTTGGTTTTTAGTTTTATATTTGCTTGGTAAACACCTACATAAACTCATTTTTAGTTAAGCAGGATAAAAATACACTGACATATACAAACCCATGTTTACGAGTATATAAACAGAAACACATTGGTTTAAATGTATGACTGAAAGCATATAAAATCAACCACACGATTTCCTATACCCCTTCTGATTTCCACCAAACTTGGTATAGAATTTGTACATCATAACCTCTTCCAAATGTAGAATGGCTAATCCAGCGGATCTTTAAATATCGTTTTTCAAATAATTAAAAATTTTCGAAAATTTCGAAAATTTCAAAAAAAAAGTAATCGATGTCTTTCTAACGGCTTAAGCTATTAGAGTCATTGATACCTCAATTTAAGGCTACCCAGGCAGAAAAAAAACAATAGACACAGTGTTAGCAAAGCGTCTGCGACGGTCGGTTATGCGTTGGCAGAAAGTGGGATTAACATTCTTGACAGTACGCAGGCATAAAATATACAATCGGCACAGAGTTGGCAAAGCGTCAGATATGGTATTTTATGCGCTGGCAGAACGTGGGATTAACTATCTGGACAGTATTTTCCTGTTACCCGATTGATATCAGTGACCAACCGTTGGTTTGAACGAATTTGCCACCATTGGCACAACTTTGGTAATTCAAAAATTGTGGTGCTTTTATAATAGCTTAAATTAAATTTGGGAAATATGTATAATAAACCACATTTAAAAAGCAGCAATAAAGTTTGGTCTAAGTCTTATACATAATATTTAAATGTATGATATATAATAAAATAAATAAATAAAATGGTTCTACTTGGTTGTAATATTAATAAAAACATTATTGGCAAAGAATTTTTCAGTGGGTACTGGCAAAACACATGTTTTACAAACAAAATAGGTACAATATTAGTTGTACCATTGGTAGTTTTTAACACGGTAGTTTTACACAAATATCAGTGGTTTGCCAGCACTATATTTTTGGTACGGTTGACAATTTCTACCTGGGGGTAGAATTTGAGGTTTTACTAGTCCACACATTGTGGTTTTACTAGTGTACCGAAATTATTCACTTGTCTAGGGCAAAATGCATTGTTTTCAACAACCGTTTTGCAATATTGTTTTTTTTTTTAATTTTTTAAAAAAATATGAGTTAATTATTAATAACTTGATTGAGTTATGAATAAAAATGTGAAAAAAATTGTACTAAAAAGCCAATAAATCAGCATCAGGCACGAGTGCTGCATTAGAATATGGAAACGGTATAGAGGAATAACTTGTAATTAATATATATTTTTTAAACATTTTTTAAAAGACAGCGGTTTGAACAACCGATTTTGAAAAAAATGCATTTCACCGTCCAGAAGTGAAGTATTTTTGTAAACCAGTAAAACCGCAATTTAAGTACCTTTAAAATGAGGTATCAATGAATCTTGTAGATTAAACCGTTATATGCAACTACCTAGTTACAAATTGCCAACCGTACTAAAATAAGAGTACTGGCAAACCACTGCTATTTTGTAAAACCGCTGTGTTAAAAATAACCAACCCAGTAACACCCGCAAAATTATTTGCCAATATAGTTCTTACCAATATTACAACTAATTAGAAACAGTTTTTAATGTTTTATTATATTTCACACATTTAAATGTGAAGTGTAAGACTAAGATCGAGTTGTATTGCCGCTTCTTAGATGTGTTTTATTATATACATTTATAAAAATTAATTTAATTTAAACTGTTTTAAAAGCACCAAATATTTTGAACCAACAGTGGGCCACTGTTATCAATCGGGTAACAGAATAATACTGTCAATATTGTTAATCCCACGTTCTGCCAACGCATAACCGTCCGTAGCCGACGATTTGCCAACACTTTGCCGATTTCTAAAACTGACATTCGATTTTTTTTAAACTTAAAATTATCCAGATCCAAATGAAAAGTTTCAGAGTTGGCTTTAACGTAAACTTCGGGAGACATCTTAATATTTTCTGTTATTCAATTGGTGTTATATATCCAAAATTCAAAATGTCGAATGAAAAATGGATGCTAATTTTTTGAAAAGTTATTGCCTTAGTTACAAATTATTTATCGGAAAGTTTAAGGGTTGCTAAGTATGGATTTTAAATTAATTTTTCTGAAATTAAAAAACTGCGGATCCAATATGGCGGATAATTAATAATCAATTTAAAAACTTTACAAATCCTATTTCAGATATTTGAAATCTAAAATGGCAGAACCAATATGTCGGATTTTTTGTTTAAATGTATTTCCCTAAACTAAAATGTTCCGAAAGAATGAAAGTTTTTAAGCTATTTAACACTGACGTTGCTTTAAAGCAACACCTTCTTTTAAGGGTCGATACTTTTGGAAAAGAAGGAGATATAATAACGGCGTAAAAAGCTTGTGAAATTTTGAGATCGTTACTATACAAATAATAAAAATTAATTAAAAAATACAATTTTTGTCATTTTCGAAAAATTTTTAATTTATAGAAAGAAAAGTGGTGTTATAAAAGTTATATGCTGATTTATTTAAGGACGTATCGAAAAATTTTTTCGAATGAGAAAAATTCTTGTCAGTATATACATTTTATGTAATACTTTTAAAAACCTTAGTAATCAGAAAATTTATTAATTTGGTTTTTAATGTAAAAAACTACCAATTTTCTTTCAACAAACAATATTTTTAAAAAATTCTGAAAAATCGTGAAAATTTTATACATCAAGTTGTGTATTACGGTTTGATAGATATTTGCTCTAACAATAAATAAAAATTATAATTTAAAAAAAAAATCTGAACCCGTTAAGTATATACTAAGCGTCAAAGTTTGAACGTTAATTTCAAATGCCGCCGATAGGTGGTGCAATAAGTGTACAAAAACTTAAAAAAAGATTATTGAGACACCATTACATCTTTCTACCAAAATTTTGTCAAAAAAATTCCCACTGAATCTATGAGTGGTATAAAATGGGTTAAAGAACGGTATAGGAATTGACTCTTTCCATATAAAACCACCAAATTGTCATATAAATATGGAATAGTCCAAATTTGAACTGCTAAACGCGCCCAAAAAAAACATTTCATATGATACTGATAGTATATACAGTGTCTTTAGTTAAAAAACAAAATGCTTTGACAAGGTAAAAAAATACATTTTCTTTAAAACGGTCCAGCTCACGAGATCTTAATGCTTTACAATCATAAAACAAACCAAGTTTCACTTGGTGGAGTGGACAAAAAACACATTTTTTTCTCCATACAAGGTTAGTCGGTTTAATATTCAGTGATCCCAAACCCAGAAAGTGCAATAAAATTCCGGAACTTTTGAATATTATCTGCCATTTAAAGTTTTTTAAATATGATGCTAGGTTCGAATTCAGTGACCCCAAAAATCGTCGAAAAACAATTTTTAAGCAGAAAATATCTTAAATCCCAATTTTCCCAATTGTTTTCTGTAGTTATACTTTTTGAACATTTGTTGTAGCCTAAACATACACATATAAACTGCAATTTCTTCATATACAATTTTTATGGTGTATTGTTTGTTTGTTTGTTGTTCAAACACTATTGTCATATATTATTCAAACGTAAATATCAACAACTGTAGCTTTCAATTCAATTCTATTTTTATACACTAGAGAGTCTGCATATAAGGTACATTCATATGTGTAGTTACAAAAGTCCATCCATCCATCTATCCATCCATCCATACATTCGTTCACTCATTCTTCACTCAATCATAATATATGTTACAACTACAAGTACACTAAAAAAAAAGTTTGTAGAAAGTTTGTAAATCAAGTATACTTTTTTTCAGCAACTTGTTTGCTGAAATTATGTTTTCAGTTCAAATTTTAGTTATACTTATTCAGCACTTAATTGTTTTGAACTAATATTATACTAGTAGTTTACCAATGTTTTACTAATTTATTTTGCTAAAAAAAATTGTGCTGATAAGCACATTAAAAGTGTGGACGACAACCATATTTAAAGATATACGCAAAATTAAGTAGATATTGCGGCATGTTAAGATGTAAAAGACATATTGTAAGACATATAAAAAAATCAACTATGGAAGATTTTTGTATCAGTTTTTCATACATAATAACACAGAATGGTGACAACAATGTGTTTCGTATCCATATAAATTGCGGATTAAAAAACTTAAATTTTATGTTGTCACCGACTTGTCAAAGTAATTATATACTAATTAAATTAAAGACAAAATAAAATATTTAAATTTAATAAACTAAATGTTTATAGATATTAAATGTTTATAGAGAATAATAATCTAGTGTGGTCAAATTGCAATCAAATATACAGACAGTTAGACAGACTAAAGCGAAAGACAAGGACACACATTTTAGGTAGATTTTTATGTTTCCTTTTTCTTATTGCAAAAAAAGGGTTGTATATATTATATTTTGTTATTTATTTTTGTTTCGTTTCTAAAAATATGCCATCATTTAGACAACCTTTAATATATGTAGTTAAAATATAAAATTGATGATTAATAGGTTTTCTGTTAAAGTTCTGCCCATTATGGAGACTCTAGCTTTTCTTAAACTTCGGTTTCTGATGAGATCTTTAGCCAGATCGAAATACTAGTATCAACCTAGCTAATATGTTTGATTTGCTTTATTTTTGCAAATAAACGGAGGTTGTTGAGCTCGATATAAATTGAAAATAACATTAAAATAATTTCGATATATATAAAAACAAAAAACTAATAAAAATGTAAAATATAATTTGTTTATTGTGAAAGGCGTGGTAGAGAATAATGAGTGTATTTTCTAAAAATCATAACAACATTGTAAATTTTCAATTTTCTGAATCAGACTGCGCAGTTTCTGGTATTGAACCTTCGTCAGTGACCATGTTTTTTTAATAATGTAATATTTGTTATGTTTTTATTTGTTCGATTGCGTCTATATGAAACTTTCTGTGCAATCACTGACCGTGGTATAGCTAAACTGATTTCTAATGCCACATGCACTCGCACTACACGTTAGACAGAGCGCTTTAGTTTGTTTATGTTATATATAATTATTTCAATATATTTTCAGATATAAAATTATTTTGTGTCGTCAATGTGGGTTTATGAATAATATTTAAATATTATATTAAAATAAAGTATAGTTTTCAATCTAGTTTTTTTCAATCTACTAATATTCAGCAATTATTTTTATTGATTTTTAGCAAGGATTTTTTAATTTTGAATGTGTTAGCAACACTTTTGCTGAATGTACTAATTTTGTTGCTTAAAATCAGGTCGCTACTTTTCAGCAAACGATTTTGCTGACTTTAGCAATTCTTTTGCAAGCACCCTCCTGACCTGACTAAAATTTTGCAGACTCAGTAAGATTTTTTGCTGAGTTTACAAACTTTTTTTTTTAGTGTACATTCATACACATACATATAAACATTTGTATAACTATGTAGTTACTTATATAAGTGTTATATGTGTATGTAACAGCAAATAAAGTTAGTAACCAGGCAACAACAGCATTATACATTTTTTCTTATCATCGTCATCATTATTTTCGTCATTACAATCTGGTTTACAAAAACAACATCAACTGCAAACATTATTAGTTTTCTTATGAATAGTGTCCTGTTTTTTTTTTCTAAAAAAAAAATAACGTATCTTTTTCTATTTTCCTGTTAGTTTTTGTGCTTCTTTTCATAAAGATAAAAACAACTTTAGTTTAACACATACATATACAAACTCTCATACACTTTTAAAAACAGTAACTCATAGTCTGCATACACTGACAGAGAATTGTGGATAAACGAATTGGAGTGCAATCAGGATATTTTAATTGGAAAATTTGATGTCTTTTTCTCAGTGTAAGTTGCTTCATAAGCAAAAGTGTGTTTTTAATTCAATTAGTATGTCAATATGGCAAATATTTGGATACAAATTTCATTTTAAGTTCCAAAAAAATAGCACTTTTCCCATATTTTGTTGCCTTTAACAACAGATTGTTTTAAGATAACAAAACTCAATTTACTATACAAGAAGATAGTTCTTTCAGTGTAGTGTTGGCTTAATTATAATTTTGAGGGAAAAAATAAGTTGGCAGGACAATTTTGCCAAAAGCAAAAAGTGTGGAAGCCATAGAAATCAATTTGAATGATACTGTTGATTCAGTTTGTGAAAGCAATTTTTTAAGTCTATCTCTAATAGAATTTCCATATATGCACCATGACGTATGATTGATATTATTTACATGGTAAATAATGCTCATACGTCTTGATATGTAAAGCGATGTGATGTTAAGACTACAGTAGATAGGTGAAACTATCAAACAAAATATAACCATTCGTATAAGAAATACCATCCAGCTAGAAAAAGCTGGATCGGCATACAATAAATTTTCATAATAACGGTAGTTGGCTACCACAGTAACACTAAGACCGAAATGAAAATTTTTAAAAAGCGATTCCAATAAAGAAGAAACACTTACTTCTTCTGCAACCGTTTAAATTGTTTTATTTTATCTGTTTGAATTAGAAATATCTTGAACTAAAGTCAAAATAACGCTGAAATATCGAAACGACGATTTATATCGTTATTTTGTTGATTAAACAAAATTTCATGGGTAGAATTTTGAAGTAAACCCTGTGATATCAGAAGACAAATGCCACTATTGGAATCGTAGTTTTAACATTTGCATATCGGCGTTGATGTGCACGTGATAGGCAACTACCGTTATAATGAAAAGGTAGTGTTTTCCAAACGTGAGAAAAAGACAAACGAGCAGTGTTGCCACTTTTTCAGTAATTGTTCAAAAACGGGACTGTTTAGACATTTGTTGGAAAATTTTTAAATAATGACATTTTTGTGCAATTTTCTGTGTAAATTCACTTTTAAAAAGTGTGTAACTTTCATGAATACATGAAACATGAGTCCCAAAGCAGAATAAAAGTAAGTCAATATTTTTTTATTTTATTTTATTAATTTATAATCATACAATTACAAATTATATACTATTACCCTTACCGAGCACTAGCTACTATGGCTTTCGGCGCGTTGTAGCTAAAACAGACCAGTGCATCTGTTGGGAATCGAACATTTTGCCAATTTATATTTATATTTATTTATATTTTTCTCCGCATGCCAAAAGCATTTAAAAAGTCGACAAAAAAGTGACATTTCGGTATTTTATTATTGTAATTTTAAAATGACTACAAAACTTTTACTTTTTAGAGTTTTTATTACGGTTAGGGCCCTACTTAGCTCAAAATTTGTTCGCTGTAGTGAACATGATAGAAAAACTTATCGTGAGTTTACCTTTGATCAGACAAATATTTTGTTTAAACAGGAAATTCGGTCTAAAGGGTCTCAAATTGTGCATGTATAAGGTGGCGCAAAAGTAATCCTCCTATCAGAAAATGCTATACATAATAAATACATAATACAAAAAAAAACATCGGAAGGTTATTTTTGCGCCACCTTATATAAACTTTTTTAGATTGAACATAACGATTATTTGAAACTTTATTTAAAAAAATTTAAGTTTTTTGTGTAATTTAATATGGTTTTGGATCATTTTTGCCCTACGTCTGTATACTTTTTTTTTTACTGGTGATTTCCCAATCCCAAAATGATAACATCATTAGACAAAAGTTCCATCTGTTCACAAAGTGTCGGACCAGCACTGTGGAGACAAAATTTCCAATGTTGGCAAAATGTTGGCAAAGCCATGAAATAGGTGGTCTAAAAATATATTTTCAGAAATGAAATTAAAAAAAAAAAAATAGAAAAACAAAAAACTAATAAAACAGTAAAAAATATTACTTGAGCCAGAGTAAAAACTAATTTTTTTTTTTATATTAATAGAACATTTTTGGTTTTCAAAGTTTAGCCACGTCATGATGCTTTGCTAGGAAAAGACCCTAGCCACGTGTTTGATTACTAAGAAGACAAGAATGGAGCAACATTTATGATTAAGAGTTTTTATTTGTTAAAGCTCTGCCTATTCTGGAAGCAGTAGCTTTTCTAAATCTTCGGGTTTTGATGAGATATTTAGCCAGATCGAAATACAAGTATCAGCCTAGCTAATATGTTTGATTTGCTTTAATTTTGCAAACATACGGAGGTTGAAAGCTTTTTATAAATTAAAAATAAAAAAAGTTAACGTATAATTTTTTTGGTCCCTCTGGGATTTGAGCCCTTGCCGCTAGATTGTCAGCCGACTAAACAATGAGGTAAAAAGCCATACTAAGTGAACTATAACTGCTGGATAACGCTTGGTTGAACAAATATGCTAGTACAGGCAAAAGGTTAAATATATTTTAAAAAGTATAAAAATCACAAAAAACTATATGCTTGAATCGAACTCGAAACTTTCCGACTGCAAACTTCTTTAAGCAAAGCATCATAATTTTTATAATATAAATGCTTTGCCAGTGTTGAGGCTTTTGGGCCGTTGCCAATTTTTGACTGGATAGCATTGGAAAACACTTTTTAAAATGTTAGCATAGTGGTCTCAGTCAATTCGTACTGGCAAAACACTTTTTGGAAACGCTGGTAAACCGTCTCAAACAAATATTCTACCAATTATTTATTTACGTTTCCTGGGTTAACTTGTGCTATGCCAGTGCATGATTTTTTGCCACTGGCAGTTTCTGACTGGGTGGTTCCTTAATTTTTTATTTTTTTTTAATATATGGCCCAAAATATTAATCTTTTTTAAATTTTTTTTGATTGTTCAAAAAATATACAAGTTTTCCTCACACTTTTGTGTTTTTCATGTTTCTTTCAAGATGAACTTGGTTAAGATAAAACTTCGGTTATTTATTACGAACTAAGTTGAAAGTTCTGATGTTTTGATAACGACTTCAAAGTACCAGCAGTTAATACGAACTAGCTAAGACAGATAAACCCTCGTAAAGATGAACTGTTTTCTTAAAACTTCTGTGAATTTAAAAAAAAAATTTTTTCGAACACATCGAAATTCTTTTCCAAATATATCAGAAACTCTACATTTATGAAATCAAATGAAAGAGTTTCACAATATTTAAATTAACATTATACAAATTTTTAATATTTTTTGGACAATAAAAAAAAATTAAAACAAATTTTACTGCAGTAAATACAAACATCCCTTCCCAGCATAAAATAATTTCGATTTGGTAAGCAGTAACTTCTTTTCAGTGCTTCCAAAGAAGCGCTTCGCCGTCATGCATGCAATGAAGCAATTCTGGAAGGCATTATACTGTGCTTCCCTGAAGGCATTCTTTTGAAGCAGTAAAGAAGGCATGAAAGAAGCAGTGAAGAAGGCATGTAATGAAGCAGTAAAGAAGGCCTTCTATGAAGCACTTCTGGAAGGCATTATATTGTGCTTCCCTGAAGGCATTCTTTTGAAGCAGTAAAGAAGGCATGAAAAGAAGCAGTGAAGAAGGCATGCAATGAAGCAGTAAAGAAGGCCTTCTATGAAGCAATTCTGGAAGGCATTATATTGTGCTTCCCTGAAGGAAGAATCGCTTCTCGAAGCTCTTCTGGAAGCGCTTAGGGAAGCTCTTCTGGTTGCTCTTCCGGAAGCGCTTCTATCATGTGATTCTTAGAAGCGCTTCTCACCTGCTTAAAAGAGACCTACCAAGTGGGACATCGCTAACAAAAATCATGCCTTCTGGAAGGCCTTCAGCAAGCGCTTCGGGTTCAAAGAAGGCCTTCCACAAGCGCTTCTTGGAAGCACTATTTTTTGCTGGGTTGAGTTTTAATGCATTTGGGTTTCTTAATGTTTTTTTTTTATTTAAAAAAATATAATATTTTACTTTTGTATTGTTTTAAATATATAAATAAAAAATTTTTTTCGGGGTCCGTGAACCAGTAGAAATGGTAATATTTGGTACTATTTTATTTGGAAGCATGTCGATAATTTTTCAAATTCGAAAGAGACATTTTGATACGCATATTGCCTATGATGTTATATAAGCTAGTCAAGTTGTCGAAAAAGAATAAGACGGAGAATCATCAGATTTTAATGAAACTTGGCCACATATTTTTGTGAGGTGCGCAATAGCACGTATAAAGGTTAAAAAGGGGGGGTCAAAAACTAGAACACTTTTGTATGAAAACATCTTTAAAATTTAGGAAAATCAGATTTTTTTAATTAAAAAAATAAAAATTTTAATACCTATGTTGTGGGCCTAGGGTTGCCATTTATTTTAAATATTTAAAATATGGGAAAAGCCGTGTTAAAGCCGAGTCATTACGAACATTGAAAAAATCTCATACACCCCCCACGATTACGAAATAACAAAAATGTTCAGCCATGCTATATATACCAGTGGATGCATCTTCAAAATACCTTTCAGTTGATACCTAATTTGATACCTTTCAGTTGATACCTAATTGGGTAATTTTTGACCACACTTTTTAACTCCTAAACTTAAGATTGCCCACCAAAAAAAAAAAAGATGTGTATTATATTTTTCTGTCGTGTACAACATATTAAAGTTTCATTCAAATCTGAGGAATCACCACCGTGTAGTTTGTTAGACAAAATGTTAAAATAAATAAAAAAAACCAAAAAAGTACCAAAAATTTGGCACATTTTTTACCACTTCAACATCAGAGATGACACATTCAAAAACTATTCAACCATCGATTTCTAATCTCTATTACACATACGTTTCATTTAATTCGGCGTTGGGAGACTTTCTTAAGTACTTTAAACAAAATTCCGAGCCTCTCCATAAAAACGTAAATAAAAATTTAAGCTAAGCATTTCTAAAGTTTTTTTTTTCAAAAAACTTCGCAATGTTTTTCCAGTGTTAACAATAAAAATTTGTTACTATGTACAATTATTTATGTAGTCTTTTATAGTACTTTATGGTATTTTTAGTTTTTTCCACGTTATTTCCTCCCAAAACAACATTTTTATACACTTCACTCCTACTAACTTGTAGTTGTGTGTTATCCTTTTCTCAACATAACCAAATACTTATACCACTACTACACATACAGGCATACACAGGAAAAAATTTAAATATATGCAATGTTTAACATAAATAGCATTTGCTCTACATGTTCTTTTGGTACTTGTTGTCGACTTTGTGGGTACGTTTTCTGTCGTTGTTGTTGTTAGTTTTTATTATTATAGTTTTTGTTACTAGTGCCAGTGGTTCTGCTGCTGCTATTATATATTGTAGCTGTTCAGGTGTAGTATTAACATATATGTATATATTTAGTTATGTTTTGTATTATATCTTAATATTATACCCAGTACCGAAATTTAAGTCTAAGAAGAAGAATCAATCTTACTAGATCATAATTGTCTAATGATATTTATTTAATCCTTTCACTGCCTTGTATGCTACAATGTACACATTTTTGAAAAAAATATAAAAAATAATATAATAATACAGTAAAACTTAATATTTTTGTTTAAATATGTTCATTATTATCCTGGTCATAGAAAAAAAATATTCATATGCATAAACTGTTCATCAGTGTAATATAGTAGCGATATTTGTTAACAAAGTTCTATTTTTTATTTAGCCTTCATCTCCGAAAAAAGAGGCTTTTGGTGTATCTCCTAAACAAACAAATTTACACTCATAAAAAAGTCCGGATGATTTTCGGTGACGCGACATAAAACATGTAAGGACCTGTCAGTAGACAAAGTCTGCATTAAATTAGCAAATGAAGAAAACTTTTAATTAATAAATAAAAATTGCACAGTTTTTTGTTTAACAAAAAAAAAAAAGATCTTGAACTTGAATAATCTTACAGTTATATTAGTTTTTTGTTTTTATATACATCGAGATTATTTTATATTATTTTCAATTTATAACGAGCTTTCAACCTCCGTATATTTACAAAAATAAAGCAAATTAAACATATTAGCTAGGTTGATACTAGTATTTCGATCTGGCTAAAGATCTCATCAGAACCCGAAGTTTTAGAAAAGTTAGAGCCTCCATAATAAATCTTAATTTATGATAAAAGGTCTAAAAATTAACTTCTGGTTTTAATTTTTAAAATTTAAAAGTAAAATATTTTTTTATTTGTTTAAGTTTTTTTTCACAAGGTGATGCCACAGTTGGCCACAGTGGGGCAAACGCAGTGTTGTATCGCAACAACCTAATTTTAAACCAGTTTGTCCGGCAATCAAGTTATGAATATGTATGGAAAATGTGGTTTTAAATTACATTTCATAAACAGATTGCCACCAAAATCCGTTTTAAACCAGATTTCATGAATAATGTAAATGCACTACAAAATTCAATAATTTGAACATAAATTATTAATAAAAATTACATTTGTTTTTAAAAAACAAATGTACAAATCAAAAGGTAAAGAAACAAAAACGAATATTGAATATTTACCAAAGGTAGACAGACATACACACAAAAAACAGGTTTTCAATTTATTTTTTGATCAATGGTGATAATCTTTTACTTCGAGCTCATATATATTATATTAGTTCTCATGTAGTGCGTAAACTAGTTTATGTGAATGTTTGATGTTTGGTATGGGATTGTTCAAAACGTGTTCTGATGATGGGAACCTAAAAAATTCCCGAAATAGATCTATCAACACATTCCTGAAAGTGGTCATTTAATAAATTTGTCAACAAAAACTCTATAGATTATTTGTTAGGACAATATCCTATTAAAGAAATATAGAGTATGGCCTCGAACTTGAATAATTTTCATTTTCATTGCACAATTAAAGGTCGAAAAAAACATAATTTTTATTTTTAATAAAAATTATATCAAACTTTTATAAATTATTATTAATAATAATGATTTTTAACACAAATTTGATGAAATTGCTCTTTAAACTTAAATGTGTTCCTAATTTATAAAATTTTTGCGGTAAATTTTTTCAAAAAAAAAACATAATTTTTAATCGAATATAAAAATTACTTGCGAAAAATTTCTTGTCGAAAATTTAAAATTTTGTACAAAGCTTTGAAAACTGTAAGAAATTAAGCAGATTTGTATGAAATTAACTGCGAAACGTATGAAAAAATGACTAGCGAAAAATTGAATGGCTAAATCTTCCAGCTAGGTAACAATCTAGCCATTTGTTTTATTGCCTAGATCTAGCCGGAAAATGACTAAATTGGCAAACATTGAATTAACAGATGCGTACTCAAAATCATTAAAAATAAACTAATTAACTAAATATCAGAAGAAAATAGTAGTTCAAGCACTGCTTAAATTTGTTCATGTGGTAAAATATGGGGATAACAAATAAATTTAGTTAAATAACAGATTTAAACGAAAAAACAGCAGAAAAATTAGCTCAACAACCGAATCAGAACACTTTAAACAGACTTTTGAACTATCTTTTTCTATATTGAGGGAACTTCTGCTTTAAAAAATATGTAGTTGTTTGGGTTGTAATACAGATTCTTTAATTTTAATGTTAATGTCAGTCATTTGAAAAAAAAAAAAATTAAATTTTACTAACCTTGTAGTTCATTAAAAAAAACCACCACATCAAATGACTGTGTTATGATTTTACATTCATTTTTTACAGTTGTTTTTGTTATTAAAAAAAAATAAAAAACTATAAATGTTTGTTCATTTTTTACTACCATGTGGTTAATTTTACTACAACTGGTAGTCAATTTTTGAAGCAATAAAAAACAAATGACAATGTTAGTTGAATTTACTGTAATGTAAGTCGTCCTTTTTAAGTGAAATTTCATTTGTGTTTCAACTACATTTGCAGTGGGCTTTACCTACATAGTATTCTAAGTGTATGAGTGCATAATTAGGTAATTTGTCACGTAGCTTCATTTAATGATCAAAACAAAATAAAATAAAGCATTTTTGCTTAATCGAGTGTTTTAGTGGTAAAATATGGCTGATAAGTTTAAAAACTTCGATTTTCGTACCAATTTTTGAGATGGTAGGAGGGGCGGGGGGCATATGTGGAAACACTTTTCTTTCTAAGTTGAGGACCATTAACAAAAATCCAGGGATGGCAGGCAATGCCGCTAAAATACCGTTATCGATTTAAAATCATTTTAACTGACTATCGGTATAAATAAAATACCGTTAGCGAAATAATTGATATATAGTTATCCGTAAAATACCGTTACGGATATATCTTAAATACCAATTTCCTTAAAATACCGTTACCGAACTAACTAAACTACCGTTACCGAAATAATTGAAATAGCGTTATCCGTAAAACAACGTTAACGAAATAATTTGACAAAATACAAAAAAATAATCGCAAAGTTTGATCGTAAACTAGCAAGTCATTGGAATTCCGGCTTAATGAGGCTTAAAAATATCGGTGTTCATTGCCATTACCTGAATAATAAAAATAACGTTACCCTTAAAATATCGTTATCGAAATAACTGTAAAACCGTTATTCTTAAAATAACGTTACCGAAACAACTAACACAACGTTAGCGCTAAAATACCGTTACCGAAATAAGTAAAATACTGTTAACGCTAAAAAAGCCGATACCGAAATAACTGAAATACTGTTACAGCTAATTTACCGTTTACTGAAATAAACGAAAATAACGTTGCCGACACCGGAACCCGCATCGAATCGGTTACCATCCATGCAAAAATCTTAAGTCAAAATAGAAATATATCATCAAACAAAAAGTCGGTAGTGAAAGGCTTAAGGTCGTGAAGCAAATTCGAAAACTTAATTAAGGCAACTGAAAGTTTTATCTGACTCATATTCTGCAGTCCTTGCAATTCTTGAATACTAATTTTTCGACTGTTTTACAAAGTTTTTGGAAATTACATGGGCATGTTTACTAAATAAAATGCGGAATTTACCAACATTTCTATTTTCAACAGAATTAACTTTTCGTAACTCCGTCACCATTTGTTTAGTATGTAAAACAGAGATAATTATATGTAGGTACACTTAGTAAGTAAAGATACACTTAGTAAGTAGGTAAAGACCACTGCAAATGTAGTTGGAAAACAAATGAATTTCATTTAGAAAAAGACGAATTACATTACAGTAAATTCAACTAATCATTGTCATTTGTTTTAATGTTCCAAAAATGACTAACAATTGTAGTAAAAATAAGCCACATGGTAGTAAAAAAAAACAATATTTTTTTTTTTTTTTTTAAATAACAAAAACAACTATAAAAAATTAATGAAAAATCATAATACAGTCATTTGATGTGGTTTGTTTTTTTTAAATGAACTACAAGTGTTAGTAAAAAATTTAATTTGTTATACAAATGACTGACATTTACATTAAAAATAATGAAACTGTATTACAACCCAAATAACTACATATTTTTAAAGCAGAAGTTCCCTGAAGGTACTATTTTTACACACTGTATGGAATTACAGTCCGTTTACGAAACGTATTCGTTCGAGTAATAAAGCCTAAAGTGTGAGCACAAAATAGTTCTACGGGCTGCATACGGAATTCAAAAAAAAAAAAATATTGAAGGGCAGCAAAACATTAGTTAGGTACGAATATCAATTTCTGTTGTTAATTTTGTTGAAAGTTTTCCTTAATTTTTTCTTTTTCTTACAAAATTTCTTCTTGCGGACAATTCAAAAATTTATTAAAAGCTTTAATTTCTTGAGTTTATCGAAATTTGTATTCCTCAACAATTGTGTGTATATTCCAGTGTTTAAATGTTTTGAAACTTTTGCTCAGAATTCCTACTGGGTATTAAACATTTCAAAATGATATTTTACGTTTTGCAAAAGTTGTGTGCAATTGTTTATGTAACTAGTTTAAGTACCTTGTGAAAACATACATATACATAATTTTTAACGATTGCAAAAAGTCTTATACAAAACCAAATGAGATTGTCGACATGTTATAATAATTTCGTTTTATATTTTTATATTTTTTAATTTATACGTTGACGTTGTTGGATTTATGTACAATAGACAAAAAGAGCGTTTTGTCTGTTTCCTTAAAACAGGTTTTATGAATTAAATTTAATTAAAATTATTTTTAAACGAGATGAAAATGTTAAGTTTCGTTCCTCAAGGACCACTTATTAAGTGCCATATGAACTACACTGATAGAATTTACTTATAGTATTAATGAATTTATATCAGTAAAAATGGATGCATTGGTTTAATGAATAATTTCATTAATTTCATTAATTGTTTTAATGAATAAATGCATTAATATTGTAAATATTTTCATTAAAATCGTTTATGATTATTTAATAATTTCATAAAAAAATCATTAAATCAATGAAAAATTTTCGAATTTTTTTTCAATCAAAATTTTAACTTGTAATATGCAAAAAAATAGTTCAGTGTAATTTTTCCTTTCTATACATTTTATATTAAAAAAAAATAATCGCTAAAGTTAAACGCGTAACATTTGCAAGTGACATACATTTTTTTGTTAAACAGAATTAACTAAAACTTTAAAAAAGATTGATTTGAGGCGATCTCATAAAATTTAGCGTATAAAGCGTTGATGTGAAATGACTACAAATTTCTTAAAACATTTCTTTTGTAAAAAGTCAACAGATTTTTATTTTTAATTAAATAACAAATTGTTTTTGGCTAATATCTTAACCTCTTTAAAAAGTGTGTTATGGAGAAAGAAAAATTTGTAAGAAAAAGTAATGAAAGTACAGTGGACTCGCAGAAACGAGAACATCCAGTAATATGAACGTCCCAGAAACATGAACACTTTTTTTTACATTGACTATTCCAAACCGTGTCAACACATTTCTTTAAAAGAAACGTTTCTTTTTCTTCATACAATATTTTAGTAATTTGGGGAATCCAAAAATAATAACTTCACCACTTTCTTATAGTAAACATTTTTTTTAACGTGAACAGAAAAACTCTTTTCCTGTTTTCTCCGAATTTAAGAATTTTTTGTATCAAAATTGTTTTAAAACGTATAGAATAAAATTTAAATAGAATTGGCGGTTATTTTTATAGCAAATGTATTAAAAATTAAGAACTGCTAAATATCAAAAACGTATTAAAATCAATAATTTGGGTATGCAAAAATTGTCTTAGATTCTGAATTTGGTCTATTTTAAAAAGTGCCAAAACCACAAAGTTTTCTAATAGGAAAACTTTCTTAAAATGTTAATATTTTTCTATAGGCAAGTGTCTGAACAAAGGGTCCGCCAAATAACTTTTTTTTTTGAACTCCTGAACCAATTGGACTTTGTATGGCGTCATACCAAGGTCTTTATGCAAAATTCGTCTCAATGATGTCTCCGAAATGTTTCAATTGTTGAGAACGACGGTGAATTGATGTTGATGGCGCTTCACGCACACTTTCTGCAACAGCAGCAATATTCTCAGGTGTACGCACTGTTTTTTAGCTTTTCACGCTTAGGTTTATCGATGAGGATGCCAGTTTCTTTCACTTTTTTCACAAGATAACGAACATACGGACCATATTCGTTCAGCAGAAGGATAAAACTAATTATCTGTCAAATCATACATGAGCTAAGTGTTACCATTCACGAAATAAGCACTAGTTGAAAAAAAAAACGTTAGATGGCGGACCCTTTATTTAAAAATTTTGTCTCAAAATGTATGTTTGAATTTAAGAATTTTTCTGGAGAAAAATATTCACATTTTTTCATATTTTTTTTTTTGTTCAATAATCAATATAAGGATTGGTTCTGAAGTACTTGGACTATAATTTATACAAAGTGGATCCAATTCTGTAGTAAAATAGTCAAAAAAAAATTCTAATCACAAACGTGAACGAAATCAGAAACGCAAAAATTAGTTCACGTTTTTGAGAGTTCACTATACTTCATAAAAACCATGCATTTATTCATTAAACACATAAAATTTTTTTATTGTTTATGCTAGCATTAATGAAAAAATTCATATTCTTTATGAAATTTTCATTCGGCCAATGAAACCATTCATTAAAATTGTTTTAATGAAACATATTTCATTGATTCAATAAAACATTTCTTTGCGGACTTTTTTAAGAAAAGCTTTATTGTATTAATAAAGGAGATCATTAATATCACGTACAAATTTCTATCAGTGTATTAATGCATTTTACATAATTTTAAAATTGTATATTATTATATTTCTCTGCAATTACTGTAAAGGGATGTATATAAAGTACTAACAATTTAAATATTATGATGTAGATTCCCAGGCAGAAAAATGCGAACGGCAAAGTACTTGCAAAGTACTTAAGTCGTTGATTCCAGTATTTTCAAAGCACTGGATTTCTGAAAATTTGAGTGATTTGTGGGCAACAAAATGATAACTGCGAGCGAGGCTTAGACGTTCCTTTTTTACAGTATTGCCAAAGCACTTGCAAAACGAACAATAAAGTACTTTTAAAATAATAGCATAAGCGCTTGGGACCATTAAAATTTGAATTTTAAAGCGTTTTCAATAATACAATGAGTGCTGGCCCAATCCCAAAATAATAACACCTGCCAGGGCTCGGCCGTATGTACTTAACAGTGCTGGTATATGTATGCACAGCGCATACTGTTGGGACATTTATGTGTTCCCCCCCGCATAGTTTAGTGAAAATAAAAAGGAAAAAAACAAAAAGAGTGTATTATATATCTACCAATGGTAGAGGGTGCACATAAGGCCGGGTCGATTTGTATGGAGGCAAAAAATCGCTCAACGTTCAAGGAAAATCATATTCTAGGGATCAAAATAAGAAACTTTACCTAAGGAACCATACTCTAAAACGAATTCTGATGCTCCGACTTTTGACCCGTAGTTTCAAATTTTGAAAAAATGCCACTTTGACCAATTTAGAGTGCCCCAATCGAATCTACCCAATCGAATATAATTTATACATTCATCTGCTAGAGCGTCTTCCGGAGAAGAAATAGAGATCCTAATCTTGGAAAGACTCCTCCTACTTTCTGAAATATCTCTATCCCGAGATTTGTACATTTTGCTATAAAAACATGGCTAAAAAGGCCCTCTTTCAACTTAAATTTCAACCCCTTAACGGTCACCTAGAATGATGATTTATGCATTAATCTAGGCTTTTTCAAAATTTGACCCTTTGGGTCAAAAGTCGGGACATCAGAATTCGTTTTAGAGGTTTGGTTCCTTCGGCAAAGTTTCTTATTTTGATCCCTAGAATACGATTATCCTTGAACGTTGAGCGATTTTTAAATCGACCCGCCCTAGTGCACATAACAAACAAGTTTTTAATTTATTTTTGATCAATGGTGATAATCTTTAACTTCGAGCTCATATTGCTCATTTAGTGAGAAAACTAGTTTATATGAATGTTTGATGTTTTGCATTTGATTGTCACTTCTTTCAAAACATGTTCTGCTGATGGAAACCTAGAAAATTCTTGAAATAGATATATCAACGCATTCTTGAAAGTGGTCAATTAATAAATTTGAAAACAAAAACTCTATAGATTATTTGTTAGGACAATATCCTAATAAAGAAATGTATGGCATCAATTTGTATAATTTTCATTTTTATTGTAAAAGAAAATTTTTAAATAGTGTAAAAATGCAGCAACTGGAACTAAATGAATCTAAATCCAAAATCGATTTTAAAAAATAGTAACTCAATTTTAGATGTAAATAATTTTATTTTTCCGTACTTTGCAGTTTTGCATTATTTAAAATTTTCCCTTGACATTATATTTTATTAACAGTTAAAAATTTTCCACAACAAATACATACACAGAAATAATTTACAAAATTCTGGGTGTAATATTAAACATGCCTCATTAGGCATTTTTGTAAATACAAAAAAAATTGGCACCAACAATGATGATTTGTAATTACAAACATATTATTGTTGATTATTTTTTAATTTTGAATATTTTTTTTAAAAGAATTGTAATATGAAAAAAAAGTACGATTTCAGAGCATTTAGAAAAAATTGCTGAAAATAATCATAATTAAGTTTAATATAATTTTTATTAAAAATAAAAATTATGTCTTTTTCGACCTTTAATTGTGCAATGAAAATGAAAATTATTCAAGTTTGAGGCCATACTCTATATTGCTTTATTAGGATATTGTCCTTAAAAATAACCTATAGAGTTTTTGTTTTCAAATATATTCTTTGACCCTGTCAGGAATGTGTTGATAGATTTATTTCAGGAATTTTCTAGGTTCCCATCATCAGAACATGTTCTGAAAGAGGTAACAATCCCATGCTAAACATCAAACATTTATATAAACTAGTTTACTCACTACATGAGAACTCGAAGTTAAAGATTATCACCATTGATCAAAAAATAAATTGAAAACTTGTTTTTTGTGTGTATGTCTACCTTTGGTAAATATTCAAATTTATCATAATTTTTAGATTTCTGTTGTTTTTAGTGACCAATTTTATTTTGCTTATTATTTGTTTGTAAGTTATTTCCTTTGGGCTAAAGTTAAGTTTCGTAAAGCTCTGCGATTCCACTAATATAGTAAATACTATGATATAATTGTTTTGTCGTTAATACTTATTTTATTAATTATAAATTTTGTGTCGTGAAGTCCCGTGGTTAGTTTAGTATATTTCTGACAACGTAAAATAAAACCAATATAATTATAAAGAACTCCTGTAGAAATTGAAACCAAAGAAACGTCGAGTGAAAAATTAAATAAATTGGTTTTTATTTCAATTTAATTATCAGACAATTGACCAAATTAGCCCAAAGGAAATAACTTACAAGCAAATAATAATAATTGATTTAGCTATGAGTTTGTTTCTCTGTTAAGTGTTTTATTTTAACAATGGTTGAACGTTTTGTTAATCAAGTACTGACATATCACTTTCCGTTAACGCTGGGAAAGCATTTTGAAACAAGTGCCTTATCGGGTATTTCCTGCATATTGGGTATTTAAATACCCAAGAAGGAGCCGTTAAAAAATGAAGATAAAATCAGGTAAGGCGTGCATGAAATTGAAAAACTACTTTAGGAAAATGTTGGTGTAAAATTTCACACCCTTCCAGGGACGAGTAATTATCGGTTCAAAAGTCAGAAAATTTACATAGTCGGAAAAATTGCACGAATATATCACTGAAAAATTGGGGAAATGTAAAATCTGAAAACTTTCATGTTCGCTAATAGATTTATTTAAGAAGCGTGGAGGAATTATTTTATATCTGTGGTTAATTAATAAGTCCCAATTATGGAAAATTAAAAAAAACAATTATATGGTATAACTTTTAAAACTTTACATATGGAATGAGTGAAGTTTCATCATTATTGGACAATGGTATCGGGGATCAGTCATTAATGGTTTATTATAATGTATATTCAATAAAAAAAAATTATAAATTAAGTCCGGTCAAAGCACTTTTTGCAAACGTTATTAAAGCGTTTTAAATTAGGCATTCGCCAGTTGTAAATTTTATAAATCATGTACTTGCAAAGCACATTTTACCATCGTTGGGAAAGCGTTCAGAGTGAGGGGCTTTGTCATTGCTTTAATTTTTTTTACGATTGTAAATTTCATAAATTAGGTACTGACAAAGTACATTTGGCCTACGTTGGGAAAGCGTTCTAAATAAGAACTTTGCCAGTGCTTTAATTTGAATTGCTGGCAAAGGTATTAAAAATAAATGTGGTTGATTTTCCTGACCATTGGCAATTTCAGACTGGGTTGATTCATACATAATTGTTATAAAATGTATCACTTAGGGAAAACCCCCTAGAACTTAATAAAATTTATATAACTATCGGATGTTATGAATGTATAAATGTTAAACCTTCCAAGTAGACTAAAAAGGAAACTATAAAGTGGTGAATAAGCAAATTTTAATAAAACTTCCCAGCAAATCTTTGGTAATGGGTGCGATAAACTCATGCATTACCTTCTAATGTATACTCCTTACTTGTATCATTAATTTTCCAACAAAAAGTAATGAGTTACCGATAATGGGTTACACAATGCATTACTTTGCAATGGACACTCCTTACCTTCAGCATTATTTCGAAACATAAATTAATGAGTTATCAATAATTGTGTACTCATGGATTACCGTGCAATGATACATCATTACATTTTACATTATTTTAAAATATAAAATAATGACTAACCGATCATCCATTACATAATGCATAAAATATAAACGTAAAGTAATATTTAAATATTTTTTAGAAAATCTATTTTTAGACACATTACTATGAGATTTTTTGTAAGCATGAGGGTAACGTATACATTTTTTACATTTCACAAACGCATTTCACAAACGCAAACTCGAAGCACAACAATTCATTTACAACTTAAACACCTTATTAATATATGTGACGATAGCTAAGTGGGTAGAGTTCTCGCCTAACAACCAAAAGATCCCAAGTTCGAACTCCAGCGAGAACAGGTTATTTATTTAATTAAAAATAAATGTTTGCAATAATTTTTTTAATAATTTTTTTAATGAAAATCTATTTATAGACCCATTACTTTTTCGAAACCAGGTAACCATATAAGTAACTAGTTACTTAACTCCCTATTGGGTAATGAGTCCACACATTTCGTTTAGCCTCATTGCCTGTAAAATTCATCAGTGAAGTAAGGTGTATTGTAATGGTAAAGCCCAATGGCGTAACATTAATTTACCCATTATTTGGTAATGATAGATAGATAGATAGATAGATAGATAATTTCTTATTTTTTCATTTAAAATTGTTACAAAAATTATTCTTTTTTAGATAACTTATTTAAATATAATAAAGAATATACAGCATGGTTTAAAACCGTCCGCTGGATAATTGGTTTTTACTAATGTTTAATTTATACAAATTTCTAATAATATTAATTTTTCAAATTTTTTGGTTTAAAAATTAAAAGTTAAATTCAGATATCAACATTTTTCTATATTTTAAAAGCATTTTTAACGAAATTAATAGGCTTAGCCAGTTAGTAGTATTTTCACCCCCATTCAATAATTGTACTATTTCAGAATCTGTTAAGGTAGATCTCAATAAATATCTAAGTCTTATAGACTTAAGTACGGGACATGCTCCAATAAAGTGTTTTGTTGTTTTCTATTTCGTTCATATTGCACAATGAGCACAATCTTGCCCTTCCTTCTCTAAACTGATTTCCGTTCAACCATAAAAGATCCCCTCTCGCTTTCATAATGTAGGATATTTGCTCTCTGCTGTAGTTTTCATTGCAATAGGCTTGTCCCATGGAGTAATCTAAATCCTTGTAAATGCGTTCATTACTAGTTTGTGCTTTTGTTACGTGGCTTTGGTAAGTTCTAAGCTTCATTTTATCTATGAGATTTATGCAAGCTGTATTCCACTCTGTGTTATTTAGCTCGTGGTTTAGATTGAACTCTTGTAATTTGCTTTAAAATCATTGTACCAGTAAATATTCTTTGCTATAATTTTCTCTGATAGTTTGTGAGGCAGTCTTCTATTGTCATAATCAAATATTGTTTTTGAAATGTACTTCAAATGTAAAGCATACGCGTAAAAGTGTCCTTCTTCTTGATTGGTTTCTAAAGGCTATCACATAGTTGGGAGTATTGTCCGGGAGATTCAATATGCGTTTGGTAAAAAACCGTTGCAACTTATCAATTTCATCGAACCACAGATTACCCCAAACTTGTGCACCATAACATTGTATTGATCTGCATACAGCTAAGAACATTTTCCATTTTGCCTTAAGAGAGACTTCTTTTCTAGCGATAAAGTTTTTCCAGGTTGCATTTATGCTTATCTTGGCTGCATTGTTTTTGGCATTTACGTGTTTATTATATGACATTTTTGATGTGAGCAATATTCCTAAATATTTATATTCTGAAGCAATCTTTACAATATCACCGTTAAATATCCATTTTTCTTTCTTCTTCCGATTCTTCCTCCTTTTCTAAAAATCATAATTTCCGATTTATCTAGGTTAACCACCATTCCCCAAATCCGACAGTATACTTCCAGATTGTGATCATTTTTTGCAAAACTTCAACCTCATCAGCCAATATAACGATATCATCGGCATACATCAACAGTCTAATATTTAAATCATCAATAAACAATCCACCCTTCAAATGATCATGCATATCATTTAAATATAAAGCAAATAGTATTGGTGACAACAAACATCCTTGTTTTACTCCTGTGCGTGTTTCAAAATAATTAGAAAGATCAGTACCAGTCCACACCGCTGATTTTGTATTTTGGTAAATCTGTTTCTATAAAATGGACCATTTTTGATGACATTCCTAGCTGGTTTAGTTTATATATCAGTAACTCCTCGGTATGCAATCGAATGCAGCTTTGAAGTCTACAAAAAATGCGTAAACTTTTCTGTTTTTCTGAGAATTTTATATTAACTATAGATGAAAGATTATAAATATTATCTATTGTGGAATATCCTTTACGAAAACCTGGCCTGATATTCGTTCAGTACTTGATAACGATCTGCCCATTTCGATATTCTTTCATTTATCATACCCATCATTATCTTTCCAACACCAGTTCATAAAAGTTATTCCTCTGTAATTGCTGGGTAGATTCGCGTCGCCTTTTTGTAATAGGATATATTATGCTTTTTTCAAAAGCTTCATAACTACCACGACCATCCAATATTTGTGAATATGCTTTTTGCTAGCGCGTTTAAAAAATCATCACCTGCATTCGCAAAAAATTCATACTGAATTCGGTCTTCACCTGGTGCTTTATTCGACTTAGTTTTGGCTAGTTTGACACTTAAGTTCCTGTAATGAAAAAGGTGCATCGAGGCGTTCATCTTTAACCAAATTTGTGGCATACGAGATTTCAACCGATAGGACTTCTGGATTTAGCAGATCTTTAAAATAATCTTTAAGGCTGTCCACGTTTACCCCACAACCAATAACATTATCTTGTTGTCGAATTTCTCTTGCCAGAGCCCACCAACTTTTGCTATCGCTAATTTGGTTTATTGAAGTTCAATTTTATTATAGTACTCACTCTTTTTACTCGTGTACATAAAGTTTTAAAACGGTATTTACTTTCAGTATATGTTTTTTTATCCACTATGCTTTGGGATTTTCTAAATGTTTGTAATGCTTCCATTGTTTGGGTTCGAGCCTTTTTACAATCTTTATCAAACCATTTATTTTTAAAGACTGTTTGTTTAAATTTTTCATTTGATGTTGGATAAGAGTCTACAATAATGTTCTGTAAATCTTGAATACTACATTCGGATTTCTGCTCAGTCAGATGTTTTAATTTATCATTCAACTTCTGTTTAAAATTTCAGCATTTGAGGACTCCATTTAATTTTGGTACTAAATTCATTTTTTTCAAAGCGTTTTGATTACTAGTTACCACTATGTTTAGTTTTATCGGAAAATGGGTCGGACCATATACGATCTTCAACCAAAAACCTCTCAAACTATACTAAGTATTTCCATAGACAACCGCGCAGAAATCAATCACCGATTGACCAGAGTTGTTGGAAAAAGTAAGCACTCCATCCTCATCACCTACAGTTCTTCCGTTGAGGATTACCAAGCCATTGTTGTTGCAAAATTCTAAAAACTTTCTACCACTTGCATAAATTTCTTTGTCTTGCGATCGTCTTTTGCCTAAGTCGGCTGGGAATGTATTTAAAATATTGATATCCAAAGTTTGCTGCTCCTCGCCTATCCTTGTATTTAAGTCACCCATTATTATAGGATTTACCACATCGTTATTTAGCATAAATTGTTTTAGGTTTCTAAATTCATGTTCCCAGACTGCACTTCTTATATATAGAGGAATTATTGTGAATTCGAAAGATTTGTTTTTAACTAAGATAGTTTCTAAATCGCCATAAGTTTTAAACTCAAATTTAACTCCCACATCTAACAAATCCTTTCTAACCCCACAAACACATCCACCAATACCTCTGCCACTTCTGCTGTTTCGTATAGCTGGTTTCCATAATGTATGAAATTTTCTAAATCTATTTTCATAATTTTTAATATTTTTCTCCTCCACAATGCGTTTCCAAAAGAATAAAAATCTCATTTTCATCAATGTAATTAAAAAAGTCGAGGTGAAAAATACTTATTACTAAGCCCATGCACATTGTATGAAACAATTTTTAAATTTATTTGTTTACTTTCATTATTTTGTTTTGAATTAAACATTTTTATTAGCTACAATATTACTTTTTTTTCTTAGATCTGGTTTTAATAGTTTTTTGAACTTAATTTAGCAAAAATTTCATCATAATTTAGGATATACAACTTAATTTCTCACCATATAATTCCTTTAACACGTCTTCTCCAGGCTTCTTACCGCACATCAGTACTTTACTATTATTCCAGGCAAAAGTGTTACCGTCCACTACGAGCTTATCATTTTTAACAGCAATTCGCTTTGTTTTGTTAACTTTCAAAATATCTTTTTTAATCTGCAGCATTATCTTCTTTTCCTTCTGACGTTCTGTGCTCAGTTCCCGATCAATATAAAGGACGATCCTGCAAGGTTCTTCGCATTTTTAAATACCTCCGATACCATTTTCACTGACTTCAATTCAACCATAACTGTCATCTTTTCATCCTTCTCAAATATTTTTCTCGTTTGTTCAATATCAACTCTGTTATCGACATTCAGCTTTCTTTAAACAATTTCTTTACCGCTCCAACGTAGATTTTTTGCTATCTAGACCTCTAATTATAATTTTTTTTCTTTCCCAAATCTTCTTCAAGGTACCTCATTCTCTTTTGATCTTCTTCTCTACATTCTTTAGCTTTTGAATCTCTTCTTGAAGAATTCTATTTTCGTCTGTTAACTTGCTCACTTCAGACTTCACCTCATTTACGGTTTCTTAACTTCAATCAGGTCGCTTTTTGTTGGCATGTCTTTGAGTTTTTTCGTCCAATACGTTTGACATTAACTTCATAAGTTCACTGGCTGACATCTTTCCCACTTCATCCGTCTTTTTATTTTCCGGTGAAGTTTCGTTAAATTTACGTTTTGGTGTATGCTTGTCTGTATCCAGGTTAAAAATAGCATTTTGGGCTGATTTAGTAAGTTGTTCCATTTAGTTGCAATTTTAGTTTGTATTATTAACAACAAAAACGTTAACGTCCACGGTTACGGTTACGGCTACAGTTGTCAATATCAGTATCGATAAAGCAGTTTTGTGATGTATGCACGATCTGGCAGCACTATTTTTTGTTAGGACAGGGACCAGCTGATTGATATTTTATTTTATTTACGTCGGGGATTTGAGTGTTTTTAATAAAAAAGAATTAACTTTCCAGTGAAAAATATTTTGTATAAGAATAATTTTTTATATTAAATTAGCATTTGTAGAAAAATGAAGACACGTTGACACTTGTGACCACTACCGATTGTGCTGATATTATTGGCCGACCTTTTTATCTCTTCTTCAATACGAAATATGTTGATTTACTTTGGTTCTTTAATGAAAAATCCAAGCGTAAGTAATACACGTCTATTCTTCACAATATCTCAAACC
>CM037854.1:199648935-199675935 GCA_021234595.1 Delia radicum
AACTGAAATATTGTTACAGCTAAATTACCGTTACCGAAATAAACGAAAATAGCGTTGCCCGCACCGAAACCCGCATCGAATCGGTTACCATCCATTCAAAAATCTTAAGTCAAAATATAAATATATCCACAAACAAAAAGTCGGTAGTGAAAGGCTTAAAGTCGTGAAACCAAATTCGAAAACTTAATGGCGGGTTAAATAAGGCAACTGAAAGTTTTATCTGACTCAGATTCTGCAGTCCTTGCAATTCTTGAATACAAATTTTTCGACTGTTTTACGAAGTTTTTGGAAAATAACATGGGCATGTTTACTAAATAAAATGCGGAATTTACCAACATTTCTATTTTCAACAGAATTGAGTTTTCGTAACTCAGTCACCATTACACTTAGAATACTATGTAGTTAAAGGCCACTGCAAATGTAGTTGAAAACAAATGAAATTTTGTTAGAAAGTATTTTGCAAACCGTCAGATAATGACATCGTAATTAATTTTTATATTAATTACTGTAGAATATTACTTTAGTTAGTCTCTTTACAGGAAGAAGAAGAAGAAAACATTTTTATTGAAAAATTTTTACGGACACAAGGGATACACCAGACTGCCGCAGTTTCGTCCCCTCCTGGGACTCGTCAGTGGTTAATTTATGTGTCAATTGAACAAAGTATTTTATATTGTTAATTTGCTCTATATGAAAAACTTTTTATTTTTGTTGTCGTACTGGGATTTGAACTCACTGCCTTAGCATCAAGCTATGCATCGTAATCTCACCTCTTAACGAGTTGAGCCACGGTCGACAAAGCGATGACTGTGGCTAAAGTGGAGTTTGGTCACAGTACGTACACACAAGTATTGTTTCGATCAGAAGAGACAGAATTAACTAATACCAATGCACAATTCATTTCTCAACTAGAAATTTCATTTAGAGAAAGGACGAATTACATTACAGTAAAGTCAAATAACATTGTCATTTGTTTTTAAATGTTCCAAAAATGACTGACAATTGTAGTAAAAATAAACCACATGGTAGTAAAAAATTAAGAAATATTTTTTATTTTTTTAAATAACAAAAAAAACAACTGTAAAAAAATGAATGAAAAATCATTATTTTTTTTTTTTTTTTTTAAGAGAAGCAACACTCAGGAAATTCTTCCTATTAATTAATGTGTTGCTTTCTTTGGAAAGGGGATAGTGGAGAGATGAATGGTGGTGAAAGATGAAGTGCTTCATACATGGCAACATTGAAATTGCGCGATATGATAAGTCTTAGTTGTTGCTCGCCACCTGATAGAGAGTTGGCGAACTTATTGAAGCTTTTTGATTCATAGCCTGATTCATTATTTTACTTCGGTGGGGTTAAGTGCTATGGGAACACCGAAGGTGGGCGCAGCGATACATATAAGTGGTAGAAAACTCAAACATATTAATTTTCTAAATTGATGTTGTCGTCACCGGGAATCGAACCCGGGACCATCCGTGTAACAGTCCAACGCGCTAAAAATTACACCACAACGCCCACAACTGACTGACATTTACATTAAAAATATGAAACTGTATTACAACCCAAATAACTACATATTTTTAAAGCAGAAGTTCCCTGAAGTCCGTTTTTCGAAACGTATCCGTTCGAGTAATAAGCCTAAAGTGTGAGCACAAAATAGTTTGACGGGCTGCATGCGGAATTTAAAAAAAAAATATCGAAGGGCAGCAAAAGATTAGTTAGGTACGAATATTAATTTTTGTTGTTAATTTTGTTGAAAGTTTTCTTAATTTATTAAAAGTTTAAATTTATTAAAAGTTTTAATTTCTTGAGTTTATCGAAATTTGTATTCCTCAAAAATTGTGTGTATATTCCAGTGTTAAATGTTTTAAAACTTTTGCTCAGATTTCCTACTGGGTATTAAACATTTCAAAATGATATTTTACGTTTTGCAAAAGTTGTGTGCAATTGTTTATGTAACTAGTTTAAGTACCTTGTGAAAACATACATATACATAATTTTTAACGATTGCAAAAAGTCTTATACAAAACCAAATGAGATTGGTCGACATGTTATAATAATTTCGTTTTATATTTTTATATTTTTTTTTAATTTATATACGTTGACGTTGTTGGATTTATGTACAATAGACAAAAAGAACGTTTTGTCTGTTTCCTTAAAACAGGTTTTATGAATTAAATTTAATTAAAATTATTTTTAAACGACATGCAAATGTTAAGTTTCGTTCCTCAAGGACCACTTATTAAGTGCCATATGAGCTACACTGATAGAATTTTACTTAATAGTATTAGTGAATCTATATCAGTAAAATGGATGCATTGGGTTAATGAATAATTTCCATTAATTTCATTAATTGTTTTAATGAATAAATGCATTAATATTGTAAATATTTTCATTAAAATCGTTTATGATTATTTAATAATTTCATAAAAAAAAATCATTAAATCAATGAAAAATTTTCGAATTTTTTTTCAATCAAAATTTTAACTTGTAATATGCAAAAAAAATAGTTCAGTGTAATTTTTCCTTTCTATACATTTTATATAATCGCTAAAGTTAAACGCGTAACATTTGCAAGTGACATACATTTTTTTGTTAAACAGAATTAACTAAAACTTTAAAAAAGATTGATTTGAGGCGATCTCATAAAATTTGGCGTATAAAGCGTTGATGTGAAATGACTACAAATTTCTTAAAACATTTTCTTAAGTGCTTTTGTAAAAAGTCAACAGATTTTTATTTTTAATTGAATAACGAATTGTTTTTGGGTAATATCTTAACCTCTTTAAAAAGTGTGTTATGGAGAAAAAAAAATTTGTAAGAAAAAGTAATGAAAGTACAGTGGACTCGAGAAACGAGAACATCCAGTAATATAAATGTCCCAAAAACATAAACACTTCTTTTTTTACATTGACTATTCCAAACCGTGAACAAAGTTCAATCGCTCTAAAATGTCAACACATTTCTTTATAAGAAACGTTTTTCTTCATACAATATTTTAGTAATTTGGGGAATCCAAGAATAATAACTTCACCACATTCTTATAGTAAACATCTTTTCTAACGTGAACAGAAAAACTCTTTAACTATCTTCCTGCATCTCCGAATTTAAGATTTTTTTGTATCAAAATTGTTTTAAAAACGTATAGAATAAAATTTAAATAGAATTATCAGTTATTTTTATAGTAAATGTATTAGAAATTAAGAACTTCCAAATATCAAAACGTATTAAAATCAATAATTTGGGTATGCAAAAATTGTCTTAGATTCTGAATTTGGTCTATTTAAAAAAAGTGCCAGAATCACAAAGTTTTCTAATAGGCAAACTTTCTTAATATGTTAATATTTTCTATAGGCAAGTGTCTGAATATTTAAAATTTTGTCTAAAAATGTATGTTTGAATTAAGAAATTTTTCAGGAGAAAAGCATTCAAAATCTACTCATATTTTATTTTTTGTTGAAAAATCAATATGATGATTGGTTCTGAAGTACTTGGACTATAATTTATACAAAGTGGATCCAATTCTGTAGTAAAATAGTCAAAAAAAAATTCTAATCACAAACGTGAACAAAATCAGAAACGCAAAAACTAGTTCACGTTTTTGTGAGTTCACTGTACTTCATAAAAATTATGAATTTTATTCATTAAACACATGAAACTTTTTTATTGTTTATGCTAGCATTAATGAAAAAATTCATATTCTTTATGAAATTTTCATTCGGCCAATGAAACCATTCATTAAAATTATTTAATGAAACATATTTCATTGATTCAATAAAACATTTCTTTGCGGACTTTTTTAAGAAAAAAATTTGTTGTATTAATGAAGGAGATCATTAATACCACGTACAAATTTCTATCAGTGTAGGAATGCATTTCACATAATTTTAAAAATTGTATATTATTATATTTCTCTGCAATTACTGTAAAGGAATGTAGAAGGAAAGAGGGAAAGTACTAACAATTTAAATATTATGATGTAGATTCCCAGGCAGAAAAATGCGAACTGCAAAGAACTTGCAAAGTACTTAAGTCGTTGGTTCCAGTATTTTCAAAGCACTGGATTTCTGAAAATTTGAGTGATTTGTGGGCAACAAAATAATAACTGCGAGCGAGGCTTAGACGTTCCGTTTTTACAGTATTGCCAAAGCACTTGCAAAACGAACAATAAAGTACTTTTAAAATAATAGCATGAGCGCTTTGGGACCATTAAAATTTGAATTTTAAAAGCGTTGACATGGTATTGGCAAAATAATCAATATAGCGCTTTTTCAATAATACAATGAGTGCTGGCCCAATCCCAAAATAATAACACTGGCTAGGGCTCGGCCGTATGTACTTAATAGTGCTGGTATATGTATGCATAGCGCATACTGTTGGGGCATTTATGTGTTCTCCCGCATAGTTTAGGGACATTTGCTTACTGTGGGGACTGTCCGCAAAGTCTTCATACATTTTCAAATTTCATTAATTTGACAAAAATTGCATTTGTATCTACATTTTAACGACCTTTAATTGTGGAATGAAAATGAAAATTATTCAAATTCGCGGCCATACTTTATATTTCTTTATTAGGATATTGTCCTAACAAATAAGAGTATGGCCTCGATCTTGAATAATTTTCATTTTGTGAAAGACGTGGTGGAGAAAAATGAGTGTATTTTCTACAAATCATAACTACATTGTAAATTTTCAATCTTCTGAATCAGACTGCGCAGTTTCTGGTATTGAACCTTCGTCAGTGACCCTGTTTTTTTGAATAGTGTAATATTTGTTATATTTTTATTTGTTCGATTGCGTCTATATGAAATTTTCTGTGCATCACTGACCGTGGTATAGATAAACTGATTTCTAATGCCACATGCACTCGCACTACACGTTAGACAGAGCGCTTTGGCGCACTGAGCTATCGTCAGGTCGAGTTTTGTTGTGATTAATCATTTTCATTGCACAATTAAATGTCGAAAAAACATAATTTTAATTTTTAATAAAAATTATATCAAACTTGTATTTTTCTTTTACATTTAAAATGTAGATAAAAATCAGGGACCGTAAATAATGATTATTGTTCGTTTTTTTAAATCAAAAAATCAATCACTTAGAACAGACATAAAAAAAAATGATTGCAACCATTATTATTATTTTTTGACAATCTTTGCATATCCGTCATGATGTTTAAATTTTTGATTTTTAAAGTTTTCTTCAATGGTAACGATTATTCTTGAGTAATAATAAAAAAAATCAGCCATAATCATTATTTGTGAGCAACAAAAATAAAACTCAAAAATAATCATTATTTATGATTTTTATTTGTTTCGCTCAAAATAAAACTCACTTTCGTCTGGATTTATTTTATGAGGATATGCAACTATGTCGGTAAAAAACAAAAACGTCATAAATTGAAAGTGAATTTTATTTTGAGCAAAAAAAATAAAAATCATAAATAATGATTATTTTGGAGTTGTATTTTTTTTGCTCAAAAATAATGATTATGGCTGATTTTTATTAATATTACTCAAAAATAATCATTACCATTGAAGAAAATCCTTAAAAATCATAATATAATCATTATCGTGTAATTTTATAATAAAAACTCATAATGATTACGGTCCCTGATGGTGATAATCTTTAACTTCGAGCTCATATTTCTCATTTAGTGAGAAAACTAGTTTATATGAATGTTTGATGTTTTGCATTTGATTGTCACTACTTCTTTCAAAACGTGTTCTGATGACGGAAATCTAGAGAATTCCCGAAATAGATATATCAACGCATTCTTGAAAGTGGTCAATTAATAAATTTGAAAACAAAAACTCTATAGATTTTTTTTTAGGACAATATCCTAATAAAGAAATTTATGGCTTCGAAATTTGAATAATTTTCATTTTCATTGTAAAAGAAAGTTTTTAGATATTGTAAAAAACGCAGCAACTGGAACTAAATGAATCTAATTCCAAAATCGATCTTATAAAATAGCAGAATTCGAATTTAAACACAATCAAACGTTTTTCTATCGTTCTGTTTTGCTTTTTGCTGAAACTCAACACAATCATTTTGTTGTGCACAGTAAACATAAACACAAAATTTCTTTATTTCATTTTGATTTGTAAACAGAACACAAACACTTTCACAAACTAGTTTTCGATGAGAGACCGAACTAAACGATTTTGTTCTGTTTGGCCAATATTTCAAACAGTTTGATTTTGTTGTGTTTATGGAATGGAACAAAACTATTCGTAAACCGTTCTTAGTGTTTATGTCATATTACAAGTGAAAAAATTTTCATTGAATTTAATGAATAATTGCATTAGTTTAATAAAAGGATTCAACGGAGGAGTTCCAGTGAAATTTCATAAAACTAATGCAAAAAAAACATTGATAACATGCAGAAAAATCATTTCTTTATTTTGGCAACCACAATGTTAAAAACGCGTTTTAATGTTTAAGTTGAATGAACACTAAAAAATAACCACTACGAAATAATAATGTTTGACGAAAGAAACATTTTCGTTTTGTTCCGTTTGTTATATTACAAACAACGATTTGAGCACTTGTGTTGTGTTTATAAACACGAACGAAACAATAGAGATCGTTGTATTGGTTTTTTTTGATAGCAACGTTATGTTAGTGGTACATAAATTTCGAACTCTGTAAAACAGTAACTCAATTTTAGATTTTGATTAATTTATTTTTCTGTATTTTGCTGTTTTGTATTATTTAAATTTTTCCCTTGACATATTAGCGTACACGTGTTGGATTTGTTTTATTAACAGTTAAAAATTTTGCACAACAAATACATGCACAGAAATAAATTACAAAATTCTGGGTGTAATATTAAACATGCCTCATTAGGCATTTTTGTAAATACAAAAAAAGTTGGCACCAACAATGATGATTTGTAAATACAAACATATTATTGTTGATTTTTTTGTAATTTTGATTTTTTTTTTTTAAAGAATTGTTATATGAAAAAAAAAACTACGATTTCAGAGCATTTAAAAAGAATTGCAGAAAATAATCATAATTTTTAGATTTCTGTTGTTTTTAGTGACCAATTTTATTTTGCTTGCTATTTGTTTGTAAGTTATTTCCTTTGGGCTAAAGTTAAGTTTCGTAAAGCTCTGTGATTCCACTAATATAGTAAATACTATGATATAATTGTTTTGTCGTTAATACTTATTTTATTAATTATAAATTTTGTGTCGTGAAGTCCCGTGGGTAATTTAATAATATTTCTGACAACGTAAAATAAAACCAATTTAATTATAAAGAACTCCTGTAGAAATTGAAACCAAAGAAACGTCGAGTGAAAAATTAAATAAATTGGTTTTTATTTCAATTTAATTATCAGACAATTGACCAAATTAGCCAAAGGAAATAACTTACAAGCAAATAATAATAATTGATTTAGCTATGAGTTTGTTTCTCTGTTAAGTGTTTTATTTTAACAATGGTTGAACATTTTGTTAATCAAGTACTGACATATCACTTTCCGTTAACGCTGGGAAAGCATTTTGAACAAGTGCCTTATCGGGTATTTCCTGCATATTGGGTATTTAAATACCCAAGAAGGAGCCGTTAAAAATGAAGATAGAATCAGGTGAGGCGTGCATGAAATTGAAAAACTACTTTAGGAAAATGTTGGTGTAAAATTTCACACCCTTCCAGGGACGAGTAATTATCGGCTCAAAAGTCTGAAAATTTACATAGTCGGAAAAATTGCACGAATTATCACTGAAAAATTGGGGAAGTGTAAAATCGGAAAACTTTCATGTTCGCTAATACACTCAGGGAACTTCTGCTTTAAAAAATATGTAGTTGTTTGGGTTGTAATACAGTTTTATTATTTTTAATGTAAATGTAAGTCATTTGTAGAACAAATAAAATTTTTAACTAACATTGTAGTTCATTTAAAAAAACAACTCACATCAAATGACTGTTTTATGATTTTACATTCATTTTTTACAGCTATTTTTTGTTATTCAAAAAAAAAAAAATAAAATTTTTTGGTTTATTTTTACTACCATGTGGTTCATTTTTACTACAATTGTTAGTCATTTTTCGAAACATTAAAAAACAAATGGCAATGTTAGTTGAATTTAATGAAATGTAAGTCGTCCTTTTTTAAATGAAATTTCATTTGTTTTTGACTACAATTGCTGTCGTCTTTACCAACATAATTTCCTAAGTGTAGATTTATTTAAGAAGCGTGGAGGAATTATTTTATATCTGTGGTTAATTATAAGTCCCAATTATGGAAAATTAAAAAAAACAATTATATGGTATAACTTTTAAAACTTTACATATGGAATGAGTGAAGTTTCATCATTATTGGACAATGGTATCGGGGATCAGTCATTAATGGTTTATTATAATGTATATTCAATAAAAAAAAATTATAAATTAAGTCCGGTCAAAGCACTTTTTGCAAACGTTATTAAAGCGTTTTAAACTAGGCATTCGCTAGTGCTAAACGATTTTTAGGGTTGTAAATTTTATAAATCAAGTAAATGCAAAGCACATTTTGCCAGCGTTGGGAAAGCGTTCTGAGTGAGGGCTTTGTCATTGCTTTAATTTTTTTACGATTGTAAATTTCATAAATTAAGTACTGACAAAGCACATTTGGCCTACGTCGGGAAAGCGTTCTAAATAAGAACTTTGCCAGTGCTTTAATTTGAATTGCTGGCAAAGGTATTAAAAATAAATGTGGTTGATTTTCCTGACCATTGGCAATTTCAGACTGGGTTGATTCATACATAATTGTTATAAAATGTATCACTTAGGGAAAACCCCCTAGAACTTAATAAAATTTATATAACTATCGGATGTTATGAATGTATGTATGTTAATCCTTCCAAGTAGACTAAAAAGGGAACTACAAAGTGGTGAATAAGCAAATTTTAATAAAACTTCCCAGCAAATCTTTGGTAATGGGTGCGATAAACTCATGCATTACCTTCTAATGTATACTCCTTACTTGTATCATTAATTTTCCAACAAAAAGTAATGAGTTACCGATAATGGGTTACACAATGCATTTCTTTGCAATGGACACTCCTTACCTTCAGCATTATTTCGAAACATAAATGAATGAGTTATCAATAATTGTGTACTCATGGATTACCGTGCAATGATACATCATTACATTTTACATTATTTCAAAATATAAAATAATGACTAACCGATCATCCATTACATAATGCATGAAATATAAACGTAAAGTAATATTTAAATATTTTTTAGAAAATCTATTTTTAGACACATTACTATGAGATTTTTTGTAAGCATGAGGGTAAGGTATACATTTTTTACATTTCACAAACGCATTTCACAAACGCAAACTCGAAGCACAACAATTCATTTACAACTTAAACACCTTATTAATATATGTGACGATAGCTAAGTGGGTAGAGTTCTCGCCTAACAACCAAAAGATCCCAAGTTCGAACTCCAGCGAGAACAGTTATTTATTTAATTAAAAATAAATGTTTGCAATAATTTTTTTAATTATTTTTTTAATGAAAATCTATTTATAGACCCATTACTTTTTCGAACCAGGTAACCATATAAGTAACTAGTTACCTAACTCCCTATTGGGTAATGAGTCCACACATTTCGTTTAGCCTCATTGCCTGTAAAATTCATCAGTGAAGTAAGGTGTATTGTAATGGGTAAAGCCCAATGGCGTAACATTAATTTACCCATTATTTGGTAATGTGTGGTTTTGCTGGGTTGGATATGTGGTTGATGACAAACAAATTTTAGACACGTATTTTTATGTGCGCAATCTAACGTTTAGGGGTTTGAAAAGGGTGCCAAAATTTACAAAATTTTCGTATGAAAACATGTCTAAAATTTTAAAAATTTATTTTTTTGCATCGAGAAAACAAAAATTTTATTATCCATATTGCATTTGTTGTAGGCCCAGGGTTGATTCTTATGTGAAATACTTAAAAAATGGGTCGGGAAAAGTTGTGTTAAAACCAAACGACTAAGAAAATAGTAAAAAAGTCCAGACAACACCTCGATAAAATTAAATAAGCAACAATAACTTCTCACACAAATGTGGTATTCGGAATTTTGGGTTTTTAAATAGCAAAAATGTTTGGTCATGCACGGACACGTTTTAAATACCATTGGATGCGCCTTTAAATACCTTCCTTCGTCTTTAAAATATATTAAGGTATTTAACAACCGTTACCACTAGATCGGGATTTTTATCTAGGAAAATATAATTTTAAAATCAGAAAATGCTATTAAAATTATAAAATCAAAACTAAAATGTAAAATTTGTATTTTAACTTTAACAAAGATTTTCTGTTGGGGTTTCTCTTTGCTAGCACATCTAAATATAGCACAGTAAACATCCCAGCAAAAATTTCATTACCAAATAATTGGTTATATAAAGGAAACTCATAGCTTTGCACACTTATTATTTGGCGTCTAAGCCGATTATTTTAGTTTGGCGGGATCGTTTTGGTAAATAATCACGCTTACCAGTAGTGCGATTCACTAACTTTTAACACATTTAGCAGGTGTTATCTTTAACCACACATTTTGATGTTTGCACTAACTACTATGCGATTCACTAACTTATTTTTAACCACGGTAAACAGTTTTATATTTCTGTGCATTCAAATTGACTGTAGGAGCACTATTAACTGGCTCATTCTCCAATAAATTGTAGGCTAAATACTCCAAAGCCATTATATTTATTTTATATATTGGTACAACGATAAATAAAACCTTCTAAAAAAAATTAACCACACCAAAAACTCTGCTGTTAATAAACCACAATTTGTGTTGTTAAAAATAACAGCTGACTTTAAACGCCAGAAAAAATCGTTTAAAGTGTTAGTGAATAGCAAAATGGTTATTTTTGTGGTTAACATTTTTAAACGAAAAAAATTATGGTTTAAAAAGCGTAGTGAATCGCACTACAGGTCCGATTTTAAATAAGTATTTTGTTGGGATACAGTGTGACCACAAATAACAAACCATTGAGGATAAATTGAAGATTTGTAACGGCTTTTTGTAGATGCCGGCTTTTTCAAAATTGAATGTACGAAGGCGGATCAATAAATCCGTGACTTTTTAATGAAACACAGTTTTTTTTTTGCAAAAATAAATTTATTTTTCAACATAATCTCCTTTTAGCTCAATACACTTAGTACAAAACGTTTCTCCAATTTTTGTAACCCTTCCAAAAAATAAGATTTTCAAGGTCCATTAAATATGCATTTCTTGGTTGTTTTGTTTTTTAAATCCTCGTTAAAATCGGCCCAATAAGTTGGCATAATATTCGCCGTTTATTGTTTTTTCCCTTTTGAAGGGTAATCGATGTGGATTATTCCGCGTGCATCCCTAAAAACTGTTGCCATCACCTTATTGTTCATGATTACTTTTATGGTCAATTGAGAGCAAACGCGGCACCCATCTTGCAGACAGCTTTCTTAAACAAAACTCGTCATTTAAAATCGAAAACCACACTGTCATATGAAATGGCTATGGCATCAACAATCTCACGCACTTTACTCTTGGATCGGCCAACACCATATCGATCGGCCAACACCATAATTTTTCGACATTTTCGGGTGTATTGACCTCAATTGGCTGTCCAGAACGTTCAGCGTCATTTGTACTAGTGCGACCACAACGAAAGTCAGTAAAAAACTTTTTTACCATTGAAATCGATGATGCAGAGTCGCCGTAGTATTTATCAAGCTTTTCCTTGGTTTGATTGACGGTTTTTTTTCGCAAAAAATAATATTTAATGAGCAATCGAAATTCACTTTTTTACATTTAAAAAAAAATCCACTAGATTGTATGTTTTGAACAGCTGTTAAACGCAAAGTAAATGACGGAACTTGCTCAAAATTTGACAGTAGTCTATTAGCAGGTGGTACTTGATGGGAGGAGTGTTGCATTTCATATAACTACGAGGGAAGTTCGAAAAGTCACGGACTTATTGATCCGCCCTCGTATATAAGGATCATTTTGGTATATATATTAACGTAAATATTCGGTATTTTTGGCAAAATAAAAAAATTAAAAAAAAAACCCAAACAACTAAATATTTTTAAAACAGATATTCCCTGAGTGTATGTTTAGTAGTTTTAAAGTACATATTCCTTTGACAAAATATTATGAGTGTATATTTAGCAGATTTATTGTTGCTATTGTTTTCTAACTAACATTTAGCAAAAACAAATCTATTAATTTTAAAAAATTTTTCGTGCAACTTCATTTTAATCTAATTTCTTGTAGTTTTAGAAAATAATTTAAATTTGTGTTTTTTTTTGTTTTTAATTTACTATTTTTCTATGAGTGTATGTTTAGAACTTAACAATGTGTTCGATTTGTAAAATTTCATAAAAAATATAAAAACAGTTTTCCTTCAAAGGTGTTCGCTAATGGAAAATTTTATTATAACTTAACTTTATTTAACAAGCATGTACTACTTTCTTCGTTTAAAAAACATTTTCTTACAAGTAAAAGTTTCCTTTTAACTTTATTTATAACTGACTAAACATTAATTTTATGTAAATTATTTATTATTATTCAACAGTTTTTGCAAAATCTCAATAATCCTATAAGACATGACATGATTTAACAATTCCCATAATACAATAGTACAATACTATGTCGTAGTTATTTATAGAAATAAAAAGCTCTATTCGTAATAACTTTAATTCATTTAAATACTTTAAGTTTGTTGCTTTAAAATAAAGAAAAACAAAATTCTGTTCATTAACAACATATTTATGATCTATCATATTTAGATACATTTAAAATGTATGTGGTTAATATTTTAATTTAATTTTCCAGTAAAATTATGAGTTTATTTAACACATACATGTTCAATATAAATATGTTCATACTATAATAATAATATTTATTCATAAGTAAGAGTAAGTAAATATGTTTGCATACCCGATGAAAACAGTTTCGATATGGTTATATATAAATATAGATAGCCATAGACAGGCACGTAGCTTGGAAGTTGTTTCGGGGGGGGGGGGGGGGGGTCTTTTCGATTTTTATTTTGATTATATACATATATATTTTTTTTTGTACACTAGAGTAACAGCTTTTTTTTTTTTGTTTGCTAAATTTTTACCTACACGTAATGGGTAATCATGTATTAATAATAGAAATCGCTTTCTCAGGTCATTTTGAAACAAAAACCTCCCGCATAAAGTGCATTTTTTCATTTTTACTTATTGTGTTCATTATTTTGGCGAATTTTGATGTTTATATCGCGAAACACGTCAAATTTGAAAACGTTTGTGTACTTTAAGTTGGATATGCATTGTTATTGTCTAATTACGTTAAATTTTTAGCTAAATATTAATTTTTAGTTTAATTAAATAAAAAAAGGATTATGCGGAAAACTTTTTGAAAACCGCGAAAAATAAAATTGCGTTACTTTATATTTGTATGTGCTAATATACGTCTAGGGTAGCTAAAACTTGATAAATGTAAAAAAAAAGTAAAAAAGTTTCAACTTCTAATAACCCGATTAAAATGAATGTGATGCTTTATATAATCATTCGAAATTTAATATGAGTCTTAATACAGTTTTATCCGAGAAATGGGGCATAATAACTATATAAGTTTGCATCAGTTTAGTTTTGATTTGATAATATCAGATTAAATAACATCCGAATAATGACGCGATACAATTTAATACGATTTATACAGCGGTATAAATTTATATCTGAACTAATACTGATATATACAAAATAAGCTATAGTTGTCTAAGATTTTGATTTAAAACTTCATGAAAATCCGAAATATCTATTAATCCTTTTAGACTTTAGCCACTTTCAAAAGGTTTACAACTTTATAATTTGTAACAAATTCCTTTCCATTTGGACATTTTATTATATTCAAAAAAATTCTCTTGAAATTACCAAAAAAACATAAGTTGTTTTGAGAAAAAAAATTGAAAATGAAGATATAATGAAAATGAACATTTTATGGCATTTAGTAACTTACAACCATTGAATATAAAACACAAAAAAAAAACGTTGAAACTGAATTTAGAGTTTAACATTGAAAAAAATCTAAGACTAAATTAGGAACTCATAATGTTACAAATGAGACAAGTTCTTTTTTTAGGGTTAAGAACCAGAAAGAAATCAATTCAAAAGACAAAAATTGGGGTAAATTTTGTGTATAAAGTTATAGACAAAATTATACAATTAATTGTACTATTGTATTGATGTAATACATATATACATCCAAAACATGATTGACAAATTTTCTAGTGTAACTCTGCATGGGGTAATATACAATTTATCTTAAATACAATTGTGTTTTTTAAATATGATATAATATCAAAATATATATTATTTTGCAATGTTTAGGTATATAAATATAACGTAATTATTAATTGGATTAGTTTTAGCGTATTCTAAATGCAATATACGATTATACGCAACTATATATGACATCATATTAAATTTTTTCTACGAAACTAATTTTATATATGAATTTATATAATTATGTCCGATTAAATGCACTGGCAGACAAAATCTTATAAGTGTATATAAAATAATGTATTATTTATGCAAACGTTTTAACTCGGGAAATTAAAGATTTATAACCGTCCAAAAAACAAATTAAAAGGCAAATATTCTATACACATTGTATGACACTTACAAGGAAACTTTTCTTTAAAATTAATGAAATTCGGATATGAAAAACGTATTTATTTTTAAATTTGGTTGTGAAATTTAACACATCTTTGTATGAAAACATGTCTAAAGTTTAGTTTAGTTAATTTAGTTTAGTTAATTTATTTTCAAATTATAACGAGCTTTCAACCTCCGTATATATACAAAAATAAAGCAAACAAACATATTAGCTAGGTTGATACTAGTATTTCGATCTGGCTAAAGATCTCATCAGAACCCGAAGTTTTAGAAAAGTTAGAGCCTCCATAATTGGCAGAACTTTAACAAAAAGCCTATTAATAATCAATTTTGCTCCATTCTTGTCTTCTTAGTTGTTACTACAATTGCATCAACACGACCGAATTCAGTTAAACTTTTACTGAATCAACAAATATTTTAATTCCGACTCAATTTTAGTTTTTCTGTGTAAACATATTTAATTTTAGTTTGCATTGTCTCAAAACAATTTTTTGATTATATTTTAAGTCAAAGACTTCGAAATCTCATATGAAATGATTTTATTTATTGCTTTTTGTTGAAATCAACTAAAACAATGATAGCCGTCCATTTGCAGGCGATGTTATCTAATGAATTTTAAGATTCGAACCATATAAAACTACTTCCTATTTGATCCAAGTCAAAAATAAATATTTTCATATTAAACTTATCAATAACATTGTTACTTTTTAAACGAATTGTATTAAGTTTTTAAATTTGTCAAATCATTTCGGGGGGGGCTCTAGCCCCCCAACCCACCCCCCTAGCTACGTGCCTGTCCATAGATATAATTTCATATCACAATCATATTTTATAGTCGATTCGAAAATGACATACATAATCTTATCTCATGTGATCCCATGGGATCTCATCTGATATAATTTGATCCGAAAAATGAGTATATCTAATTTGATCGAGTTACATATAATTTGATACAATTTGATATAACTCCATAAAATCCTTTAAAATTGTTTAAAAATCCGCACTAATATGTTTGTTTTTCATGTCGTATATATTTAAAACATAAATGTACATATAATTATATAAAACTTCATGTGATCGAACATTAAAATATTTATTTATAAATTTTTAAAAAGGCATATATGGATCCATACAAAGTTATATAGAAATACACAATTGGCAATTTAAAAAATTGTTTTTATTTGATTCAATTAAAAAAATTTATTGAATTTTCTAATATATCCATACAGTGTTGACAACATGTAAACGAAATTTTTACAAATTTGGCAAACTATTTTTTTTTATTTTATTTAGATTAAATAATCAAACAAAGGTTTAATTATATCAATATATTATTTAATTTGTAAATAAAAAGAAAAAAATCGCAAATGAATAACTTTTAATAAGTTGAATAGTTTACCGATTTCAAATACACGCAAAATCGTAGTTATTTCACTAGAGTTGGCAACACTCTTTTTATTGAGATATTCGTGTACGCACGAAAACTTAATTTAGTTTCGTGTTTTATCTGTGGTAATAAAAGTGCACATGTGGATTTAAATAAATCTTATTGAAAAAGGACAATTTAACTATTATTTTTGTAAATAATTAAATTTTCAATAAGTATAAGTGTCATTAAACTATCATTTTAAAGCTGTGTGTGATTTTTTTAAGAAAGCAATTCAATTACAAGAAAAAGTTCAAGACCAAGACAAGCAAAACAAAATTTTTGTCTTTACTGTTATTTGTTTTCTTATAATTTTTCTCTGTAATGCGTTGTGCGATTTGCCGGGCTATAGACAACAAACGGATGAGATCTACTTGGCAAGCGGGTAGTACGAACAGAGGCCCGTTCCTCGGGATGAGTCGGCTTATCTCAGCAGATGCTCCAACGAGTCAATAGAGTTCAAAAACCCTACTGTCGTTGATAAGCATCAACGCTCTCCGTTGCACACGATCCAGAAGCCCCAAAATAGACTTTGAAGCACCTGCCCATATATGGGAGTTATACTCCATCTTCGGCAGGATGTAGGTGGTATATATAGTAAGGAGATCAGATGGGGTGAAGTATTTCTTACACCGGTTTAGAAAACCAAGACACTTGAAAGCTTCTTTCGATACTTGAATAATGTGATCTGTCCAACGGACATCACGCTGTATTCTCATGCCCAGAACATCAAGAGTATCTGAATCCTCAATAACGATCCCATCCATATACACAGATGACGTAGTTGAGTCCACAGACCTATGGGTCAACATACAACATTGAGTCTTACGAACATTAAAATCGACCCTGTTCGCACGACCCCACTCTGAGATTGTCGAATGGTCATTATTAGTGTGTCATTCATAATCTGTCTTTTACCCCCGACCTCCACAAGGCTTGGCCTACGATCGAAGGAAAAAGAATGACAAATGTTGCTGTCATCTGCAAAGGAGTAGGATTGATAGAAACTCGTCGGATGAGACCCCATCTATAACAACACGTATAGTACGATCTCTGAGAAAACTCAAGATAAATCGAGAGAAATCATTACCTACACCAAAGGCAATTAGTTTTGATAACAGTGCGCCGTGCCACACACGATCGAACGCTTTGGAAATATCTAGAGCAACTACCTTGTTCTCACCAAACATGTGGATGGACCGACTCCAACATTCAGAAAGGAACGCCAACAGATCTCCCGTAGAACGAGTTCTACGAAAGCCATACTGTCGATCACTAATAAGTGAGTTGGCCTCCAGATAATTTACAAGATGGTAGTTGACCATGCTCTCCATCACCTTCGAGAGCGCAGAACATATTGCAATTGGGCGGTAAATTTCAGGATTATTAGCCGCAGCCTTTTTGGGGATTGGTTGAACATTGGCAACCTTCCAGCACGAAGGGAAGACACCTGCACGGTATGAAGAGCTGAACAGGTTAGCCAATGGACGAGCTAGCGTCGAAGAGCACTGTTTCAGTACCAGTGCTGGTATGCCATCCGGTCCCGGTAACTTGTTTCTGAGTTATTTATTTAACTTACAAAATGTTTGTTTTTGTTTACAATAATGACTCAAGCTTCTGCGGTCGCGCACTTTCAAAAAAGTGTTTGCTATGTACTTTTGATTAAAATTAACAAAAAAGTTAATTTATCTACGTTAGTAGACATAAGTAATAAGTTTAATATATGCTAAGAGTTCATACAGACGGAAAAAAAAAGATTTATAATGCATAATAACACTGTGCTCGAATCGGACACTTTTTTTTGTAACAAACGGGGCACCCGGTGGGTAAACCTAATTCGAGTACGCTGAATCCTGTGGTGCTAACCGTTTTTTTAGGTTAGCTCTTGTTTAAAAAGATAATTAAGATTGAAAATTATGGTTCCCTCCCATACAAAGAAAATATTTAATATCATATATCTACAGTACTATAATAGTCTTAGTCTTAGAAATTTGTGCACGTTGATTATTTGATAGTGTTAATAGTCATGGGAAAAATGGGCGTGATCGGACCAGTGGGCGTGTCAGCTCCCATACAAAGTAAATATTTAATATCATATATCTACAGTTCTATAATAGCCAGAGTCTTAGAAATTTGTGCACGTTGATTATATTATGAATAGTCATGGGAAAATTGGGGCGGGATCATACCAGTGGGCGTGGCAGCTCCCATACAAAGTGAATATTAAGCTCATATACAAAATTAATATTAATATTAAATATCTAGGGTTCTATATTAGCTATATAGCCTTCAAATTTTGTACGAGTCCATCAATTACAAATATTGGTAGTCGAACTGAAAATGGGCGGAATGCGATATTCACTTTTAGGTGACATTTGTTGGAATTTGCAAGAGGAAGATAATGATATAGAAGAATCAGGAAAATGAAAATTGAAAAAAATCATGAAAAATTTATTTATTAAAAAAAAAAAAAATTATAAATCACTTTAAAATTGTTGTAGTCAATTAAATTTTGTTGCAAATAGTTTATTGTTGATGTTGTTTCATAAATGTTCTCAATTTCATACATTTAAAATCAATAAATGGTAAAAAAAAACTTAAAAAAAATTGTTTTTTTTAGGTACTTGGAACCATAATTTTCAATCTTAATTATTTTTTAAAACGAGAGCTAACCTAAAAAAACGGTTAGCACCACTGGATTCAGGCGTACTCGAATTAGCTTTACCCGCCGGGTGCCCCGCTTGTTACGTTTTTGAACTAGCACAGTGTAATTAATAGAGAAAAAGTCTGAGAAAATTCAGTTTTTCGACAAAACAACACTGTTCGGAGTTAAATTGCTGAAATATAGATATTGGTTCTTTTTTTCCATAGATTTCACTATAGTAAAAAAAACTGTAAAAACATTATTAGTCATATATACACTTAGGAAATTATGTTGGTAAAGACGACAGCAATTGTAGTCAAAAACAAATGAAATTTCATTTAAAAAAAGGTCGACTTACATTTCATTAAATTCAACTAACATTGTCATTTGTTTTTTAATGTTCAAAAAATGACTAACATTGTAGTAAAAATGAACCACATGGTAGTAAAAAATAAACCAAACATTTTTTTTTTTATTTTTTTAAATAACAAAAAACAACTGTAAAAAATTAATGTAAAATCAAAAAAACAGTCATTTGATGTGAGTTGTTTTTTTAAATGAACTACAATGTTAGTTAAAAATTTTATTTGCTCTACAAATGACTTACATTTACATTAAAAATAATGAAACTGTATTACAACCCAAACAACTACATATTTTTAAAGCAGAAGTTCCCTGAGTGTATTAGTTTATGAAATTTGATATAATTGTTGTGAAAAACTAGAAACTGCTTGTATCAACTTTTATCAAATTTGATACAATTATATATAATACACAAAAATTTGTATGCGGACAAAATTCGGATGAAATTGTATCTAATATACATAAAATTGTACAACATTGTATTTAATTGCATCGGATTACATCGAATTCGATACAATTGTATAGAATTCTATACAATTTGATATATTTTAAATACAATTATGTGTTCTCATTTTTCGGATTAAAGTTGATCTTATCGTATATCTAATTTATATATAATTTAATATAATTTTAGTTGATAAATATTATGTTATCTATTAACTTTGAACTTAGCTTTAAGTGTAGCTTTTATCAGTTTTTGCTTTTGCTTTTTCCAATATTTTTTTGCTTTAAATACATTGACTGTCTACCCGACCCGAAACAGCCCTAAAGTTTAGAAAACGGAATACAAGGCGAAAAAGTCCTTTTTTATTCTTGTCAAAATTTTAAAAATATCCCACACTTATGTATTTCAATTTACAAAAAACGTTGAAGATTTTCTTACTACTTTTGAATTTTAATACACGTGATGTAAATTTTAATAACACAATATTTGGAGATTCTTTGCCATAATCTTTGGACATATTAAACAACGTTAACCCTTGCCGAGCCGCATTAAGGTCAAAGTAGTAACTGCGAAAATTTATATATATTTGAACAACAAGTATTTAAGTTCTTTTTTTACAAACCTGGCTAAAACCAGTACTTTAATTATTTAACATATATTTTGGACTAAAATTAACCCTTAGATGCTTTTGGTGTCAAAAAGACCCATAGTTGAAAAAACTTTAAAAATATGTTGTGTTATGTTAACACAAGCATAATAATATTGAAACTAAAATAAGTGACTTTTCGCCTTGTATTTCGTTTTCTAAACTTTAGGGCTGTTTCGGGTCGGGAAGGCATAGTCCGATTTATAAAACCACTCTAATGGTTATATATAATTTTATATAAAAGTAATGTAATTTGTTTGGTTTTATTGTATCATATATACCTATATATAATTGTTAGAGTTCGTCACGAACCTTTGATTTTGGAATATCATCACTTTTACGGTGTTTGCATCAGTAAAATGACTGGAGTAATTATTTTTTTTTTAGAATTTCAAACTCAATCCACATTTGGGCGGTGGCCAAAAATGCTGATTTAAGGTCCTTTTACTACAAAGCAGAAAGCTGTGTATTTAAATGAAATTTGAACTCAACATGCGATTCTACGTCAAAATTTATTTAAAAAAAAACTTTTTCACAGTTTTGAAAGTGCACCGTTTAGGCAATAGAGTTTACGGAATACTTAATTTTTCAAAACTTTTAAAAATACATAAACTTTTTAATCACACTCAATAAATATGTTCGATATATCGCGAACCGCTAAAAAGTTATTAAGTTATCAATTTTGTCAAAAAAAAAATAATAAATACATTTTTTTATCACACACACAATGAATAGAAAACATATGATTTTCTATTGTTGATTTACTTGAATAAACGTCACTACATTGCTAGATCTGTCAAAAGACAGAGTAGTATTTGGAAGATGACAAAGCCATTGTGACAATTTTTTGTTGTTGTTTGGTTTTTCTTTGATATTTTAAATTTTGAATCTCGCTCCTAGACGAGGACAAGAAATTCTCATTGAGTTTGTGATTTAACATAACAAATATCTCTAGAAATTCTAATAACAAAGTCCCCTGAAGGTTTCCTTAGACAGGAATGAAATCCGGATAGGGACACGCCTACATCAGATTGCTTTTCACAATTTGTTAAATAAGTTTTGGGATTTTAGCACATTTAATTACTATAAATGCAATTAATGTTTATCCCGATGAAAATGAAAATAAATTTAAATAACAAATATGCAGGTGCTTGTGCAAATTTAAATGTAACTGACACTAATAGAAAACATATGATTTTCTATTGTTGATTTACTTGAATAAAACGTCACTACATTGCTAGATCTGTCAAAAAAAACAGAGTAGTATTTGGAAGATGACAAAGCCAATTGTGACAATTTTTTGTTGTTGTTTTGGTTTTTCTTTGATATTTTAAATTTTGAATCTCGCTCCTAGACGAGGACAAGAAATTCTCATTGAGTTTGTGATTTAACATAACAAATATCTCTAGAAATTCTAATAACAAAGTCCCCTGAAGGTTTCCTTAGGCAGGAATGAAATCCGGATAGGGACACGCCTACATCAGATTGCTTTTCACAATTTGTTAAATAAGTTTGGGATTTTAGCACATTTAATTACTATAAATGCAATTAATGTTTATCCCGATGAAAATGAAAATAAATTTAAATAACAAATATGCAGGTGCTTGTGCAAATTTAAATGTAACTGACACTAATAGAAAACATATGATTTTCTATTGTTGATTTACTTGAATAAACGTCACTACATTGCTAGATCTGTCAAAAAAACAGAGTAGTATTTGGAAGATGACAAAGCCAATTGTGACAATTTTTTGTTGTTGTTTTGGGTTTTTCTTTGATATTTTAAATTTTGAATCTCGCTCCTAGACGAGGACAAGAAATTCTCATTGAGTTTGTGATTTAACATAACAAATATCTCTAGAAATTCTAATAACAAAGTCCCCTGAAGGTTCCTTAGGCAGGAATGAAATCCGGATAGGGACACGCCTACATCAGATTGCTTTTCACAATTTGTAAATAAGTTTTGGGATTTTAGTACATTTAATTACTATAAATGCAATGAAAAAGTATTTTGAACTACGAAAAGTACTACAAAAAATTTTTGATATATCCCAGCTCGTTTAAAAAGTTGTTAATCAATAAAATATTTAATTTTAGTAAAGACAACATTTTGAAAACTTAATAACTCTTTACTGGGTTACGCATAGATCAAATTTTTCACCATTTTTCTCAGCTAAAAATGCTTTTTGATTGTGTGTCATAAAAAATACTTTATAAGTTTTTTTTGAAAAAAATTGATTTTTCCGACCACTCTATTTCCTAAATGTTGCACTTGAAAAATGGGGAAAAAAGTTTTTATAAAATAATTTTTAGTGTAAAATCGAAAGAAGAATTCGAATTTTATATAAATGAAGCTCTTTTTCTCTATAGGAAACGGGACCCTAAAGCAGCGCTTTTGACCCCCTCGCGCATGTGAAAGGAGTTGAAATTTAAAAAAAACATTAACGCTATTTTTTTTATTCATGAAAAATAATTTAAAAAGTGATGATATCCCTAAAGGCAAAGAAATTTTATACTTTCCTAAGGAACTTTAATAATTATATATTTAAGTATATATGATCTTATATTTACTATATCAAGTATATCTGAGGAGATACAATATATCAACTTATATGTAACATAAGATCAATTGATATTAGTGATATATTAGAAATTTTCGTAAAACTAAGTACGAGATATACAATTATATATAATTATATAAAGCTATATATGATTATATATACACTTTTTTCGTCGGGTAGGAATGTTGTGTATATAATATATATACCCATAAATAATTTCTTAAGTTTGTATTAATATCTTGTTAAGGTACCCCGTAGAGGGGGCGAAAATTACAAAGCGAATTTTTTTTTAAATTGTAAAGTATAATAAGTTCTATATTACGAAGCCTTACTTTGTGAAAAATCTTGGCTCATGTATTAAACTTATTTTGGGTGCATCGCACAAAAAAAGTTTTCCTTTAAAAACATTTATCTAACAAGGAAACTACCCAATCAGAAAAAGACAAACGGCACAAGTGTTGGCAACAAGGGCTTTCCCAATCCCATAATGCTAACATCATTAGACAAAATATCCGTCTATTCAAAAAGTATCGAAAAACCACTGGGTAAACAAAATTTCCAACGTTGACATTATGTTGGTAAAACTATAAAATAGGTGGTCAAAAAATATACCTTCTAAAATAATATTGCACAAAAGTTCATTTATTAATTGTTTGGTCCTGACGGGATTCGAACTCTGGCCGCTAGATAGGTACCCGAAAGCTCTAACCACTGAGCTAACAAGACTTATAATAATTGGTAGTTTGAAACGTAAGTGAACGATAACTGCTGGTAAATGTTGGTTGCTCAAATATGATGGCACTGGCATAAGGTTTGCTGGAAACAACTTGCCAACGTTGGGAAAACAAATAAAAATTGGTCCTAATAGAACTTTTTCAGAACAAAAAAAAAAAACAATTTATATTTAAAAAATAATTAAAAGCCCATGTAAAAACAATGTTTTGAGAATATTCGTACCCGGATAAAAATCAACATATATGCATCCATTTATGAACATGTTTGATCTGAAGCATATATGAAATGATTCGAGGTCATAAATGCCCATATACCACCATATAGGATTCATATGTGTTCATAAATTTCATATGTGAACGTATATACAAATATTACCTAAATGTTTATTAATGTTCACATATGACCATGTATGGAAATGTATATACATTAGGGCGGGTCGATTTAAAAATCGCTCAACGTTCAAGGAAAATCGTATTCTAGGGATCAAAATAAGAAACTTTGCCGAAGGAACCATACCTCTAAACGAATTCTGATGTCCCGGCTTTTGACCCGTAGGGTCAAATTTTGAAAAATCCCACTTTGATATTTCAAAAATTAGAATTAATCTCTCCAAGATTATGGGAGCTACTTCTTCTCCGGGAGACGCGCTAGCAGATTAATGCATAAATCATCATTCTAGGTGACCGTTAAGGGGTTAAAATTTAAGTTGAAAGAGGGTCTTTTTAGCCGTGTTTTAATAGCAAAATATACAAATCTCGGGATAGAGATATTTCAGAAAGTAGAGGAGTCTTTCCAAGATTAGGGTTTCTATTTCTTCTCCGGAAAACGCTCTAGCAGATGAATGTATAAATTATATTCGATTGGGTTGTATTCGATTGGGGCACGCATTGGGTCAAAGAGGGATTTTTTAAATTTGACTCTACGGGTCAAAAGTCGGGACATCAGAATTCGTTTTAGAGGTATGGTTCCTTCGGCAAAGTTCTTATTTTGATCCCTAGAACGTTGAGCGATTTTTTTTGCCTCCATACAAATCGACCCGGCCTATATACATGTATGATTGTATGTGTAAATATTACCTTATATAATCTGATACCTTAACATTCCATTAGATACAATTTTATACATATATATACAATTACATGTGTTTTATATATATATATTGATCGATATGTAATTATATGTAATATATATGTAATATATATTTAATATAAAGAAAGATATAATATATATTTGAGATATAATTTGATATGATTTTATGTGAATATATATTTAGTCATATTTCATAATATATATCTTTATAAAGTAATAAATACCTATATCCAAACTTTTTTACTTGGAAGTATAAAAAAATCATAACAAAATGTATGCCTGAAACCGGGATCGACCTCGGAACCTTCTGACTTTGAACTATTTTAAAGAAATCATCATTATTTTAATAAAAAAAAAATGCTGTTCCGAGGATATACTTTTGAGAACTTTGCTGGACTTTGCTGAAGTTTACTTTTTCGGCCATTACTCAAAGAAAAGAGTATATTGCCCAGTCTTGAATAAAAATAGATTTTTTCTATTATCGGTTAAAGGGGACGGAGCCTCTGGTACCCCAGCCCCTAAAAACTAGTACGACCAGAAATGTGTACACTCACAATATATTTTCCGTAAAGACTACTGAATATACACATTAAATTAACTGAAAATCAGTTATAAACAGGACTACTTCCTTTTCGTTTAAGACAATTGTATTTTTTAGTTTATTTTAAACTGTTGAAAAATTAATTGACAAAATTCATAAAAACAATAGATTGTTTTCGCTTATTTTAATACTTAATATAATATAACGACTTTTTGTTTTAAATAGAAAATTTTAACTGAATATTTTAACTATTACCGAAAGTCCGTTTACTTGTATTATTTTGTTTATTGAATAACAGACAGAAAGTTAAAAAATGTATTTCTTTCGTAATTTAACTGTATATTCCATTGAAACAACTTTACCGATTAAACTTTTAAATAACTGTTGATTTTTTATGGAAAAGTTCTTATGAGTGTATGTGTGGGTACTCAAATGAAAGAAAATTGGATCACGATTTCAAAAAATGTATTCTTTTTAGTATCCGTAAATTGTAGCTCCCAATAGATTAATTTCGCCTACGGCGCTTTTCTTCTCAAAAATTTTGGCAGCGACGCTTTTTCAACAAAAAAAAAAATCTTCTGATAACGTTACTAATGACCTACTAAACAAAACTAAGTTCTGTTTTTCAATTTCATTTCCGAACTCAAAATTAAGTACATACTCCTAACTGCTGCGCGTTTTTTTTTTTTTTAACAGCGCCGCCTACGACACTAATGTGTCAAATATATCTAATTTTGTCAAATAATGTCTAATTGTGTGTATATAATGCGAACATCCAAAAAATATTTTTTTATGGGACTGTAATCACTTTAAATTCGATCTGGGACACCCTAATATATATTCTTCATTTTCTATTCATTGTTGACCTGATAATTTGACTGTTGTTAAATAAAAATATGTGTATATGTGTGTATGATGTACTTATACATTTACACGTATTTGTGTAATTTTCTCTATCTGGTGCTCTATCTACGTAACTAAGTATACCAGTACTTAGAAAAAATCTTTTCTATTTATGTTAATTTTTTTTTATATTTATGCGTCTCTAAAGATGTTGTTTATGTATTAGTATCTATGTTTATTATATGTATGTACAATAAAATGGGTCGAAACAAGAACAATCCTGTTAGAGGCCTCACCAAAAATGAACTTTGACATTGTGTATGAGGATTCGCAAAATATTTTATTTTTTGCAACAACCGTTAGTGAGCTGCACCATCTGGAAAAAAGTGTATATTTTTTTTAGATGCGTCTTCAAAAGATCTTTCATTTGATAGCCCTTTTGTTCAATAAAAAAAAAAATAAAAAACAAATAAAAAAACAAAATAAAATAAAATGAAAAAAAATTAAATAAATAAAAAATAAAAAAAATAAAAAATAAAAATAAGAAAATAAAAAATAAAAATTTAAATGAAATAAGAAGTAGATCTTTTTTAAAAATGGTTCAGCTCACTAACGGATACGAAATATTTTGGAAATATTATTCGAAAATGCCAAGGTTTATTTTCACAGAGCGACTAAATTTTTTTTCAGAAACGATCCACCTTAATATACAATACATATTTTTATATACATACACAAATACATAAAGAAAAAACAATGTTTATTTAGTGGTGTTGTCTACATACACATTTCTATTAAAATGGAATATAATAAATTTACATAATCTTATGCAGAAAAAAAAGAGGATTCTTCATTTTCTAATATTATGGGATTTATTTTCTCTATTTTTTCCATTCATCTGCTGTGTTTTTTTTTTTTTTTTGTTCTTTGCCACACTTTTCCATATTTAATGTTATTTAAATATGTTAATATTGAAAATTTTATTAAAAAACGATTTTTTACCATTAAAAAAAACTTATGTCAGTTATTAAAAGAATAAAAGAAAAT
>CM037854.1:199676035-199922234 GCA_021234595.1 Delia radicum
AATAACTACATATTTTTAAAGCAGAAGTCCCCTGAAGGTACTATTTTTACACACTGTATGGAATTACAGTCCGTTTACGAAACGTATCCGTTCGAGTAATAACGCCTAAAGTGTGAGCACAAAATAGTTCTACGGGCTGCATACGGGAATTCAAAAAAAAAAAAATATTGAAGGGCAGCAAAACATTAGTTAGGTACGAATATCATTTCTGTGTTAATTTTGTTGAAAGTTTTTCTTAATTTTTTTTTGCTGCTATCTTACAAAATTTCTTTTTGGGGCAATTCAAAAATTTATTAAAAGCTTTAATTTCTTGAGTTTATCGAAATTTGTATTCCCTCAACAATTGTGTGTATATTCCAGTGTTTAAATGTTTTTGAAACTTTTTCTCAAAATTCCTACTGGGTATTTAACATTTCAAAAATGATATTTTACGTTTTTGCAAAAGTTGTGTGCAATTGTTTATGTAACTAGTTTAAGTACCTTGTGAAAACATACATATACATAATTTTTAACGATTGCAAAAAGTCTTATACAAAACCAAATGAGATTGTCGACATGTTATAATAATTTCGTTTATATTTTTATATTTTTTTAATTTATACGTTGACGTTGTTGGATTTATGTACAATAGACAAAAAGAGCGTTTTGTCTGTTTCCCTTAAAACAGGTTTTATGAATTAAATTTAATTAAAATTATTTTTAAACGAGATGAAAATGTTAAGTTTCGTTCCTCAAGGACCTCTTATTAAGTGCCATATGAGCTACAACTGATAGAATTTTACTTAATAGTATTAGTGAATCTATATCAGTTAAATGGATGAATTGGTTTAATTAATAATTTTCAATAATTTAATGAAAATTCATTAATATTGTTAATTTTTTTATGATTATTTCATAATTTTATAAAAAAAATTCATTAATCAATGAAAAATATTCGAATTTTTTTCAATCATAATTTTAACTTGTAATTTGAAAAAAAATAGTTTAGTTTAATTTTTCTTTTACAAATAACATACATTATTTGTTAAACAGAATTAACTAAAACTTTAAAAAAGATTGATTTGAGGCGATCTCATAAAATTTAGCGTATAAAGCGTTGATGTAAATGACTACAAATTTTCTTAAACATTTTCTTTTGTAAAAAGTCAACAGATTTTTATTTTTAATTGAATAAACAAATTGTTTTGGCTAATATCTTAACCTCTTTAAAAAGTGTGTTATGGAGAAAGAAAAAATTTGTAAGAAAAAGTAATGAAAGTACAGTGGACTCGCAGAAACGAGAACATCCCGTAATATGAACGTCCCAGAAACATGAACACTTTGTTTTACATTGGACTATTCCAAACCGTGTCAACACATTTCTTTAAAAGAAACGTTTCTTTTTCTTCATACAATATTTTAGTAATTTGGGGAATCCAAAAATAATAACTTCAACCACTTTCTTATAGTAAACATTTTTTTAACACGTGAACAGAAAAACTCTTTTCCTGTTTCTCCGAATTTAAGAATTTTTTGTATCAAAATTGTTTTAAAACGTATAGAATAAAATTTAAATAGAATTGGGCGGTTATTTTTATAGCAAATGTATTAAAAATTAAGAACTGCTAAATATCAAAAACGTATTAAAATCAATAATTTGGGTATGCAAAAATTGTCTTAGATTCTGAATTTGGTCTATTTTAAAAAGTGCCAAAACCACAAAGTTTTCTAATAGGAAAATTTTCTTAAAATGTTAATATTTTTCTATAGGCAAGTGTCTGAACAAAGGGTCCGCCAAATAACTTTTTTTTTTGAACTCCTGAACCAATTGGACTTGTATGGCGTCATACCAAGGTCTTTATGCAAAATTCGTCTCAATGATGTCTCCGAAATGTTCAATTGTTGAGAACGACGGTGAATTGATGTTGATGGCGCTTCACGCACACTTTCTGCAACAGCAGCAATATTCTCAGGTGTACGCACTGTTTTTTAGCTTTTCACGCTTTGGTTTATCGATGAGGATGCCAGTTTCTTTCACTTTTTTCACAAGATAACGAACATACGGACCATATTCGTTTCAGCGGAATGATAAAACTAATTATCTGTCAAATCATACATGAGCTAAGTGTTACCATTCACGAAATAAGCACTAGTTGAAAAAAAAACGTTAGATGGCGGACCCTTTATTAAAAATTTTGTCTCAAAATGTATGTTTGAATTTAAGAATTTTTCTGGAGAAAAATATTCACATTTTTTTCATATTTTATTTTTTTGTTCAATAATCAATATAAGGATTGGTTCTGAAGTACTTGGACTATAATTTATACAAGTGGATCCAATTCTGTAGTAAAATAGTCAAAAAAAAATCTAATCACAAAACGTGAACGAAATCAGAAACGCAAAAATTAGTTCACGTTTTTGAGAGTTCACTATACTTCATAAAAACCATGAATTTTATTCACTAAACACATGAAACTTTTTTATTGTTTATGCTAGCACTAATGAAAAAATGTATATACTTTTTGAAATTTTTATTGGGTCAATAAAACCATTCATTAAAATTGTTTTAATGAAACATATTTCATTGATTCAATAAAACATTTCTTTGCGGACTTTTTTAAGAAAAAACTTTATTGTATTAATAAAAGAGATCATTAATATCACGTACAAATTTCTATCAGTGTAGGAATGCATTTCACATAATTTTAAAATTGTATATTATTATATTTTTCTGCAATTACTGTAAAGGGATGTATATAAAGTACTAACAATTTAAATATTATGATGTTGATTCCCAGGCAGAAAAATGCGAACGGCAAAGTACTTGCAAAGTACTTAAGTCGTTGATTCCAGTATTTTCAAAGCACTGGATATCTGAAAATTTGAGTGATTTGTGGGCAACAAAATGATAACTGCGAGCTAGGCTTAGACGTTCCTTTTTTACAGTATTGCCAAAGCACTTGCAAAACGAACAATAAAGTACTTTTAAAATAATAGCATAAGCGCTTTGGGACCATTAAAATTTGAATTTTAAAGCGTTGGCATGGTATTGGCAAAATAATCAATATAGTGCTTTTTCAATAATACAATGAGTGCTTGCCCAATCCCAAAATAATAACAAGGGCCAGGGCTCGGCCGTATGTACTTAATAGTGCTGGTACATGTATGCATAGCGCATACTGTTGGGACATTTATGTGTTCCCCCGCATAGTTTAGTGAAAATAAAAAGGAAAAAAAACAAAAAGAGTGTATTATATATCTACCAATGGTAGAGGGTGCACATAAGGCCGGGTCGATTTGTATGGAGGCAAAAAAATCGCTCAACGTTCAAGGAAAATCATATTCTAGGGATCAAAATAAGAAACTTTACCTAAGGAACCATACCTCTAAAACGAATTCTGATGCTCCGACTTTTGACCCGTAGTTTCAAATTTTGAAAATGCCACTTTGAACAATTTAGAGTGCCCCAATCGAATCCAACCCAATCGAATATAATTTATACATTCATCTGCTAGAGCGTCTTCCGGAGAAGAAATAGAGATCCTAATCTTGGAAAGACTCCTCCTACTTTCTGAAATATCTCTATCCCGAGATTTGTACATTTTGCTATAAAAACACGGCTAAAAAAGGCCCTCTTTCAACTTAAATTTCAACCCCTTAAACGGTCCACCTAGAATGATGATTTATGCATTAATCTAGGCTTTTTCAAAATTTGACCCTTTGGGTCAAAAGTCGGGACATCAGAATTCGTTTTAGAGGTTTGGTTCCTTCGGCAAAGTTTCTTATTTTGATCCCTAGAATACGATTATCCGTGAACGTTGAGCGATTTTTAAATCGACCCGCCCTAGTGCACATAACAAACAAGTTTTTAATTTATTTTGATCAATGGTGATAATCTTTAACTTCGAGCTCATATTGCTCATTTAGTGAGAAAACTAGTTTATATGAATGTTTGATGTTTTGCATTTGATTGTCACTTCTTTTTCAAAACATGTTCTGCTGATGGAAACCTAGAGAGAATTCCCAAAATAGATATATCAACGCATTCTTGAAAGTGGTCAATTAATAAATTTGAAAACAAAAACTCTATAGATTATTTGTTAGGACAATATCCTAATAAAGAATTTATGGCATCGAATTTGTATAATTTTCATTTTTATTGTAAAAGAAAATTTTTAAATAGTGTAAAAATGCAGCAACTGGAACTAAATGAATCTAAATCCAAAATCGATTTTAAAAAATAGTAACTCAATTTTAGATGTAAATAAATTTATTTTTCCGTACTTTGCAGTTTTGCATTATTTAAAATTTTCCCTTGACATTATATTTTTATTAACAGTTAAAAATTTTCCACAACAAATACATATACAGAAATAATTTACAAAATTCTGGGTGTAATATTAAACATGCCTCATTAGGCATTTTTGTAAATACAAAAAAAATTGGCACCAACAATGATGATTTGTAAATACAAACATATTATTGTTGATTATTTTGTAATTTGAATATTTTTTTTTAAAAGAATTGTAATATGAAAAAAAGTACGATTTCAGAGCATTTAGAAAAAATTGGTGAAAATAATCATAATTAAGTTTAATATAATTTTTATTAAAAATAAAAATTATGTCTTTTTCGACCTTTAATTGTGCAATGAAAATGAAAATTATTCAAGTTCGAGGCCATACTCTATATTGCTTTATTAGGATATTGTCCTTAAAAATAACCTATAGAGTTTTTGTTTTCAAATATATTCTTTGACCCTTTCAGGAATGTGTTGATAGATTTATTTCAGGAATTTTCTAGGTTCCCATCATCAGAACATGTTCTGAAAGAAGTAACAATCCCATGCTAAACATCAAACATTTATATAAACTAGTTTACTCACTACATGAGAACTCGAAGTTAAAGATTATCACCATTGATCAAAAAATAAATTGAAAACTTGTTTTTTGTGTGCATGGTAAATATTCAAATTTATCATAATTTTAGATTTCTGTTGTTTTTAGTGGCCATTTTTTTCTTTGGCCTAAAGTTAAGTTTCGTAAAGCTCTGTGATTCCACTAATATAGTATATACTATGATATAATTGTTGTGTCGTTAATGCTTATTTTATTAATTATAAATTTTGTGTGGTGAAGTTTTTAATTTAATAATATTTTTGACAATGTAAAATAAAACCAATTTAATTATAACGAACTCCTGTAGAAATTGAAACCAAAGAAACGTCGAGTGAAAAATGAAATAAATTGGTTTTTATTTCAATTTAATTATCAGACAATTGACCAAATTAGCCCAAAGGAAATAACTTACAAGCAAATAATAATAATTGATTTAGCTATGAGTTTATTTCTCTGTTAAGTGTTTTATTTTAACAATGGTTGAACGTTTTGTTAATCAAGTACTGACATATCACTTTCCGTTAACGCTGGGAAAGCATTTTGAACAAGTGCCTTATCGGGTATTTCCTGCCTATTGGGTATTTAAATACCCAAGAAGGAGCCGTTAAAAAATGAAGATAGAATCAGGTAAGGCGTGCATGAAATTGAAAAACTACTTTAGAAAAATGTTGGTGTAAAAATTTCACACCCTTCCAGGGACGAGTAATTATCGGTTCAAAAGTCTGAAAATTTACATAGTCGGAAAAATTGCACGAATATATCACTGAAAAATTGGGGGAAATGTAAAATCTGAAAACTTTCATGTTCGCTAATAGATTTATTTAAGAAGCGTGGAGGAATTATTTTATATCTGTGGTTAATTAATAAGTCCCAATTATGGAAAATTAAAAAAAACAATTATATGGTATAACTTTTAAACTTTACATATGGAATGAGTGAAGTTTCATCATTATTGGACAATGGTATCGGGGGTCAAGTCATTAATGGGTTAATATAATGTATATTCAATAAAAAATTTATAAATAAAGTCCGGACAAAGCACTTTTTGCAAACGTTATTAAGCGTTTTAAACTAGGCATTCGCCAGTGCTAAACGATTTTTAGAGTTGTAAATTTTATAAATCAAGTAAAGGCAAGCACATTTTGCCAGCGTTGGGAAAGCGTTCTGAGTAAGGGCTTTGTCATTGCTTTAATTTTTTTTTACGATTGTAAATTTCATAAATTAGGTACTGACAAAGTACATTTGGCCTACGTTGGGAAAGCGTTCTAAATAAGAACTTTGCCAGTGCTTTAATTTGAATTGCTGGCAAAGGTATTAAAATAAATGTGGTTGATTTTCCTGACCATTGGCAATTTCAGACTGGGTTGATTCATACATAATTGTTATAAAATGTATCACTTAGGGAAAACCCCCTAGAACTTAATAAATTTATATAACTGTCGGATGTTATGAATGTATAAATGTTAAACCTTCCAAGTAGACTAAAAAGGAAACTATAAAGTGTTGAATAAGCAAATTTTAATAAAACTTCCCAGCAAATCTTTGATAATGGGTGCGATAAACTAATGCATTAAATTGTAAGGCATACTAATTGCCGGTATCATTATTTTCCAACAAAAAGTAATGAGTTACCGATAATGGGTTACACAATGCATTACTTTGCAATGGACACTCCTTACCTTCAGCATTATTTCGAAACATAAATTAATGATTTATCAATAATTGTGTACTCATGGATTACCGTGCAATGATACATCATTACATTTTACATTATTTTAAAATATAAATAATGACTAACCGATCATCCATTACATAATGCATAAAATATAAACGTAAAGTAATATTTAAATATTTTTAGAAAATCTATTTTTAGACACATTACTATGAGATTTTTTTGTAAGCATGAGGGTAAGGTATACATTTTTTACATTTCACAAACGCAAACTCGAAGCACAACAATTCATTTACAACTTAAACACCTTATTAATATATGTGACGATAGCTAAGTGGGTAGAGTTCTCGCCTAACAACCAAAAGATCCCAAGTTCGAACTCCAGCGAGAACAGGTTATTTATTTAATTAAAAATAAATGTTTGCAATAATTTTTTTAATAATTTTTTTAATGAAAATCTATTTATAGACCCATTACTTTTTCGAACCAGGTAACCATATAAGTAACTAGTTACTTAACTCCCTATTGGGTAATGAGTCCACACATTTCGTTTAGGCCTCATTGCCTGTAAAATTCATCAGTGAAGTAAGGTGTATTGTAATGGGTAAAGCCCAATGGCGTAACATTAATTTACCCATTATTTGGTAATGTGTGGTTTTGCTGGGTTGGATATGTGGTTGATGACAAACAAATTTTAGACACGTATTTTTTTATGTGCGCAATCTAATGTTTAGGGGTTTGAAAAGGGTGCCAAAATTTACAAAATTTTCGTATGAAAAACATGTCTAAAATTTTAAAAATTTAACTTTTTTGCTTCGAGAAAAACATTTTATTATCCATATTGCATTTGTTGTAGGCCCAGGGTTGATTCTTATGTGAAATACTTAAAAAATGGGTCGGGAAAAGTTGTGTTAAAACCAAACGACTAAGAAAATAGTAAAAAAGTCCAGACAACACCTCGATAAAATTAAATAAGCAACAATAACTTCTCACACAAATGTGGTATTCGGAATTTTGGGTTTTTAAATAGCAAAATGTTTGGTCCTGACACGGACAGGTTTTAAATACCAGTGGATGCGCTTTAAATACCTTCCTTCGTCTTTAAAATATATTAAGGTATTTAACAAACCGTTACCACTAGATCGGGATTTTTATCTAGGAAAATATAATTTTAAAATCAGAAAATGCTACTAAAATTATAAATCAAAACTAAAATGTAAAATTTGTATTTTAACTTTAACAAAGATTTTCTGTTGGGGGTTTCTCTTTGCTAGCAAATCTAAATATAGCATAGTAAACATCCCAGCAAAAACTTTCATTACCAAATAATTGGTTATATAAAGGAAATTCATAGCTTTGCACAACTTATTATTTGGCGTCTAAAACGGTTATTTTTGTTTGGCGGGGTCGTTTTTTGTAAATAGCCACTCGCTTATAAAAAAATGTAAAATGTGACCACAAAAAGTTTAAAAATAAGTAGGGGGGGACTCCTACTTATTCTGAATTATTCTGAATGTTAAAACAAATTTACGAATTAAAATATTTTTTTCGAATCGTGCAGCCCCCCAGGTCCGATTTTAAATAATTATTTTGTTGAGATACAGATAACAAACCATTGAGGATAAATTGAAGATTTGTAACGGCTTTTTTGTAGATGCCGGCTTTTTCAAAATCGAATGTACCAAGGCCGATCAATAAATCCGTGACTTTTTAATGAAAAAACAGTTTGTTTTTTTTGCAAAAATAAATTTATTTTTCAACATAATCTCCTTTTAGCTCAACACACTTAGTCCAACGTTTCTCCAATTTTTTATCCCTTCCAAAAAATAAGATTTTTCGACGTCCATAAAATAGGCAATTCTTGGCATATTTTTTTTAAATCCTCCTTAAATCGGTGCAATAAGTTGGTATAATATTCGCCGTTTATTGTTTTCCCTTTTGAAGGTAATCGATGTGGATTATCCCGCGTGTATCCCAAAAACTGTTGCCATATCCTTATTTGCCACGATTACGTTATGGTCAATTGAGAGCAAACGCGGCACCCATCTTGCAGACAGCTTTCTTAAACCCAACTCATCATTGTATGTTTTGAACAGCTGTTAAACGCAGAGTAAATGACGGAACTTGCTCAAAATTTGACAGTAGTCTATTAACAGGTGGTACTTGATGGGAGCAGTGTTGCATTTCATATAACTACGAGTGAAGTTCGAAAAGTCACGGACTTATTGATCCGCCCTCGTATATAAGGATCATTTTGGTATATATATTAACGTAAATATTCGGTATTTTTGGCAAAATAAAGAAAAACTGTATTACAACCCAAACAACTACATATTTTTAAAGCAGATGTTAACTGAGTGTATATTTAGTAGTTTTAAAGCACATATTCCTTTGACAAAATATTATGAGTGTATATTTAGCAGATTTATTGTTGCTATTGTTTTCTAACTAACATTTAGCAAAAACAAATCTATTTATTTTAAAAATTTTTCGTGCAACTTCATTTTAATCTAATTTCTTGTAGTTTTAGAAAATAATCTAAATTTGTGTTTTTTTTTTTTTTTGTTTTTAATTTACTATTTTTCTATGAGTATATGTTTAGAACTTAACAATGTGTTCGATTTGTAAAATTTCATAAAAAATTTAAAAACAGTTTTCCTTCAAAGGTGTTCGCTAATGGAAAATTTTATTATAACTTAACTTTATTTAACAAGCATGTACTACTTTCTTCGTTTAAAACATTTTCTTACAAGTAAAAGTTTCCTTTTAACTTTATTTATAACTGACTAAACAATAATTTTATGTAAATTATTTATTATTATTCAACAGTTTTTGCAAAATCTCAATAATCCTATAAGACATGACATGATTTAACAATTCCCATAATACAATAGTACAATACTATGTCGTAGTTGTTTATAGAAATAAAAAGCTCTATTCGTAATAACTTTAATTCATTTAAATACTTTAAGTTTGTTGCTTTAAATAATGAAAAACAAAATTCTGTTCATTAACAACATATTTATGATCTATCATATTTAGATACATTTAAAATGTATGTGGTTAATATTTTAATTTAATTTTCCAGTAAAATTATGAGTTTATTTAACACATACATGTTCAATATAAATATGTTTATACTCTAATAATAATATTTATTCATAAGTAAGAGTAAGTAAATATGTTTGCATACCCGATGAAAACAGTTTCGATATGGTTATATATAAATATAGATAGCCATATATATAATTTCATATCACATCATATTTTAGTCGATTCGAAAATGACATACATAATCTTATCTCATGTGATCCCATGGGATCTCATCTGATATAATTTGATCCGAAAAATGAGTATATCTAATTTGATCGAGTTACATATAATTTGATACAATTTGATATAACTTCATAAAATCCTTTAAAATTGTTTAAAAAATCCGCACTAATATTTTGTTTTTCATTTCGTATATAATTTAACATAAATGTACATATAATTATATAAAACTTCATGTGATCGAACATTAAACATATTTATTTTATAAATTTTTAAAAAGGCATATATGGATCCATACAAAGTTATATAGAAATACACAATGGCAATTTAAAAATTATTATTATTATTATTATTATTATTATTATTTATTTAGTGCAAATTAATTTACAAAAAATATTAAATTAAAAGAGAACTGGCTGCTAGGGCCTTCGCCTCTATTTAAATACTTATGTTAAGAGAATATACATTTCATTGTTTAATATAAAGAAAGAAGAGTTAAGTTATATATTGTTGAGTATATCAGAGGGTAGATGTATTTTCAGCTGATTATAGTTTAGGTTCCTAATCGCGTCTGTTAAGGTAGTAGGCTGGTTGTTGTTGTTAAAGCAGGATAAAAGATGGTCCATCGTAAGTGTGTTGCCACAGTTTGGACATGTAGGGGGTGGTGTATTTCTTTTTAAAAGATATTCGTGCGTTAGCTTGGTGTGACCCAGTCTTAATCTGGTGAAATATTTTTGTTGTTTTTTAGTAAAGGTATTTGGGTATATTGGTTTTAGTAAAGTTGGGTTTATATTTTTGTAGTACATGTTTGGTGAATACATGTTGTTTTCTTTTAGTTGTATTTTGACAAGATTTCTTAAATCTTTTTTAGTATAATTATTTATCAGAAATGTAGGAGATCTGTTGGTCTCTTTGGCGGCCTTATCAGCAAATTCGTTTCCCAAAATGTTCATGTGAGCAGGGGTGTATAAGATTTTTGTGTGCTTGCTGCGTAGAAGGTTTTCTTTAATACGGATTATTAAGGGATCATTGTGCTTGTATGATTTTAAGGCATTTATGGATGACAAACTGTCTGTGCATATCAGAAGTTTTTCTCCAGGTGGTTTTATTTTTATGGCCTCTTCAATAGCTGTTATTTCCGAGGTAAAATATTGACGTAAATGCAGGGAGGGTTCCTATTTTAACAATCGAGTTGTTATTATTGACTACCGCAAACGAATTTGCATCAGTGGTTTTGGAACCATCACAGTACCAAATAATGTAGTTGTTGTTTTTATATGTGTTTATTTGCTCCAAATGGTATTGTTTGACTTGCTCTTCATTCATTTCTCTTTTAGTGATATTTGGCATTTTTATGAAATGATCTTGGATATTTGTCCAGGGTGGAAAGAATGTTCTGAGATTTGTTGGTTTATTTAAATTTATAGATAAAATATCTGCAGTGTTAATTATTGAGGCTATGGTGGTTTGAACCCTTGGTTTTCTTTTTAACTTCGTGAAGTTTTTAGCGTCATTAAAAGTAATATTGTACTTGACTTGGGAGATTTTTATTATCTGATTACCGATTAGTGTATTGTATCTGTCTTCCAAAGATGGCAGATTGAGTTCATTCAGCATGTTATTTATTGGTGTTATTCTAAAGGCTTGCAAGACAATTCTTAGAGACATGTGGTAAAATTTTTTTATTTCAGAGAATTTGGTTTTGGAAGCTTTTCCATAAATAATAAGGGCATAATCAATTTTGCTTAGTATAATGGCTTTAAGTACATGAACTAAACTATTTATATGGCTTTCGCTGGATAGACCACAAATGGATTTAAGAATATTTATTCTTTTTGAGAGATCTCCTGATAGATAGTCAATATGGTTATTCCAATTTCCAGATTTGTTGAAAATTAATCCAAGTATCTTTAGTTCTTTGACATCCACGAAGAAGGAATTGTTTATCTTAAATTGATTAATGGAACAGTTATGCTTATGACAGATGTGTAAATGTTTGCTTTTAATTTGGGATATTGAGGCTCCGGATATGTTGCACCATGTGTTGAGGTCGTAAAAAATACGATTTAGTGTGTTCTGGACTTCTTGTGGGTTTTTTGTTTTTGCAAATAGGTAAAAGTCGTCGGCATATAGACAGTGGTACATTTGTTTATGTTTTTCATTAAAAGGTTTATTTTTTCGAATGCTATTAAGAAAAGGATAACTGATAGTGGCGAACCCTGTGGGATCCCATTATCAAGTTTAGTTGGTTTTGAAAAGAATCCGTTTACGCTGACAGTGAAAATTCTATTGGTAAGGAAGGATTTTACGTAGTTGTATATATTTTTCCCTATTTTCCATTCGGCTAACTGCATAAGGATGCTATGCGCTCCTATCTTGTCAAAGGCCTTTTCAAAGTCAATACTAAATATTGAACAATGGTTGTGGCTAGAGATAGTTTTAGCAAGAAAAAATTCGAGGTGTATAAGAGTATCCGTTGTTGAGCAATTCTGTTTGAAACCTGTTTGCTTTATGTCAATAAAGTTGTTTTGTGTTAAAAACCAAGAAATTCGTTTGGCTACTATTTTTTCTAATAATTTGCTTGTGCATGATATTAGCGATATTGGACGATATGATTCTGGTTCTAGTTTGTTTTTTAGGGGTTTTGGTATGCATATTACGTTTGATTTTTTCCATATATGTGGTATGACACCATTTGCAAGTATGGAATTATACAATTTTAGCAGTCTTTCTTTAAATTTTTCTGGTGCATTCTTAATCATTGAATATAGTATCTTGTCAGGTCCGGGGCTATTATCTTTAGTGGTTTTCATGGCTAGGTGTAATTCGTATCTTGTTATATGGCCTTCAATTTGATTAGCAGTTTTACTGAGGGTGAGGGGTGGTGAGTAAATAAGATTTGAATATGTGTTTTTTTCTCTCAAAAAGTCAGGAGAAAAGTTGTTGTCTGAAGATATTTTAGAGAATTGTAAAGCCAAAATTTCTGCAATTTCATCGGATGAAGATGTTACGCTACCATCAGGTTTTTTTAATGATGTTATGTTTGGTATGGTTGTGGTCTTGCCAGAAAAGGTTTTGATTGTTCTCCATAAGTCTGTTGATTTCATTTTTGGGTTAATATTTGATGTAAAGCTTTTATATGCTTCCTTTTTAGCTATTTTTACTTTTCTTTTAAATGTAGCGTTAACTTTTTTATATTCAATAGTCAAATTAATTGTTGGTTTCTTTTTAATTTCGTGCCATAGCTTCATTTTTTCTTCTCTTAGAGAGTTTAGCTCTTTAGTCCACCAATATGTGTTATGTTGTGATTTTCTTGGTTTACTTTGTGGTATACTTATATTTGCAGCAGATAGAATTGATCTCAATAGTGATGCATTTTCCTTATTGTTGTTGTTAGAATGTTTCCTGCAGTCTAGTTCTTTTTCTAAGGTTTTACTGTAGAGAGGCCAGTTAGCATGTTGCGTTTTAAACTTGGGGTTAAAAGGGGCAGGAGTATTTACTCTTTCTAAATGAAGTATTATTGGGTGATGGTCGCTACCATGCAAGTCATCAATGGTGTCCCAATCTATGTTTGTAGATAAATTGGTGCTACATGCAGTAATATCTATAGCTGTAAAAGTATTATGAGTCGAATAATGGGTGGTTTTACCATTATTCAGCACAAAAAAGTTGTTTGCACTTATGAAATCTTCAAAAATTTGACCACGTCCATTATAGTGGGCTGATCCCCATAATGGACTCCAACCATTTACATCGCCTAAAATAATATTATATTGTTCTGTTGTATTAAGGGCGTTGTCTAATTCAGATGTTGTGATTTTCTCAGTGGGTGGTAAGTATATATTTTGTATTAGAATTTCTTTACTCGTTTGTATTTTTAAGGATTGTATTTGGAACTTACCAAAATGGTTTTGATTAAGTAAAGAGTGGGGTACATTATTTTTTATTAAAATGGCTAAGCCATGTTTGCTCTGATTTTGAGTATTGTGGAAATATGTAGAGTATTGTTTTGGGTGTTTTCTTATTATGTTCATCGGAACGTGTGTTTCTTGTAATACCACTAGGTCAGGTTTGTATTGTCTGATAAGAATTTCTAGATAGTCGTAATTGTTGAGGTATCCGTTTATGTTCCATTGTATTATTATCATAAGAGTTTTGAATAGTGGAAGAAGTTTTAGTGGTATTACTTTAAATGCTTGGTATTCGTATTTTTAATTTTATTCCATCGCATTTTCATCATCGCTACTAATTACGTCTGTAACAGTATGTCGCGATGTATGATGCTGCAAAGTTTGTTGGTTTGTTGTTGTTGTAGCTGTTGTTGTTGTTTTATTTGAATTAATTTTAGATGGTTTTGAGAGAATATTTGATATTGTATTGTGTAATTCTTGATGTTTTGATGTGGGATATTTTGGTGTTTTAATTGTTAGTTCTTTTGTTGCTAGAGTTTGTTTTGCATTTTTGGAGCAGTTTGGTAGATCTAAAGATTTGGTTGTTGTGTTGAGTTTTGCGTTTTTGTTGTTATACAGGTCTTCTGTATTAAATTGTTTTGTTGTTTCTAATAAGTTTGGGGTTTTTATAGTTGTTTCTGGATTATTTTGTATTTTAGTTTGTTCATTTTTGTTTGTGTTTTTATTTTTATTTATTTCTTCTAATGTTTCTTTTGGGGCATTTTTTGTGAAATGATCAGCTGCGAAGTTTGAGTTTACATATTCTGTTGCTTCTGCTATTGAGGTTCTGGTTATAGTTGAATGTTTAATTATTTCTTGTCTTTTTAATATTTTCGGGCAATTTTTGTTGGTGGATTGATGTTGAAGATTACAGTTAATGCATTTGACTTGTGTACAGTATTGTTCTTCGGAATGTAATGTTTGTGAACATATGGGGCATGTCGCTGTGTTTTGGCAGCGATTTTTTGTGTGGCCAATTTTATGGCAATTTTTACATTGCATTGGTTTTGGAACATAGTAGTCAACTTTAAATAGCTGAAAACCGATTTTTATTTCAGGTGGGAGTTTATACATATCAAAGTGTAGTATGTGAAGTGATGTATTTTTTAATTCGCTGTTGATCATTCTTTTGATTTTTTGAACCTGCGTAACATTTTGGTCCGAAAGGCCTGAAACTATTTCAGCTTCTGACAATTCTTTGATTTCTGGGCAAAATATAACACCTTTGACGGTGTTTAAGTGTTCATGATAAGAGCATGTAATGTCACAAATGTTTGATAGTTTTTTTGTTTTGAGTAGGAGTTCAGCTTGTCGTTTTGTTTTTGTTAGAATTAGAAGATTACCGTCACGTGTAAATTTTGTAAATTTACGGTTGTCTTCGCTTATAAGACCATTAAGGGCTTTACTTAAGAGGAAAATATTTATTTTGTTAAGAGGCACTTCTGGGTTATTAGATTTCATCACGACGAATTTTGGGTTATCTTGGTGGTTAGTGTTATTTGATATGTAAGGAAAACTAATTCCTGTATCAATAAACGGTTTATGTTTAGTCTTTTTTCTTGGAGGGGAGTCCCTATTGAGACCACCACCTCCAGGAGGAGGGGCGTTCATGATTATTTAATTAAAAATCACTTGCGTTGTTTTACTCTATTGATATGAATTGATTTTTTTTTTTGAAATAGCACGTAAAATAATATTAATTGTTTTTGTTGTAATTATGTGTAAAGAGAAACTGAGTGTAAGATCGCGCACAATTAAAAAACGTGTAGTTGGTACGAATGTTAACTGTTAACTGATTTAAAAAAAAAAAAAAAAAAAAAAAAAAAAAAAAAAAAAAAAAAAAAAAAAAAAAAAAAAAAAAAAAAATTTTAAAATTTTTTTAATTGATTCAATTAAAAAATTTATTGAATTTTTTAATATATCCATACAGTGTTGACAACATGTAAACGAAATTTTTACAAATTTGGCAAACTATTTTTTTTTTTATTTTATTTAGATTAAATAATCAAACAAAGGTTTAATTATATCAATATATTATTTAATTTGTAAATAAAAAGAAAAAATCGCAAATGAATAATAGTTTACCGATTTCAAATACACGCAAAATCGTAGTTATTTCACTAGAGTTTGCAACACTCTTTTTATTGAGATATTCGTGTACGCACGAAAACTTAATTTAGTTTCGTGTTTTATCTGTGGTAATAAAAGTGCACATGTGGATTTAAATCAGTGGTCGGCAGAAAGAGAGAATATGAATGTATTGGTGTTGTACACTTTAATAAATAAGTTTTTTTTCTTTACTAATCTATACTAATATTAGAAAAAGGTAATACTATTATTGTTTGTAGGAGGTAATCTCCGAAACTTCTCAACCGATTTAGAAAAATTGTTTATTAATATTTAGACTGATTGAATGAATGAATGAATAAATGAATGAATGATTGAATAATTGAATAAATAAATGAATGAATGAATTACTCTTCCTATACAAAATATATTGAATAAATGAATAAATAAATAATTAGAAAAAATTAATAAGTAATGAAATAAATTATCGATAAGTCGATATTTGTATTCATTGAATTAAAATAATTCATGTTCTTTTTTTTCTCTATTAAAAAAAGTAAAATTAGTTCAAAATAAAAATTACAAATATTAATCATAAAAAACATATTTCATTTTGTGTACTTAAATTATTTGTTCTTAAAAGTATTCCATTAGATATCACCATAGTTTTATTTGGTTGCTATATTGCCTTGTTAGGATTATGATTATTAATAAACATTATTTTTGTTAACAAAATAAATGAATGAATAAATAAAAAAAATAAATTCAATAATTCAATTCAATAATTTCAATTCTCTAAAATTTTAAGAGTGTACTTTATTTCTTCAACAAAGCGGCATAGACCTACTTGGTTGATAGCGAACATACGACTAAAAGAAATAATAGTATTTCTTGTGCTCTTAGCTGTGAGTTTTGTTGATATTCGTGTTGTGTACGTGTAAATAGCCGATTGTGTTCGGTTCCTGAGTGCTATGAGTGCCGATCACTGATTTAAATAAATCTTATTGAAAAAAGGACAATTTAACTATTATTTTTGTAAATAATTAAATTTTCAATAAGTATAAGTGTCATTAAACTATCATTTTAAAGCTGTGTGTGATTTTTTTAAGAAAGCAATTCAATTACAAGAAAAAGTTCAAGACAAGACAAGCAAAACAAAATTTTTGTCTTTACTGTTATTTGTTTTCTTATAATTTTTCTCTGTAATGCGTTGTGCGATTTGCCGGGCTATAGACAACAAACGGATGAGATCTACTTGGCAAGCGGGTAGTACGAACAGAGGCCCGGTCCCTCGGGATGAGTCGGCTTATCTCAGCAGATGCTCCAACGAGTCAATAGAGTTCGAAACCCTACTGTCGTTGATAAGCATCAACGCTCTCCGTTGCACACGATCCAGAAGCCCCAAAATAGACTTTGAAGCACCTGCCCATATATGGGAGTTATACTCCATCTTCGGCAGGATGTAGGTGGTATATATAGTAAGGAGATCAGATGGGGTGAAGTATTTCTTACACCGGTTTAGAAAACCAAGACACTTGAAAGCTTCTTTCGATACTTGAATAATGTGATCTGTCCAACGGACATCACACTGTATTCTCATGCCCAGAACATCAAGAGTATCTGAATCCTCAATAACGATCCCATCCATATACACAGATGACGTAGTTGAGTCCACAGACCTATGGGTCAACATACAACATTGAGTCTTACGAACATTAAAATCGACCCTGTTCGCACGACCCCACTCTGAGATTGTCGATGGTCATTATTGAGTGTGTCATTCATAATCTGTCTTTTGCCCCCGACCCACTATGCTTTGTCCCATAGACAAAAATCAAAAAAAAATTTTCTCTCAAATTGTTTTTAAATACAGATTTTTTTGAAAGATAATAAGGTATCTCAAATAAATGTTAACAAAAAAAATTTTTCTGATTGCTTTTGCCACCACGAGAGGGCGTTAAAAGCAGATAATTTCTTCCAAAAATTACTTAACAGAAAAATGAGTTTTAGTTGTTTCACAAAAATAATTCTGAAAAATTCATTTTTTAAAAAGTCGCTCGAAATTTGGTTTTCAAGTACTTTGATATATTTGCAGTTAAATTAAAATTTATAATTTAGTATTTTTTTTACAAAATAACTTTTTTTATTGCTCTGAAAAACACATTTTTTTTGTTGAAAATCCAAAAATTACTTAAGTTTGATGGAGTATAAAAAAAAATTATATAAAATTAGATATTTTTTTTTTCTGTTTTTGTAAGTTTATACTCTTAGCTAAGAGGGTATTCAAAAATTAGTGCCTATTTTTTACCACAACTTAAAAAAAAATGCGTTTTTTGAAATGCCTAATTTTATGATTTTTACTCAAATATCAGGCATTTAAGAGTGTTTAATATCATTGCGCAACACAATTTTATATTTTACATGTTAAAAAATAAAAAAATTTAATTATATCATTAGTAGACCAAAACCACTGAAGTTTTTTTTTATGGCCCACTGAAGTTTTTAAATTTTTTTAAAGGCGTTTTGAGTAAGTCAAAAAAAAATGTATTAAATCTAATACAATGCTAATAGATGATTTTAATAAAATTTGATGACGGTTCTTTTCATAGAACTAATTAACCCTCTATCTGCCATTTTTAGGGGTCATTTCAGCCCCTCCTCATGGAACACCACTAACACGTTTAACATTTAAGATAAACTCGGACACCCAAAATTTGTTGCACAGTGTATGCAACTGTAGCTTCATGTTATGTAAAATATCTCATTAATAATTAGTTAGATCCAATTAAACTATAAATTAGATTCTGTTTCATATTTAAATTACTATTTTAAAGTGTAAGTTGCGATTGACTTCGATTTTAAAGTTTTTTTTGTTTCATATTTTTGTTTTGCTTTATCATATTATTTGCCGTTATTTATATTTTTCAAATTAGAGATGATAGCGTGACACATTGTTTTGAAGTTACAATACACGCGTGTGATAGTAACTATATTCCAGCAGCGCTAATACGACCATATATTAAATTTTCGGAAATGCGAGAGAAATTTTTATTTTCTATAAAAGTTTCAATTGTATAAAAACCGTAAGTGTTACAAATTTAATTGCCTTTAACATAAGTGATCGTGAGTGCTAGTGGATGAAAATACTAACGGGTCCATCTCTATTTGTAATGTAAACAAGGTTTAAAAAATAAATTTATAAATTAATGTAACTAATCTGTGGTGATGGCAAATATTTAAAAAAATTCCGATATAATTGATTGTTGGATAGCAGCATCCTCAAACAATAAAATATCAGAGGTGTATAAATATGTAAAACATAAGATAGGGCGATTCATATTTTAACAAAAAAAAACTTAATACAAAGTATTCAGTTTTTTAATAGTAAAGTGAATAAGTTATGGAGAGAAAGCAGATATAATTTTAATTTTTTTATCAAAATATATCGCACTTAATCAACAGGAGGGTATTAACTCAAAATGTTCAGTAGAAGCAAAACAATTTTAAATTTAATATTAAAGGCACATGAAAAAGAATTTTTAAACCAACCATTTCATTATCAAAAAGTAGGCAAAATAGCACGATATTTTACAGCGGATATGAATACTACTCGTCAATTTTTTTCGAAAAGTGGAAAAATAAAAATTTTGATGGAAGTGCGATATGATTTTTCATAATTTTTTAATGACGTTTACATTGCTAGTTTTCCTCTTTAATTTTTTCATTTATGTTATCTTTCAAATATCCTTATAGTTTTATTTTTGCAAGAGCATTTTAAACCGGTTTATCCTATTTTTCAATAAATGATGTTTTTGTATTTTCCACATTGATAATCCGATTCTACCCAAATTTGGCACAAATATATATCTTGCAAATATCAATTTACATACCAAAATTTATTACGATCAGACAATTTTTTTAGGAATGGTAGCGTTTTTAAGAAAAAGGATATATAGCAGGACCTTTAGTCCTTAGTCCGATTTAAATAAAAATTTACACACACGTTGCTAGTTGCATGTGTATCAGCATGACCACTCTTTGTAATTTTGTGGGCATTATTGAAGCTAAAATTATATTTTTCAATTCAGGACACATGGGAGGTAGGCGTGTCCTAGCGCCGATTTTTCCAAAAATTCTTATTTTTCTTAACTAAGCTATTTTATGCTAGTGTACCAAATTTCAAAAATATCTGACTACTCCTTCTATTTTTGTCCCTTCGTTATATGGGAACGAAGCACAGTGCGACCTCCACAAGGCTTGGCCTACAATCGAAGGAAAAAGAATGACAAATGTTGCTGTCTCTGCAAAGGAGTAGGATTGGATAGAAACTCGTCGGATGAGACCCCATCTATAACAACACGTATAGTACGATCTCTGAGAAAACTCAAGATAAATCGAGAGAAATCATTACCTACACCAAAGGCAATTAGTTTTGATAACAGTGCGCCGTGTCACACACGATCGTACGCTTTGGAAATATCTAGAGCAACTACCTGTTCTCACCAAACATGTGGATGGACCGACTCCTACATTCAGAAAGGAACGCCAACAGATCTCCCGTAGAACGAGTTCTACGAAAGCCATACTGTCGATCACTAATAAGTGAGTTGGCCTCCAGATAATTTACAAGATGGTAGTTGACCATGCTCTCCATCACCTTCGAGAGCGCAGAACATATTGCAATTGGGCGGTAAATTTCAGGATTATTAGCCGCAGCCTTTTGGGGATTGGTTGAACATTGGCAACCTTCCAGCACGAAGGGAAGACACCTGCACGGTATGAAGAGCTGAACAGTTTAGCCAATGGACGAGCTAGCGTCGAGAGCACTGTTTCAGTACCAGTGCTGGTATGCCATCCGGTCCCGGTAACTTGTTTCTGAGTTATTTATTTAACTTACAAAATGTTTGTTTTTGTTTACAATAATGACTCAAGCTTCTGCGGTCGCGCACTTTCAAAAAGTGTTTGCTATGTACTTTTGATTAAAATTAACAAAAAAAGTTAATTTATCTACGTTAGTAGACATAAGTAATAAGTTTAATATATGCTAAGAGTTCATACAGACGGAAAAAAAAGATTTATAATGCATAATAATTAATAGAGAAAAAGTCTGAGAAAGTCAGTTTTTCGACAAAACAACACTGTTCGGAGTTAAATTGCTGAAATATAGATATTGGTTTCTTTTTTTCCATAGATTCACTATAGTAAAAAAACTGTAAAAACATTATTAGTCATATATACACTTAGGAAATTATGTTGGTAAAGACGACAGCAATTGTAGTCAAAAACAAATGAAATTTCATTTAAAAAAAGGACGACTTACATTTCATTAAATTCAACTAACATTGTCATTTGTTTTTTAATGTTCAAAAAATGACTAACATTGTAGTAGAAATGAACCACATGGTAGTAAAAAATAAACCAAAAAATTTTTTTTTTTATTTTTTTAAATAACAAAAAACAACTGTAAAAAATTAATGTAAAATCATAAAACAGTCATTTGATGTGAGTTGTTTTTTTAAATGAACTACAATGTTAGTTAAAAATTTATTTGTTCTACAAATGACTTACATTTACATTAAAAATAATGAAACTGTATTACAACCCAAACAACTACATATTTTTAAAGCAGAAGTTCCCTATGTGTATTAGTTTATGAAATTTGATATAATTGTTGTGAAAAACTATAAACTGCTTGTATCAACTTTTATCAAATTTGATACAATTATATATAATAAAACAAAAATTTGTATGCGGGGCAAAATTCGGATGAAATTGTATCTAATATACATAAAATTGTACAACATTGTATTCAATTGCATCGGATTACATCGAATTCGATACAATTGTATAGAATTCTATACAATTTAATATATTTTAAATACAATTATGTGTTCTCATTTTTCGGATCAAAGTTGATTTTATCGTATATCTAATTTATATATAATTTAATATAATTTTAGTTCATAAATATTATGTTATCTATTAACTTTGAACTTTGCTTTAAGTGTGGCTTTATCAGTTTTTACTTTTGCTTTTTTCCAATATTTTTTTGCTTTAAATACTTTAAATTTTTTTTTTGTCTTTTTCTGATAATTATGTATACAAATTATAGATTTTTTTTTTGTTAATTTCTACCATATGTGTTTATATATAATTTTATATAAAAGTAATATAATTTGTTTGGTTTTATTGTATCATATATACCTATATATAATTGTTAGAGTTCGTCACGAACCTTTGATTTTGGAATATCATCACTTTTTACGGTGTTTGCATCAGTAAAACGACTGAAGTAATTATTTTTTTTTTGAATTTCAACTCAATCCACATTTGGGCGGTGGCCAAAAATGCTGATTTAAGGTCCTTTTACTACAGAGCAGAAAGCTGTGTATTTAAATGAAATTTGAACTCAACATGCGATTTTACGTCAAATATTTAAAAAAAACTTTGTTCACAGTTTTTAAAGTACACCGTTTAGGCAATAGAGTTTACGGAATACTGACTTTTTTCAAAAACTTTTAAAAATACATAAACTTTTTAATCACACTCAATAAATATGTTCGATATATCGCGAACCGCTAAAAAGTTATTAAGTTATCAATTTTGTTAAAAAAATAATAAAAATATTTTTTTATCACACACACAATGAAAAAGTATTTTGAACTACGAAAAGTTCTACAAAAATTTTTGATATATCCCAGCTCGTTTAAAAGTTGTTAATCAATAAAATATTTAATTCTAGTAAAGACAACATTTTGAAAACTTAATAGCTCTTTACTGGGTTACGCATAGATCAAATTTTTCACCATTTTTCTCAGCTAAAAATGCTTTTTGATTGTGTGTCAAAAAAATACTTTATAAGTTTTTTTTTGAAAAAAATTGATTTTTCCGACCACTCTATTTCCTAAATGTTGCACTTGAAAAATGGGGCAACAAGTTTTTATAAAATAATTTTTAGTGTAAAATCGAAAGATGAATTCGAATTTCATATAAATGAAGCTCTTTTTTCTCTATAGGAAACGGGATCCTAAAGCAGCGCTTTTGACCCCCTCGCGCATGTGAAAGGAGTTGAAATTTTTGAAAAAAACATTAACGCTATTTTTTTATTCATGAAAAATAATTTTAAAAAGTGATGATATCCCTAAAGCAAAGAAATTTTATACTTTCCTAAGGAACTTTAATAATTATATATTTAAGTATATATGATCTTATATTTAACTATATCAAGTATATCTGAAGAGATACAATATATTAACTTATATGTAACATAAGATCTATTGATATTAGTGATATATTAGAAATTTTCGTAAAACTAAGTACGAGATGTACAATTATATATAATTATATAAAGCTATATATGATTATATATACACTTTTTTCGTCGGGTAGGAATGTTGTGTATATAATATATATACCCATAAATAATTTCTTAAGTTTGTATTAATATCTTGTTAAGGTACCCCGTAGAGGGGGCGAAAATTACAAAGCGAATTTTTTTTAATAGTAAAGTATAATTAGTTCTATATTACGAAGCTTTCGAGCCTTATTTTGTGAAAAATCTTGGCTCATGTATTAAACTTATTTTGGGTGCATCGCACAAAAAAAGTTTTCATTTAAAAACATTTATCTAACAAGGAAACTACCCAATCAGAAAAAGACAAACGGCACAAGTGTTGGCAACAAGGGCTTTCCCAATCCCATAATAATAACATCATTAGACAAAAGATCCGTCTATTCAAAAAGTATCGCAAAAACCACTGGGTAAACAAAAATTTCCAACGTTGACATTATTTTGGTAAAACTATAAAATAGGTGGTCAAAAAATATACCTTCTAAAATAATATTGCACAAAAGTTCATTTATTAATTGTTTGGTCCTGACGGGATTCGAACTCTGCCCGCTAGATAGGTACCCGAAAGCTCTAACCGCTGAGCTAACAAGACTTATAATAATTGGTAGTTTGAAACGTAAGTGAACGATAACTGCTGGTAAATGTTGGTTGCTCAAATATGATGGCACTGGCATAAGGTTTGCTGGAAACAACTTGCCAACGTTGGGAAAACAAATAAAAATTGGTCCTAATAGACCTTTTTCAGAACAAAAAAAAAAACAATTTTATATTTAAAAAATAATTAAAAGCCCATGTAAAAACAATGTTTTGAGAATATTCGTACCCGGATAAAAATCAACATATATGCATCCATTTATGAACATGTTTGATCTGAAGCATATATGAAATGATTCGAGGTCATAAATGCCCATATACCACCATATAGGATTCATATGTGTTCATAAATTTCATATGTGATCGTATATATAAATATTACCTAAATTTTTATTAATGTTCACATATGACCATGTATGGAAATGTATATACATTAGGGCGGGTCGATTTAAAAATCGCTCAACGTTCAAGGAAAATCGTATTCTAGGGATCAAAATAAGAAACTTTGCCGAAGGAACCATACCTCTAAAACGAATTCTCATGTCCCGGCTTTTGACCCGTAGGGTCAAATTTTGAAAAAGCCCACTTTGATATTTCAAAAATTAGAGGGAATCTCTCCAAGATTATGGGAGCTACTTCTTCTCCGGGTGACGCACTAGCAGATTAATGCATAAATCATCATTCTAGGTTACCGTTAAGGGGTTAAAATTTAAGTTGAAAGAGGGCATTTTTAGCCGTGTTTTAATAGCAAAATATACAAATCTCGGGATAGAGATATTTCAGAAAGTAGGAGGAGTCTTTCCAAGATTAGGGTTCCTATTTCTTCTCCGGAAAACGCTCTAGCAGATGAATGTATAAATTATATTCGATTGGGTTGGATTCGATTGGGGCACGCATTGGGTCAAAGAGGGATTTTTTAAAATTTGACTCTACGGGTCAAAAGTCGGGACATCAGAATTCGTTTTAGAGGTATCGTTCCTTCGTCAAAGTTTCTTATTTTGATCCCTAGAATACGATTTTCCTTGAACGTTGGGCGATTTTTTTGCCTCCATACAAATCGACCCGGCCTAATATACATGTATGATTATATATGTAAATATTACCTCATATTTCGTTAATGCACACAGATGAACATATATGATTCCTTATATGGCCATATTAGAATGGTTCTTGAACTCATGAGAATCAGACATGGATGCATGTGGAAATATATGGAGCATGTGTGTTTATGTATTGATCCATATATGCCGATTTTTAACAGCGTATTATATATTGTTATATCCGAAAAATGAGAACATCTAATTACATCATATTAATTATTTTATTAATTTTATGAAATTAGATATACGCTGATACAATTGTATCCGAAATTTTTTCTCATCAAAATGTGTCGAATTATATAATCTGATACCTTAACATTCCATTAGATACAATTTTATACATATATACAATTACATGTGTTTTATATATATATATATAGATCGATATGTAATTATATGTTTTTACATATTGCAGTATATGAAGTGAAATATAAAGAAAGATATAAATATTTGAGATATAATTTGATATGATTTTATGTGAATATATATTTAGCAATACTTCATAATATATATCTTTATAAAGTAATAAATACCTATATCCAAACTTTTTTACTTTCAAGTATAAAAAAATCATAACAAAATGTATTCCTGAAACCGGGATCGACTTCGGAACCTTCTGACTTCGAACTATTTTAAAGAAATCATCATCATTTTAATAAAAAAAAAAAATGCTGTTCCGAGGATATACTTTTGAGAACTTTGCTGGACTTTGCTGAAGTTTACTTTTTCGGCCATTACTCAAAGAAAAGAGTATATTGCCCAGTCTTGAACAAAAATAGATTTTTTCTATTATCGGTTAAATGGGGACGGAGCCTCTGGTACCCCAGCCCCTAAAAACTAGTACGCCCAGAAATGTGTACGCTCACAATATATTTTCCGTAAAGACTGCTGAATATACACATTAAATTAACTGAAAATCAGTTATAAACAGGACTACTTCCTTTTCGTTTAAGACAATTGTATTTTTTAGTTTATTTTAAACTGTTGAAAAATTAATTGACAAAATTCATAAAAATAATAGATTGTTTTCGCTTATTTTAATGCTTAATATAATATAACAACTTTTTGTTTTAAATAGAAAATTTTAACTGAATATTTTAACTATTACCGAAAGTCCGTTTACTTGTTTATTTTGTTTATTGAACAGACAGAAAGTTAAAAAATGTATTTCTTTCGTAATTTAACTGTATATTCCATTGAAACAACTTTACCGATTAAACTTTTAAATAACTGTTGATTTTTTATGGAAAAGTTCTTATGAGTGTATGTGTGGGTACTCAAATGAAAGAAAATTGGATCACGATTTCAAAAATGTATTCTTTTTAGTATCCGTAAATTGTAGCTCCAAATAGATTAATTTCGCCTACGGCGCTTTTCTTCTCAAAAATTTTGGTAGCGACGCTTTTTCAACAAAAAAAAAAATCTTCTGATAACGTTACTAATGTCCTACTAAACAAAACTAAGTTCTGTTTTTCAATTTCATTTCCGAACTCAAAAATTAAATACTCCTAACTGCTGCGCGTTTTTTATTTTTTAACAGCGCCGCCTACGACACTAATGTGTCAAATATATCTAATTTTGTCAAATAATGTCTAATTGTGTGTATATAATGCGAACATCCAAAAAATATTTTTTTATGGGACTGTAATCACTTTAAATTCGATCTGAGACACCCTAATATATATTCTTCATTTTCTATTCATTGTTGACCTGATAATTTGACTGTTGTTAAATAAAAATATGTGTATATGTGTGTATGATGTACTTATACATTTACACGTATTTGTGTAATTTTCTCTATCTGGTGGCTCTATCTACGTAACTAAGTATACCAGTACTTAGAAAAAATCTTTTCTATTTATGTTAATTTTTTTTTATATTTATGCGTCTCTAAAGATGTTGTTTATGTATTAGTATCTATGTTTATTATATGTAAGTACAATAAAATGGGTCGAAACAAGAACAATCTGTTAGAGGCCTCACCAAAAATGAACTTTGACATTGTGTATGAGGATTCGCAAAATATTTTATGTTTTGCAACAACCGTTAGTGAGCTGCACCATCTGGAAAAAAGTGTATATTTTTTTTAGGTGCGTCTTCAAAAGATCTTTCATTTGATAGCCCTTTTGTACAATAAAAAAAAATAAAAAAACAAAAAAAAAATAAAATAAAATAAAATAAAATAAAAAAAAAAAATAAAAAATGAAAAAAAAAAAAAAATTAAATAAAATAAAAAATAAGAAAAAAAAAATAAAAATTAAAATGAAATAAGAAGTAGAACTTTTTTAAAAATGGTTCAGCTCACTAACGGTACGAAATATTTTGGAAATATTATTCGAAAATGCCAAGGTTTATTTTCACAGAGCGACTAAATTTTTTTTCAGAAACGATCCACCTTAATATACAATACATATTTTTATATACATACACAAATACATAAAGAAAAAAACAATGTTTATTTAGTGGTGTTGTCTACATACACATTTCTATTAAAATGGAAGATAATAAATTTACATAATCTTATGCAGAAAAAAAAGAGGATTCTTCATTTTCTAATATTATGGGATTTATTTTCTCTATTTTGCCATTCATCTGTTGTTTTTTTTATTTTCGTTCTTTGTCGTACTTTTTCATATTTAATGTTATTTAAATATGTTAATATTGAAAATTTTATTAAAAAACGATTTTTTACCATTAAAAAAAACTTATGTCAGTTATTAAAAGAAATAAAAGAAAATTTAAATTCCATAAAAACACAGCAACTTTTTTTATGATGGAACTTTTACAATAATAACGTTTACTCTGAAAGGCTTGGAATATAAGGAGTGAGATAGAAAAAAAACAAAAAACACTGTTTTATGTTTAAGAATTAACTTTTTTGAATCAAGTTACCTTTAAAAAAAACTCGCCTGATTATGTTCACATCAGCTTTTTCATATATTTTGACTTAAAAGTGAAAATCACCGATGACGCCTGTCCATAGGAAAAAAGGCAGAAACTAGTCTAGTCTGATTTGAAAATTAATAGTGTTCATAATTTTTAGAGAAAAACGTTTATTCTCCTTCTTAACCTCAACCTTTCTAAAATAAAAGTAATAAAATTAAATTTTTTAGCTATATTTGAGGTCGTACAACATAATTACGTAAAAAGTTCCTATATAATCATACATTATTATATGTACACTCAAATAAAAAAGTTAGTAAAGTCAGCAAAAAATTTTGCTAAGTCAGCAAAATTTTAGTCAGGAGGGTACTTGCAAAAAAATTGCTACTGTCAGCAAAATCTTTTGCTGAAAATCAGCGAGCTGACAACAAAATTAGTAGATTCAGCAAAAGTTTTGCTAACACTTAGTAGATTAGAAATTAAAAAACCATTGCTAAAAATTAATAAAATTTTTGCTGAATATTAGTAGGCTGAAAAAAACTCAAAAAATTGTAGAAAAATTATACTTTAGTTAATTTATTTGCTGAAAATCATAAAACATATTTTTGTGATTCTTTTTAAAATAATTTACAATACGTTACATATATAAAAATTTTCATACTCCCACATTGACGACATGAATTAATGTAATATCTGCAAATGTATAGAAATAATAATATATAACATAAACAAAATTATCTTTCAACTATTTACATCAATGGTTGTGTCAATGATGATATCTCTTAAAGGAACGCTAATGCCGCAGAGAATTATAGAAAAATAACAAAATGTAACATATACAACCCTTTTTGCAATAAGAAAAAGGAAACATAAAAATCTACGTAAGATGTATTGCTTTGTCTTTCGCTTTATTCTGTCTACCTGTTGTATTTGACAACAAATATACATTAATCTTTTTTAAATTTAAATATTTTATTTTGTCTTTTATTTAATTAATAGACAATTACTCTCACAAGCCGTTGAAAACGCAAAATTTAAGTTGTTTCAATCCACAATTTTGTTTTATGTATGAAAAACATATAAAAAATCTTCCTTAGTTGCTTTCTTTATGTGTCTTACTAGAGTTGTACTTTTTAGTATAATTTTCTTCGTCAATACTACATCATGACATCTAATTCATTCTGCGTATAACTTTTAATCTGGTTGTCGTTCACACTATTGATGTGCTAATCAGCAAAATTTTTTTTTAGCAAAATAAATTAGTAAAACATTAGTAAAATGTAAGTTCAAAACAGTTAAGTGCTGACTAATTATAACTAAAATTTTAGTTATAAAAACATAATTTTAGCAAAAATTTGCAGCAAAATTGTGTACCTGATTTACATGATGTTTTACTAACTTTTCTACTAATTTATTTTTTGAGTGTATATAGTATCATATATAACTAAACATCACATTTCACCTGATCCCTAAAATGTCATAAATAAGCTGATCTCATGGTATCTCATGGGATCTAATCTCATACAGTTTAATCCGAAAATATGTCTATCAAATATAGGGTTACCATTCGTACTGTTTTAAACAGTACATGCACTGTTTTTTGAAAAATGTACTGTTTTATTCACAACACCTAAAACAGTACGCAAAAGTACTGTTTTTTTGGATTTGTACTGTTTTTTTTTGTATATTTTACATATTTTTATATAAACAATTTTTTTTGCGTGTACAAAGAATATATATTTTTTTAACTATGTTTCGTTTAGTTTTTTATATAAATTTTTTAAAGCTCCCTGTATTAATTCCACTTCGTTTCTTTGTACATATATAAGTTTGGTTTGTTTACTTTTCAAGCAATGGATGTTTGTAAACACAAATTTTTTTTTCATGACACTGTCCAATGCAAAAAGTAATGGCGTCCAAACTAATAATTTTAAGCCAATTTGACGAAATTTACTCAATTTGATGAAATTTAGGTCAATTTTACTTCTTTAGAGGATGTAAACTTGACGAAATTTTGTTGATTTAAATAAAATTTGTTAAATCTTAAAAAAAAATTGACAAAATTTCGTTAAAGATCTACAAAATTTTTTTTGTTGATTTTACCTACGCTATTTGGTTCGGTGTATTAACTTATTTTAAGTAAATATGTGATGTATTGAAGTAAAAATTATGTTAACAATAAATACAAAAATGTACTGTTGTTTTTTGAAAAGTACTGTTTTTTTTCATCAATGTACTTTTTTTTTCACTTTTCAAATATGGCAACCCTAATCAAATATGATAAAAATATAATTATATATAATAATATAATTATATAATTATATAATACAATTTTATCTAAAAAGTTTTTTAATTAAAAAATAAATGTTTCTAAATGTTTTTATACAAAATAATTAAAAGTAATAAATATACGGTCGATATTTTGTTTATGAAGGGAAAAATCTACCTATTTATTGCTTCAGCAATTTCAGATTGTTCAAAACAACTAGTTTGTTAACCACAAAACAGAATCAGTGGTAGAAAGTATATTGACTATAGTGGAACTAAGTGCAGTAGAAATCTCACAAATTAGAACTCTCACAAATTAGAACCATCCAGAAATTAGAACCCGGCTTTCCAAATGTATTGTACGCTCTTAAATTAGAACCTGTGGTTCTAATTCTGGAAGTTTTTTTTATTTTGTTTTTTATTTTCAATTCAAATTATTTTTTTGCTTATTGAAGTAAAAATAAAACGGGGAATCCCCGACTTATTCGTCGTGAGTACAATTCGGTCATATGCATGTAAAATTTGATATGCTTATACAAAATTAAAAAGCCTAATAATTCAAAAAAATTTTAAAATTTTTCTATGAATTTAATATGTTCAATTAATTAAATATTATTAAATAAAAATTGTTTTGTGTTAAAATAAAGCTTACATAACTAGTTTTATTATAATTTTCTGTAAAAAAAAATGTCCAGAAATTAGAACTTTTCAGAAATTAGAACTGCCCGATGTACAAAGTGGTTCTAATTTCTGAGATTCTACTGTTATTTTTTTTTTTTTGTTAATTTAAAATTTATTATACATTACGCATGTTATATATTTGCTTAAACGAGCCGTTTCCAACGTTATCTTCTAAAAACCTGAACTGGTTTTAAGAAAGTTTCGAAAAAAGGTGTTAACACTGGTACTTTTAATTAATTAATTCATTTTCATGCTTTTAAGCAATTTAAATTAAATATTGAATATTTGTGTTGTTTAAAGTATTCTCTGCATAACTTTTGTGTAGTTAAAATAAAATTTTGTTTGTATATACAAAAAAATATGCATTATAATAAACTCTAAAAACCTGTTTCTCTTAAATCCACTTGGCATATAGTATATTTGTACTTGTTTAGTCTATATGTTCGTTGGTTTAAAACCTAATAATTATAATGTTGTTTTTTAGTACTTTAATAAAAAAATAATGTAGTTTTTCATTATTTTTTGCAGTAAATTTTGAAACTCATTTATATTCTAATTATAAACGGTGCTAAAAAAATGTATGAAGGTGATAGAGTTTTTTTTTCATTAATTAATGCTATATAACATACATATCTTATATGCCATATATAATTAAATGTAAAAGTGATTATTTTTGATTAATTGTATCATATACACTTACATATGATCATATATGGTAGATCTATATATATTTCATATGATCAGATATACAGGATATGCTGATATATAACATACAATACAATGATATATGATGATATATTACGCCATATTAAAAAATATTCATAAACTAAGTATAAGATATGAACACATATCGTAATATTTGCCACACATATAAGCATACCTAGTTGTATATGAGTATATAGAAACTTTTTTCATCGGGTTGGTATTATTTATTCAAATATTAAAGTACTGTTATTGATCTTCAACAGACGATTTCTCGGAGACCAATAAAGTTATTTTTAAGTTTACTCAGCAAAAATAGTGAGGAAAAAATAGTAATAGAAACACTACAACTGTTGAATCGTATGTTGCTCAAATTTGGGGGTTTCATCTGTGAATTTTACATTGGTTTGTCATAGGAAGGGAGTTGTTCTTTTTAATAACAATCAATGTAAGTTTAAACCAATGAAAAGGATGTTCTTTTTCAATTGTTTTTATTTATTTTTCATTTAAAAAAAAGCTTGTGTCTGGCGTGAGGTTTGAAACACACGAACTTCGTCATGCCAAGCTGACGGCCCTACCCCTGAGCTATCGATTGATATACATGATAGTTGCCTTTTAGCAGACTTATTATTGTTTGATGATATACTAAACAAAACAATAAATGCATGTATTGTATAAATATATTTCAAGTTAAGTTATTTTTATTTAGTAATAATTTGTCAATATAGATTTTTCTAACGCTTTTATATATGGCTTTTTTCAAGCAACTTTATAAGGATTTTCTCTACATATTTTAAAAATTGGTTTATTAAAAAAAAATTAATTAAATATAAATATAATATTTAAGAAAAATTTAATTAAATATGACAAATTAAAAATTAACTTAAAGAACAAAAAAAAAAACAAGTTTTTTGCAATATTATTCTAAAATTTCTATATAAAATACACGGAATTAACTTCTTTTAGTTTATGTGATATATAAATGTTAAAATAGTTTTGTAACAAAGGTAATAATTTAAGAATAATTCAAATATGATGTGTCATACTAAGGCCGAACTGTATTGCTGCCTATTAAATGTGTTTTATTATACATATATTTCTTAAAATTAATTTAATTTAATATATTTTAAAAGCACTGAATTTGTTTAATTACCAACATTACGCCAACGGTGGCAATTTCGTTCAAACCAACAGTTGGCTACTGTTATCAATTGGGTAACAGGACAATACATTCAAGATTGTCAATCCCACGTTATGCCAACAAATAACCGACCATCGCCCACTCTTTGCCAACACTGTGACGATTGTATTTTTCTGCCTAAGTACTTCTAAACTCGTACTAAAATCTAAACCTCGTAGCCATACTGGAAAGCTATAATGCCATGTAAAATTTTTGACAAATCGCGAATTTTGCACAAGACCAGTTTTGATAAAATAACTTTGTCTTACTTATATAACTCCTTCAAAATGGCTCTTTCCATTTCGTGAACATTTTATTAGCTCAGGCGCGGATCCAGGAAAAGGTTTTAGGAGGGGAACTTATTAAAAAATATCAGCTTTTGAAACCGCGCCTGGATTAGCTTGACTAATTATTTAGTTATGGAATTCTCGATAACCAGAAAAAAATTAGAAAAAGACGTTTAAACGGCGATTTTATTATGTACTTTAAATAATACTACTGGTCTTGTCCTTAGATTTCAAAAGAAATAAATTAGACTCATTGCATTTGCAAAACTTTTTTATATAGAAAACATTATAAAGTGGCATCAAAATTTAAAGTCATTTTGCAGAAAACCGGTACCATACATACAAATAAAGTACGCCCATTGAAATCAGCATGCCCGAAATATATAGAATTGATGGTCAGAACCCCATTTATTTTTTTGATGTCATGCCATGTAATCTGAGAACATTATTAAAGAAAACTTGATAAGAAATAGTTATAAGTAAAATTATGTAACGGGAATTTTTTGATCTCACTCCTTAGTACGCTTAAGTATAAAATTGCGTGCAATATAATCTTATGAATGTAGTTAAAATTGACTTTAGTAGCAAATGTGTTCAATTATAGTCAAGAAAGTATATTTAATGTATGAAGAATTCTTGTAAAAGGTACTTAGCAGTAAAATCATTATAAAAAAAACTATAAAAAAAGTTAATCCTTCAGATCTTATAGTTTTCTTTTTTTTTGTACTTAATCTATTTTAAAATAGTGTGAAGTTATCAAGGTGTGTATAAGTGTATTAAAGCTGTCCTCAAAACTGTTGCGTGTTGCATGCATTATATTTCATTGGTTTAACCCTCTTAACGGCAAGCCCGCCTTTACACTGGACATACATGCTCCAAATGAGTGATTTACAATAGGAAATTAAGTAAAGTTTAAAGTCATACCTGTAAAGGGTATCGTCTTAACTTGAAAACGTATAGACGGATTTTTATGAAATTTTGCAGAAAGAGTATATTTAGTAGTATTAGCAAAGCCTTAAAGTTAAATCAATATCTGTTGAAGTTTAGGTGAGTTTTCGCTCAATTTCGAGTTTTTTTAAGAAAAAACACACTCAAAAAATAAGTTATTAGAAAAGTTAGTAAAACGTCTTATAAATCAGTATACTATTTTTCAGCAAATGCTAAAATTTTAGTTATAGTTATTCAGCACCTAACTGTTTTGAACTAATGTTTTATTAAAATTTTACTAAAATTTTACTAATATTTTACTAATTTATTTTGTTAAAAACAAATTGTGGTGATAAGCACATTAATAGTGTGAACTACAACCAGATTGAAAGATATGCGCAGAATCAAGTAGATGTCACGGCATGTCAAGATGTCGTAGAGACTAGGAAAATTATACTAAAAAGTACAAAGTAGAATTTTTCTATAAATTTGATAATTTTTTTTCTTCAGTCTATTAATATTCAGCAAAATTTTATAAACTTTTAGCAGTGATTTTTTAATTGTTTAAACAACTAAGTGATAACAAAACTTTGCTAAATCAACTATTTTTGTTGCTAAAAATCAGCTCGCTGAGTTTCAGCAAAAGATTTTGCTGACATTAGCAATTTTTTGCAAGCACCTTCCTGACTAAAATTTTGCTGGCTCAGCAAACATTTTTGCTGACTTTACTAACTATTTTTTTGAGTGCACAATAAAGGGTAATTTTTGTACTGTAGTTATATCTTGGTAAGAGGTATAATTTATGAGTAAACTTATTCATTTATATGGATTAGTTTTCGAGATTCGCTCTAAACCTATTTTGATCCAAATCGCCTAAAATAGGCAACTAAAAAAGGTTTTTTAGAAGAACATAATGGTAGCGATTTCTATTCTCACTTTTACCATTCACATCAATTTTCGATTCTCATTATTTCCCATGTGTTAATTACATGTCAGATTTTGATTTTTTAATATTTGTTTATTGCTTATTAAAAAATTTAAAAAAATTTCAAAATTAAAAATTTATAATTTTGTATTATTTTAGAGAAAATGAGGTTCGAAAACTAAGGTGAATGGTGAAAGTGAGAATAGGAATCGCTACCATTGTTTAAATTTCGTGCCGAACAAGTGGTATAAATTGCATTGCAAAAAAGCTTAGGCCGGTTTGAGGACTAATGGCTTATTCATCTAAACAGTCAGATCTCTGCATTTTAGTTTTATTTTATACGATTTAATATACAACAAACACTGATATTAACTTCTGTATGGTTGTTTTAATGAGTAGATTATATATAAACTAACAGAAAAGAATAAGTTAATTTTTTTTTTAAACTACTAAAATTTAGTTCAAAATTACGTTCTTAGCCAAATCAGTCTGTGGATGCGGGAGAATGGGTTGAATATTAATCCTGGTAAAACTCGGGCAATGTGTTTTCGTTTAGATTCAAATGACATAAATATATCGTTGGATAATGTGGGGCTAAATTTCGTTTCGGAAATGAAATGTTTAGGCGTTTTTATAGATAATAATATGAGTTTTGCAAAACATATTGATCATATATGTTCCCGTGTTAACAGTACCATTAGACGGTTACATTCATTAGGTTTATATTTGCCTCTTCGCGTAAGGAAGCATGTTGCCAGTTCACTGCTCATGTCGCAGTTCACTGCTTATGCTATGGAGGTATTCACTGCTTATGCTATGGAGGTATTTTCAGGTACCAACAGCGTTTTTCTAAGAAGGCTGCATCTTACTTTTTACCGTATTATTAGATATATTTATAAACTGAGATTAAGGGATCATGTGTCTCCCTTTGTAATGGACTTTGTTGGGTTTTCTTTTGAGAATTTTATTATGCGAAATTGTCCGGAGTACATTAGGGATGATTTTAGATTTTCTAGATCAAGTAGAAACCCTCAGATAATATGTCACCGTATATCCTCATCTATATATGAAAGATCTTTTCATGTACGTATAACTAGGGTGTGGAATGGAATATCCTTTCCATAGATTTAAAATTATTTGCATTCACAGATACCACCTTTAAGCGTAAACTTAAACAGCATTTTGATGCTCTTTAATTGATTAAAAGACTATATTGTCATTTGATGTTTATTGTAGTCTACTTCTTTGAGAATAGTTTTTAGTAATTCATACATCTCTCACGGTGAGCCTGAGTCGATTTAAATAAAATGTGCGTGTCACTCCAATCAGAAAGCGGATAATTTTTATAAATGGTTTAAAAACTATTTTTCAAAGAAAACGAAAAAAATCTATGTGGCGCTTTTTTTTCGCGGCCAGTAAAAATTTTCAAAATTTGGCCTGTTTTTGTTTTATTTAATTTTGTTTTGTTAAAAATTTAAATTTTTGTAATTTAAATTTTCTCAAAAATTGCTTATCTGTTCGGGACAAATTATATGTCATTGACTGAACCGTTTGCTGAATGTTCTAAGCGAATTTGAGCACTTGGAACAATTACATAAACTTTACTCTTAATTTTTCATTTTTATGAGTGTAGTTAAAAAAAATTTTTTTTTATACATTTTCAATATTTGCATTTAAGCAAAATCATTTTTATATTTCAAAAAAGTTCCGCTTGCAAATAAAGCTAATAAAGTCAATTTATTTTATATTTGTATGTTTTTGTTATGATTTTGCAAAAAGTGTAACTTTGAGTGCATATTTGACATGTTTTTAAATTTTTTAAAAAATTTGTATTGATACTTATTACTTCAATTTTATTTATCAGAACGAAAAAGTGCATTCAATTTAGTTGTTTTTTTTTATTTTTGTTTAAAAAAAAGAAGCAACACTCATGAAATTCTTCCTATTTATTAATGTGTAGCTTTCTTTGGAAATTGGATATTGGAGAGATGAAAGGTGGGGAAAGATGAAGGACTTCAAACATGGCAACACTGCAATTGTGCGATATGATAAGTCTTAGAACAGTTGTTGCTCGCCACCTGATAGAGAGTTGGCGAACTTATTGAAGCTTTTGATTCATAGCCCTGATTCATTATTTTACTTCGGTGGGGTTAAGTGCTATGGGAACACCGAAAGTGGGAGCTGCGATACATATGAGGGATAGAAAACTCATACATATTATTTTTCTAAATTGATGTTGCCGTCACCGGGAATCGAACCCGGGACCATCTGTTTAACAGTCCAACGCGCTAACCATTACACCACAGCGCCCACAAATTTTTTTCGTCTACGAGCATTTAAAAAAGCCTAAATCTAGCCATAAATTGGTTAATTTTCAAAAATGATGATATCTCTAAGAAAATAATTTATTAATATATTGAAGATTATTTGTGGGACATGTTACAAGGATATGAATTTCCCTTCGCTATCACTTCAGAGAACCATATAAAAGCGATAAATCAATTTCAAAGAAAATAAATTGGCATTATCGCAATTCGTACAAGCGTTTCTTAATGACTTTACAAGAGTTTTTTATTTTGTGGTTCTAAATTTAATTTCAAATTAAGAAATTTGTCCATGTTTATTACTTTTTTACATTTTAGCAAACTTTCAATACATCAAAATAGATAAAGTTTAACATTATTAATTTTGTAGCTACTTTATTTTCGAAAATAAATAAGTTTTTGATCCAGCTGCTTTTATATTTTGGCTTATAAATACTCTTGAGTATAGAGCATTTTAGAAACAATAAATTTAATAGCAAAAGGACAAAAATGAAATATTAAATTTTTATTAACGTAATAAATGTACAAACACACACATACACACACACACAAACATGTGGTAATATTTTCTATTCATATTTAACAAATTTATTAAGCAAACAAAAAGCAAAAAAAAAAAACTGAAAGGCCATCAAAATCAACCAGGAAACATAAATTTTACATAAAATTTAAATTCATAAGCTTCCTATAGTTATTGTTGTTGATATAATTGGAGGAAAAAAAAATATTTATGAAATAAAAAATACATATCGTTCATTCCATTAAAGATCGGCCGAAATCTGAACAGTGGTCATTTAAATCCCTTTATATTTAGCGCACGTATGCTCTGTTTCAGGCTCTGTGCAATAACTCCCAGGTGAAAAAAGTCCCAAAAAAAAAAAAAAATTAAATAAGTCCCAAAAATGTTTCATACAAATTTGGGAGTAATTTCAAATGAAAATAATTTGGGAGTAATTTCAAATGAAAGACCTAACCACGTGTTTGATTACTAAGACGACAAGAATGGAGCAAAATTAATGATTAATAGGTTTTTGGTTAAGGTTCTGCCTATTATGGAGGCTCTAGCTTTTCTAAAACTTCGGCTTCTGATGAGATCTTTAGCCAGATCGAAATACTAGTATCAACCTAGCTAATATGTTTGATTTGCTTTATTTTTGTAAATATACGGAGGTTGAAAGCTCGTTATAAATTGAAAATAACATAAAAATAATCTCCCAACAGAACTTAGCGTGGGACATAGCGCCCAAAAAAATTATATGTAAATTGTTGTTGTAAAAATGTTCTTGTTTTTAAGCAATACGACATTGATTTTGACGAAATAACATTTTTTGTTGGGCGCTATGACTTTTTTTTGTTTGGCCAAAATAATAAGAAGTTATTGCCCAAAATCATAATTTTTTTTTTTTTAATGTCATAAGACTTTAAATGTCAAGGCTCATTCATGAAATCAAACAAAAGAGTTTTAAGGAAACTTAAAAAAATTGCTTCAATTTCCTCTACGGAGAAAAAAAACCCTAAGAGCGACCGAAGGCCGCCACACAGAAAAACTTATTTTTACAAATCCAATGTCGAATCCGTTGAAATCTTATTTTTAAGACAATAAGTAATATAATTTGACCAGTCATAGCTTTGTCATTTAAACAGCTAATTGATTGTTTTTCTTAAATAACAGAGTAGAACATTGGCCTTCTGTTAATTTAACGTTTTACTTAAAATTTTTAATAAAATAGACTTTTAGAAAAATAATCATTAAAAAACAATAAATCTTGGTGTGGGTTGGTATTTTGGGACATAAAAATTTATGACAGGTCAAATAAATAATACTTGATGTCTTAAAAATATAAGATTTCAACGGATTCGACATCTGATTTGAAAAACAAGTTCTTCTGGGTGGCGGGCTTTGGCCGCTCTTGGGGTTTTTTTCATACGTAGAACGCGGCAGGCGGCTTCGCGAAATAAAGTTTTTTCTGCGTGCGACACAAAAGATATTATATCTTATGACATTAAAAGAAAAAAAAAATTATGATTTTGGGCAATAACTTCTTTTTTTACCGTCAAAGCGCCCAAAAAAAAAAAAGTTTTTTCAAAATACAATGCCATAGCACCCAAAAAAAAGTTTAGGATTTTCTGTCATTGATTTGGTCGTTATAACATATTAACATCCACAATTTTGGGGGATATGCGGACATTTGGCAATATGTCATTTTGGTTTTTGGGCAATACGACTTTGGGGAATATAACGGCACGCCCTTACTTCATTTGTGTTGCATGGACTATTTTTGGGAGTTATTTAATTTTTATTCTTTGGAAATTATTTTATGATGAAATAACAACCAAAACCTAGGATTTGTTTCATTTTTGTTTTGGAAATTATTTCATTTTTTCTAAAATGCATTTTTTCAAAATGCAACAAATGCTATTTATAATAAGAATTTAAGCTATTTCGATATGAAAACTAATTTTACAAAATATTTTGTGAAGTAAGTTTGAAAGTGAGAAAGCGCTAAGGTTAAAATTTCGCGAAATTTCAAAAAATAAATATTTTGATATGAACACAATTTGCAAAAATCTGGAAAACATATTTATGTTGACTAGAATAAGTTGATTCTAAACATAAAGTAAGATTGTAGCTTAAACTTAGAAAATCAATCTAATTTTGGTATAAGAACATACAGAATTCCAAAAGGATACATGTAGATTACATGGTCTTAACTTGAGGGATTTTCATAAAATTTGGCAAATGTTTTATATTAAGTAGTATAAGCGAAGCCATTAAGTTTAATCAATATATTTTGAAGTTTGGGTACGGTTTTAGCTCAATTTCGCGTTTTTCGCGATATTTTTCGTTTTTCGGCATATCTTCTTAAGTAAAAGCACAAAAATGATAATTTTTGGACTGTAGTTATATCTTGGTGCCACTAATCTTATAAATTTTTTTTTGCTATGATTTAAAAAAAAAAATTATAGCAGTGCATTACCTTCTAAAGAGCACTAGAAGAGCATTATATTCAAAAGTAGATTGACTATTTTCATAATTTAACAATCATTTAAAAGCTGCAGTTATCTAGTTCATGATTTGCGGTTCATAAATCCATAATATGTATTTTAAATACAAACGCTAGTTATTAATAAACTTTAATTTTTTCTTTTTTTTTGTATTTATTAAATTTCCAAGTAGAATTATAATTCAAAATTATGTAGGTCTCAGCGCCTTATAAGCATTATTGAGACGAGCTGCCAAATTTACATATTACAAGTTATTTTACTTAAATAAAATTAATTTTACAAAAAAAAAAGAAAATTAACGGTGTTATAACCTATATTGTGCAAGGACTTATATATATCAGGGACCGTAAATAATGATTATTGCTCGTTTTTTTGAATCAAAAAATCAATCACTTAGAAGAGACATAAACAAAAATTTATTGCACCATTATTATTATTTTTTGACAATCTTTGCATATCCGTCATGATTTTTAAATTTTTGATTTTTAAAGTTTTCTTCAATGGTAATGATTATTTTTGAGTAATAATAAAAAAAATCAGCCATAATCATTATTTTTGAGCAAAAAAAATAAAACTCAAAAATAATCATTATTTATGATTTTTATTTTTTTCGCTCAAAAAAAAACTCACTTTCAATGGATGGACATATCTCAGGAAGTAGGAGGAGCTTATCGAAGATTTTGGTATCAATCTCTTCTTTGGAAGATTCTCTAGCAGATTAATGTATCAATCGTATTTGTGGGTGAGGTTTAAGGGGTTAATTTTTAATTTCAAAATATGGCTTTTTTTTAACTTATTTTGTGAAAGTAACAATGTGTGGGATGGACATATCTCAATAAGGAGGAGGAGCTTATCCAAGATTATGGTATCAATCTCTTCTTTGGAAGATTCTCTAGCAGATTAATGCATCAATCATATTTTTGGGTGGGGTTTAAGGGGTTAATTATTAATTTCAAAATAGGGCTTTTTTGCAGTAAAGTCAAAATCTGGAAGCTCGATTTTCACCGTAGACGTATGGTCTAGTGGACTTTTTTGCTCAGTACAATCCCAAGAATCAGAAACGCGAAGCGCCCATTAAGATTTTTTTCCTTTCCATATATTTACACCTACATGAAAGTGAGTTTTATTTTGAGCGAAAAAAATAAAAATCATAAATAATGATTATTTTTGAGTTTTATTTTTTTGCTCAAAAATAATGATTATTGCGGATTTTTTTATTATTACTCAAAAATAATCATTACCATTGAAGAAAATCATTAAAACTCATAACATAATCATTATTGTGTAATTTTTATTATAAAACTCATAATGATTACGGTCCCTGATATATATACATAAGCGCATGATACTTAAACACGAATCAATGTTTTGTATTCCAAATCTTAAAGTAGACTCTTATAGATTTCTGCCGCTTTTCAAATTATTAAAATAATTGATATACTTCAGAAGGTAATTATACTCAAAGTTAAGAGCATTTATAATTTTTTTGATATAACTAAAAATATTATAAACACTATTAATTTTTAAATCAGACAAGGCTAGTTTCTGCCTCTTTTTTATGGACAGGCCTCATTAGTGATTTTCCATTTAATTGTATTATTATCTTATAATTGTCAGATTGTCTCTATCTGATACATTTTTTGAACAACCTGCGGCTATAAGAATCAAACCTGCATTTCTTTTTACATTACAAACGTAACAATACCAAGTCATGACCGTTTTAACGATCACACCCAAGTATGGCCTCGAATGTAATGCAGCTAAATTGCAGTTACTTTCCTATTAGCTTTTCTGTTATTGTATATTATACTCAGAAGTGACCAACACTAACAAACACAAATATTCTATTTTTAGGTTTTTGTTTATTTTTCAAATCTCCTCCGCATGGTTGACGTATGGTTTTTACGTTCAGTGTAGACAACTTTGCGTTTATGTTGATACATGGAAAATTTTATAATGTATTTATGTACAGTGTTATTTTAACGTCATATAGACAGTTGCAATTAATTTTTAATTAATATGCATTTGACAAATTTGATTTAGCAAGGTTGAGGTTAGGAAGAAGAATAAATCAGACTAGGCTAGTTTCTGCCTCTTTTTATGGACAGGCGTCATCAGTGAATTTCCATTTAAATTGTATTATTATTTGTGTCTTATATTAGTCAGATTGTCTCTATATGATAATTTTTTTTTGTTTTCAATTTATATATATTTTCAATAATATTGTTTTTAATTTCAAAAAGAATTTATTATATACAATTAAAATTTTCATTCAAATCTACAAAAAAATCACCAAAAATTTGGGAAAAAATCGCTAAAGTTAAAAAAAAATGCCAAAACTAAAAAATAATAAAAAAAAGTTTAGTAACGTCATGATGCTTCTTAGGCAGCACGTGTTTGACTTCTATGAAGACAAGATTGAAGCAAAATTGACGATTAATAGGTTTTTTTGTTAAAGTTCTGCCTATTCTAAGGCTTTAGCTTTTCTAAAACTTCGGGTTCTACTGAGATCTTTAGCCAGATCGAAATACTAGTATCAACCTAGCTAATATGTTTGATTGGCTTTATTTTTGTAAATATACAGAGGTTGAAAGCTACCCTCCGTATATTTAAAAAAAAATAAAGCAAATCAAACATATTAGCTAGGTTGATCAGGCTAAATATTTCGATCTAGCAAAATATCTCATCAGAATCCGAAGTTTTAGAAAAGCTAGAGCCTCCATAATATAATGATCTTATAATGATCTTTAAGCCCAGCAAAATTAAAATTCGTTTAACAATATTTAGATCAACTAATATGAAAAATAAAAAAAAAAATTACTAAAAATTATAAAAAAAAAATTTTTAGATATTAAAAAAATTGTCTTTTTATATGAAAAATCTAGATAGCTATTTTTGAATAAAGTCATTGAAAATAGTTAGAATTCTGTTCCCAATTAAAATAATTATAAACTTTTAAAAAATTACAATGTTTTAAAAATCGAAGGAGGTGAAAAAAATGCAAAGTGCTATCAAAAGTTGCACTTGCATTATGAATTAATTTTCGTCAAAAAGTGGTTCTTTTTAATTATAAATCGTAAGGTAGACAACTTCAACTTTCATATGCTCTTCAAATCTTTGAAATAGTGCATGTACTTTGGAACTTTGGTACTTTGGCTCTTTAAAGTTCATTACTTTTAAAATTATTCTGATTTTTTTTTTTTTTTCAAATTAAAAACGGGAATAAAAATGCGAGTTTACACAATCATAAGAAAGAGTAAAGAGTAAGAGTATATGTATGCCAAATTTTAACAAAAGCAAATGGCTGGAGGCCAAAAAATTACCTCTCTCATGGAAGGGACGATATATATTAACTCATATGTACACTTAGAATACTATGTAGGTAAATACCACTGCAAATGTAGTTGAAAACAAATGAATTTTCACTTGAAATAAGGACGAATTACATTTCAGTAAATTCGACTAACAATGTCATTTGTTTTTTACTGTTCAAAAAATGAACCACAATTGTAGTAAAAATTAATCAAATATGTAATAAAAAATAAACAATGATTTTTTTTAATTAAAAAAAAAACTACTGTTTAAAATGAATGTAAAATCATTATACAGTAATTTGATGTGGTTTGTTTTTTTTAATGAACTACAATTGTAGTCAAAACTTAAACTGGTTTTTTCATTTAAAAATATAGATATTGTATTACAACTCAAACAACTACAAATATTTACAGTAGAAGTTCCTTGAGTGTATATAAAATAAACATATAAATGGTCATAAGTTGAGATACCATAAAAACCGATAAATATAATGATTAACTTGAAATAAGCAAGACAAACAAGCATCCACATCATATACAAGTGGAAATTTTTTACTCAAGTGGTAGTTTAATCCTCAGTTATAAGTTGTCAACTTATAACCATCGGATAACACAAGCACTAAATGGTTTAAATACTCGTACCAACAAGAGTGAGAAAAGCGTGAAGAAAACAAGAGCAAAACAAAAATATACCAGAAATGCTATAAAAATATTACTAAATATTTTAAACATGCCTTGACAAAATATCATCATAAACCTAAAGAATATAAAAAAAAAAATCTACTGAAGAGTGAGGACTAGGTCGAACTTTTATACACTTCACTTAGTTTAAGTATACATCTAGATAACGCGCTTTAAAGATTTAACAGAATTTTACGATGAAAATGTCTTAGAGGTTTCTTTTTTTTTAATTTTGAGTTATTTATGGGCTGGCCATAAACTGTAGACCATCGTAAATCCTACTGGGCTTTGGCTAAATATTTCTTTTAAAATATGAATATGTTGATAGTAGGAAGTGGTTAGCAAGATACTCCTTCGTTTGTATAGGGTACATATTAATTCATCTATATACTCTGTATATATCACTACATATTTATGGATGTGTAAGTGTGTGTTATTTATATGTATTTTCAAGTATGCGTGTTAATGTATGCGTGTAAAATGTACTTGAAAAATATTTTAGTAACAACATATGGACTCAACAATAACAACACTAATAAACTCTAAGTTTTAACAGCTTCCAACCAAACAAGGTCTTTCTAAATCTTTTTTTTTATTATTAACCCTCTAACCGGCCAGCCCGCCTCCAGGCGGTTTATTTTAAATTGTTCATAAGTGAGCCAAAAGAGGTTTTTATCATAATAATTTAAGCTATTTCGATATGGAAACTAAATTTATATTTTGTGAAGTAATTTTATGTGTGTGAGAAATTTCAAAAAATAAATATTTTGATATGAACACAATTTTCGAAAGTCTTGAAAATTGATTCTAAACATAAAGTAATATTGAAGCTTAAACTTAAAAAAATCTAATTTTGGTACATGGACATACAGGATTACAAAAGGATACATGTAGAGGACATGGTCTTAACTTGAAAACGTATGGAGGGATTTTTATGAAATATGGCAAATATATTATTAAGTTTAAGTAAGCAAAGCCATAAAGTTTAATCAATATATTTTGAAGTTTATGTACGATTTTCGCCCAATTTCGTGTTTTTCGAAAAACGAAAATCCTCATATCTTCTTAAGTAAAAGCACAAATATGACAATTTTGGACTGAAGTTACAGTATTGGGCAAAACCTAAGAAACACTGCTTGATTTTAGCTTCTGAGTCAAATTATTTTTAAATGAACATATTTCAATTCAATGTTTTAATTACTGTGTCAAACAAAATTAAAAAACAAAAAATTGGTAATTATCTCTCACCTAACGGTTCCTATAGTACAGCAACAAAAAAATACTTAAAAACTCACTGGGCAAAACCTAAGAAACTTTTAATATTTGGTATAATAACCCTTATTTTTTATTACTGCGGCGCACCGACGCCGCATAGATTTTTTTAAATTATCAATTCATTTTGGATCTATGCATTTCCATTCATCCTCCAGACACGAAAACAAATCGTCTTTGTTGGAAAATGATTTTGATCCAACGTTCGTCTTCAATATTGAAAATAAATTTTCAATTGGTTTCAAATCGGGCGATTGGGCCGGCCAATCAAGCACTTGAATCCCTTTCGATTGTATCCATTTTTTGACCAACTTCGATGTGTGTTTCGGATCATTATCATGTTGAAACACCCATCGAAGTGGCATGTTTCACTCGGCATATGACAACATCTTAGATTCTAGAATGTCCCTATACACAAATCTGTAAATTTTAATAGAAATTCTGTGGAACGGCCCTAGACCATGACCTGAAAAACACGTCCCATGCTTGACAGTCTTTTTACAATATCAGGGTTTAAACCTTTCACCTGTATTGCGTCTCACACGGCATATGCCGTCAGAATTGAGATTCGCTCTAAACTTATTTTGGTCCATATTGCCTAAAATAGGCAGCCAAAAAAAAAATTTGGTAAATGAACATATTGTATATTTTTCGTGCCAAACTAGTGGTATAAATTTCATTACAAAAACGCTTTGAACGAATGAGGGTTAAAGACACGCACACTTACACTGACTCAGCAGTCATTCGTTTAAAGCAATTTCCTTGATTTCCAGCATCATTAACAAGGGAAATACTTTAAGTAAATACTTAACAATTAAATATAGCTATAAATTTTAAATATATACTAGTTTTTTTTTTATACGAGTAGAATTACTACACTCACATAAAAAACTTAGTAGAAAAATTAGTGCCATGTTTTATAATCAATTTTACTATTTTTTTTTTTACTAATTTTTTAGTAAAAATTGTTTCTATTCTATATTTACAAATTTTTTTCTTTTCACTCAAATACTAAAAAATTATCTATTTTCTTTTAAAAATGTTGAGGTTAAGAAGAAGAATAAACGTTTTTCTCTAAAAATTATAAACACTATTAATTTTTAAATCAGACTAGACTAGTTTCTGCCTCTTTTTATGGACAGGCATCATCAGTGATTTTCCATTTAAATTGTATTATTATTTGTGTATTTATAATTGTCAGATTGTCTCTATATGATAAATTTTGAAACAAACTGCGGCTGCAAGAATCAAACCGGCGCTCTTCTTACATTACAAACGTAACAATACCAAGTCATGACCGTTTCAACGATCACACCCAAGTATGGCCTCGAATGTAATGCAGCTAAATTGCAGTTTTCTTTCCTATTAGCTTTTCTGTTATTGTATATTATACGCAGAAGTGACCAACACTAACAACACTAACGACACAAATATTCTATTTTTAGATTTTTGTTTATTTTTCTAATCTCCTCCGTCTCTATTTCACAATGTTCCCAGATTGGCGTATGGTTTTTACGTTCAGTGTTGACAACTTTTGCGGATTAAGTTGAGACATCGCCACAGAGAAAATTTTATAATGTATTTTAGTGCAATGTTATTTTTTACGACATATAGACAGTCGCAATTAATATGCATTTGACTATTAACTATTTTAAGTTTAGCAGATCGTTTAGTAAATTTTAGCAAAACGTGTCTGTAATTATGAGTAAAGTGAAAGTAGTAGGAAAATTTAGAGAACATTAATAAAATTTTGGACAATTTTAGTATACCCTAATTGAAATCGAGTTACCAAAATCAGCCAATTTTTTTTACTAAAATTTATAATTTTTTTTTATTCAAATTTAATTTTTGTGGTGAAGTGTTTGTAACCGTCATATATGTACTGACAATCGTAATTAATTTTATTGTAATTAATTACTGAAAAACTTTCTTAGTTAGATTTCTACAGGAAGAGGATAAAGAAAACATTTTTATTTAAAAATTTAACAGACACAAGGGATATGCCAGACGGCTGCAGTTTCGTCCCAACCAAGGACTCGTCAGTGGTATATTTATGTGTCAATTGAACAAAGTATTTTATATTGTTAAATTGCTCAATGTATGAAAACCCTTTACTTTGGGTTGTAGTGAGTTTCAAGCCCACAGTCATACATCTTTGCTTAACATTTTAGATTATAGAAATTTTCAACATAAAAAAACGTTGTTCTAAACCATGAAAAAAGAAAAGTTGTAAAATATTTAGCCAATTTTAGTTTAAAACATCAGTAAAATATTTTTCTAAAATCAGCAACGAAAATTTTGTAAAACATGTTGTAATTTTAAATGTAGAAAGGAAAAATTTTTACTAAAAAATTATATTGTACTAAAAGTTAGTACACAAACTGTAAATAGTTATATAAACGGTATTATTAATTTTCCATTTTTATTTGAGTGTACACCATTACACGATTTCCGTAATGCAAACTAGGTTTTGCGATGTTGTCAGATCTTCCTTATATGGTTCTAAATAAAATGAGTCAAAAACTGCATAAGAAAATCTTAATAAAATTTCAGAAAATGTTCACTTAGGCAAAAAAAACTTATAGATAGGAGGACAAGTCGGAAAATTGGAGAGATTTTCTTTTAATAATCAGGACTGATTAACGAGACGGTTTTATATTCAGTTGTCAATGGTTTTGCATGTTTTAAAATCATTTGATGTCAATTCAGATTTGGCGACCAGATTAAAACATTAAGTGTTTTTAAATTCCGTTTTTACTAGATATGAGCACGTGAATGAAATTAAACACTCAATCAATTGAGAAAAACTTCAGTGATTCACAATCACTCACGAACACTTTTTTCTACTCACACTCACTCAAGTGACTATATTCAGATTTTATTCACACTCACTCGTGCTTATGCGCGATTCACGAAATAAAATCTTTCCGGAAAACCAAAAAATATTAAAATTTATATAAATTGTGTATGTGTAGGTCAAAATAGATCTGAGTATTAAAATTTTTAATTTTTTTTTTGTGATTTACATGAACCACTCAAAATATTGCTCACGTGGCCATCTTCAGTTCTTACACTAATAGAAACAAAGTTATTTGTAAAAATGTTTGCTAAAACTACTTAAAATTAGTTCAAAATGACGTTTTAGGAAAAATTTGCTAAAATTAGCACATATTTTTTGCAAAATATTAATAAGATAATAATAGCAAAAATAAATTTGTTAAATCTACAAAAATGTTGTTATATTTGAGCTAATTTTTAGTTAATTGAAAATAGCAAGTTAATCTGCTTAAATCAGCAACAAATTTGTAAAAATTTCAGAATCTTTTTTTTAGATTTTATTTTATGCGAATAAAAATCTACCATTCTGAAGTCAGCAACCTAAAACTTGTTTAGCAAATATTTCGTTCGATTTTGAAATTTCATGAAATTTTGATTTATTTGTACGCAGTGTTGAAGTACTCACGCAGAGAAAAGAGCATCATATTATGATAGTTTAAGAGCATCATGTTATGATTGCAATGCCTGACAATCATAATGTGATCGTAGCAATCATATTATGATCCATCCAAATGTCGATAAAAAAATAAGATCAGCCAGAATCATATATATACCAATTACAATCATAATATGATAATTCCATGTCCGCAATCATGTTTAATCATATTTTTTCTCTCCAAAATGTGGATACACATATGTCTCTGTTGGGTTAAGGGTTGCCATTTATTTAAAATATTTAAAACTTAGGTTACAAAGACTGTTCAGAAAAGTCGCATAACAATTACGAATTTCGGAAAAAGTTCAAACATCCCCTCGAGTAAATTCAATAGGTATTGATATATATAATTTTTAAGATTAAACCAACTGTATTCCTGTAAAAATCTACAGTTTCAATGTCACTTCAAACACAAGTTTTTAATAACAAAAATATTCGAAAGTTATCGGACATGTTTCATTTACCGGTTAATGCATTTCCAAATCGGTGGACTCTCCTTGTTAGTTTTTTATATAGCACAAAAACCCGACGTAGTGACACATTAACGAACATTCCCTTATAAAAAAATTCTTCATTTTGTGTGGAAATTAGGTCTTTTTTCAAAAAATCGAGAAAATTTGATTTATTTTAATAAATGTTAGATTTTCGCATTTAGAGGCATGCGAAAATCTAATCTTTTCATTAAAAACAACTTAACTTTTTTGTCAAAAACGCCTAAAGTATGCAACTTTAAGAAGCCATATATTCGAAATTTGTCATCGGATTTCTTTTATTTCAAAAGCATTCGATTAGTACGATTTTTCACACTATCACACATATATCTACATTATATAAAATAATGCATTATAAAGTTTAGTTAAATTTTTTGACACAAAATGTTTAACTACACTCAAAATAAAGCAAAATTTTTTCCTGAATGTACTACTTGACTTTACTGGCTTTTTTTTTTTGAGTGTTGGACATTATTAACTTAACCCCAGAAAAACACAACGAAATTAGCATTATTTTCAAACGGGTAATTTTAGTTTTTTAAATATTAAAACTATTGAATAGTAAAAAAACATAAAATCTTCACTTAACTATAAAATAAGTCTTATGTTAGAGAAAACATATAAAGAAAATATATAGAAATATGTACGTTTACCCAATTAGAGTGGGCAGCGAATTGAGTTTAGCGATTTTCAAGGGAAGCCTGTTTTTTTTGCCTTATTTAATTTATTAAAAATACTTTTTAGGGAATACAAATGTGTTTCTACTTTGAAATTCCTTAATGGCGTCTTATTTTTTTTTATACAAAATATTTGAATCTTTTATCATCTTTAACACATGATAATTGAAGACCAAAATGTGACAAAAAATAAATTTAAAGTTTGGAGTTGAATAGTGGATAAGGAAAATGTCGTTAAAGTCTTCGTTGTTTAAAAATTATTAATGAAAATTTATCTCTGAAGTATTTTTAACTAAAAAACCCCTATTTAAAAAAAAATGTTTTTTGAATTTTCTTATTATGAGATTTTATTCGTTCGGTTTGAGATCATGACAAATTTTTCTCTAAATTAACAGAAAAATTATAATTTTATATGATAATTTACTTTGACTATTAGAAAAAACACAGAAAAAGTTATTAGACACTAGCATGAATGGAATGCATTTTCTGACCCACTACGTTCTTCATCAACATTCTTCGTGCCATTTAGTGTTAATCGTAAATATCTTCTATTTAACTCACACGTTAAAGAAATTGTGTAACTTTAATTCCCACATTACTCTGTGTGTTGAGTAAGAATGAAATTTACCACAAACGATTTCTATTTATAGTGTGTTTGTTTTTCTCTAGTCATTATCATAATTGCCAGTTTAACTTACAGTTAAAACTTTAAATGGCAATTCTTTTCTCTCATGTCATCATACACTATCCTTCTACATAAGCAAAGCACATCAACAAACATTAAAGATTTTGTTTTGTTAATACATATGTCGAGCATATACATTAAACGATTTTTACACTGTACCTGGTGAGTGGTTTAATAGTGAATTTTATCGTTGATCTATAAGTTTATGTGTGAGATTTATTCTTTCGGTTTGAGATCATGACAAATTTTTCTCTAAATTAACAGAAAAATTATAATTTTTATATGTTAATTTACTTTGACTATTAGAAAAAAACACAGAAAAAGTTATTAGACACTAGCATGAATGGAATGCATTTTCTGACCCATTACGGTCTTCATCAACATTCTTCGTGCCATTTATTTTCTTATTATATATATTTATATAGCAAAAATAAAAACATATAATTGTATCATATTACATATGATCTGATACACTTACATATAATTTGATACAATTAGTTCTGATCTCTTAAAATTAGATATAGTTTGATGCAATTGTATCTGAATTTTGTTCTTATCCAATAATATCAAATTATGTATAATGTGATGCATTTACATCCAATTAGGTACATTTGTATAGTAATATATGCAATTATATGTGACACATGTAATCAGATATAGATCGATATGTAAATATATATTTTTATATATTGAACTATATAAGGTGTAAAGAAAGATATAATTATATATTTAAAATTTTATAATTTATAATTTTTTTTATTATAAGAATATATATTTTGCAATATATCATTAGATATAACTGCATAACGTTCTATCTAACTATATAAAAACTTTTTTACTTGGGTCTTCTTTGATCTAATGCCTAAAAAGCATAACTCATAATTTTCTGTAATGGGTAATCAACATTTGCTGATAAACTTTTGAGAAATGACCCACTCTAAGTAAGTTAAAAACAGCATTTGAATAAGAAGTCGTATAAAATTAATTTTGTTGAGTTGACAGCAATTTTGCAGATATTTAATACTGTAGTTTTTATTTAAACTTTTTAATTAACTAAAAGTCTATATTAGTTTAATAGCATGAAAATTAAAAAAAAAAAAAATCAGAAATTTTAAATTCTTGTTTTTAACTGTATCACTTACTGACGAATGAATGTTAGTTCACACACGAAGTGTTTTTTTATTTTTTAAATTAAATAAAATTATATTATCTTTTTTATTATTTTTGTTATGGTCCTCTTGTTGGGAAGTAGTTGTCATTACTATTGTTGGTTTTTATTTTTATTTTAGCTACAACAACAAGAGTGGAAACAGGATTGCCATTTGAACACATTTATTGTTGAATAAAGTATTTGTTTTAAGATTTTAGTAACAAAGGGGTTTTCAATGATAATCGTCTGGACACTTTCGCGCACTAAGAAAAAATGTATTAAATTTAAGTAGAAACGTACTTAAAATAAATGAAAACGCTGTTGATTTACAACAAAGTTTGTTCTTACTTATTTTAAATATTTTATAATAGAAAAATACTCAATTTAAGTTGAAAAATAGTTAAATTTAGTATGCCATTTGTGGTTTTCTAGTATTCCATTCCACTTGTTTTTAATTGTTAAAAATAAAGGAATTTATTCTTTTAATAATTTTTTTTTATTAATAATTTAATATAAATTACTTAAATATACTAATAAAATAATAAATACATTATTTTTAAACTATGTACAATGTATGTTGTGTAAAGTCCATTTACAATTCAGTTTTTGCTCTCAGGAAGTAAATTGCCATGACACCCCAGACTGCTCCAAGATCTCTGAAAATGTTGTTGCCAAGAGCGATGGTTGTTGTCCATGATCGATGGTGTAATCAAGTTAATTATTCAGTTAAATCCTGTGCAAGGATAAAAGTCTCAAAATAAATAGACAAATTATTAAACAATAACTTAAACAATTAATTTACTTAAAAATATTACATAAAGTAAAAAACACTTTGTCTATTTAATACCAAATGCAATTCGAAACCACTCGTGAAATCTAATACAGATCGTTTATAATTCATGATATGAAACTTTCTGCATTACAACCTGCATACTTGTAAGGGAAAACAGTAAGCCCAACATTTTATTTGTTTATTTTTATCCGAAAATTATTCGTAAGTGAATATTATTCACTAACCATTTATTTACAAATTAAAATAACAACCCATTAAAGAATTTTCATTATTTTCGAAGCAAGATAAAACAAATGCGCTGTTGTAAGCGCTTATTATTACATTATACTGAGAAGCAGCAAAATAAACGAATAATTATGGGATGAAAATATGCAAATAAAATGTTGGGCTTACTGTTTTCCCTTACAAGGATGCAGGTTGTAATGCAGAAAGTTTCATATCATGGATTAAAAACGATCTGTATTAGATTTTTAGATTTTTGTGTTTTCCGATTGCGTTTAGTATTTGCGAGTATGTTTTAAAATATAATATAATTTAACTGCTTCTGAAGAGCTAGCAAGTGGTGCGGTAAAAAAATTATTATTATTATATCAATATATTTAATAAAATGTTAACAACAACAAATTAATGTCTGTAGAATTTTATGGAAAATAAATGATATAATATTCATATTACTACCCAGCCAGAAAAATATGAACGCCAAAGCATTGACCCAGTGCTTTCAACGGTGGTATGAGCGTTGGATATCTGAAGATTTAAGTACTTTGCCAACCCCAAAATAATAACACCGGGCAGGGCTTGGCCGTTCCTTTTTTAAAACGTTGGCAATGCACTGGCAATAAGCCAAAACCAAAAACAACCAATAAAGTCCAACTTAGTAATTCACTTCAGTATGTATTATTTCTTATTGAATGATTTTGGTAATTTGAACAGAAATAACAATAGGCTTGCTTTAGCTAAGTTAATTACAAAACAACTGAATATTTTTTTTTATCAAATTATTTTTGTTATAAGTTAGCACGACTTTTTACTACAGAAAGAAATTTGAAAATAAATTTCTTAAAAAAATTTTAGTACAAAAACTATACTTTGTGCTGACTATAATAGGAGACCTTAATATTCTTAACTTCAAATCATAAATTGCATTTTAGTTTTGAATTTTTCCACTCTTGTTGTGACCAAGGGATGTGCCACTGTTTTTATTAAGTTAACGGTTGTAAATTTTGTAAATCAAGTACTGGCAATGCACTTTTTGCCAATGTTGGGAAAGCGTTCTAAGTCAGTACTGTGCCAGTGCTTTTAATTTTTACGGTTGTAAATTTTGTAAAACAAGTACTAGCAAAGCACTTTTTACGAACGTCGGCAGAGCGCTCTAAGCCAGAGCTGTGCCAGTGCTTTTATTATTTTTACTGTTGTAAATTTTGTTAATTAAGCACTGGCAAAGCACTTTTTACTAACGTTGGCAGAGCGTTGTAAATCAGTGGTTTGCCAGCACATTATTTGTTGGATCATTGGCAGTTAGTGCTCTGCCAGTGCTTGATTTTTCAGACCATTGGCAATTTTATTTTAAAAAGTCCTCATAATTTGTAGGCATTTCCATTGAATATGGAGGATTTAAAATGTAAAATCCCTGCGGGAAATTGACCAGTCCCTGGTATGGTCACGTGACTAGAACTTTGTGTGTATGAACCAGTCCTAGCTTCGGTTCTGTTATATGAAAGTGACCGGTACTTTTAACATGGGCTTGTCATATGAGGTGACAATTGCTACCTGTGAAGCACTGTGTGACGTGGCGAAAAACTCGACCAAAGTAACGTATCACCGTACCGACTAAAATGAATATGCTACGGGACAACTTAGAAGTAGGTAGTGTCAAAGTATGACCATTTTAGGATTTATGTGATATGCAACAGAACCAGTGGGAAAAAATTATCACTTGACTGGTGTAGGTGTACGTATCGTGACAAGTTAGCAAGTAACTTGTCACTTTTTATTCAGCGTGTGTCATTTTATGCACGGGTTGCTAAAAAGCCCGTTCGGAACCAGTCACTGCACTTATTCTAAAGAGAGTGTTATACCCCCTGTTCAAAAACCTCAAAAAGGCACAACAATAATCAACTTTAAAATTAGTTTATTTTGTTTATACCCAACAAAAAACTATACAATTAAATTCATTACAGCAATTTCAATTTGGAAAAGTACATAAACTAGACATGAAGTCCGGATGTTCAAAATATAGCTTTTTTGCAAGTTTTTCCTTTATTTGCTAACATTTTCTACTAATTTTTATTTTCCAATACTTCTAAAAAGCACTTCATTTACTTTTTAATTTTGGATTCTGCATTATAATTCTAGTTCACAATAATGTCTTTATAAAAAGAAGGAGCTGCAACAATTCAGCACAAATTTAATGTATAACTTATAAAGCAGAGTAACAAAATATATTCTCATTTTCAATTTGGTTCCCAAAGAAAGAAAAATCGTTTCCAAAAATCTTGTAAAATATCTAAACCAGATATTTCGAAATCAATATGCAGAAAATTTTAGTTTATATTCTTGTAAAGTGTTTAAGTTTTTAAATAAGTTTGGTAGCGATATTAAATGTGTAAAATTGCCATTCACTCGAAAAATCGCCAGTCGGCATTTCGAAAATTAACTTGCCAAACGAGTTTTAAGAACGCGACGTTTGCCGATAAATCGCCATATCTGACAAACTTGGTCACTGTTTAAAGAGTTCGGTATTCAGTTATTTGAAACCAGTGGAGTTTTACGTCTTCATTTCTACTGTCATGTAGTCGGTACATAAATTCCTTCAGTGTTGTGTCCACTTTGTAGCAGTCAAGGAACTGCATCCGTTGGTACTAATTGCCATGATTTCATCCATTGCTTACAGTTTTGAACCAGTTCAGTGACCAGTAGCAACTTCAACTGCAATGACCCTAGTTGCTTCAGCACACTTTGATGTTATATTACTTTATCTCTAGTAACGTAATGTATCTGGTACCCACCAGTGAATGTTTATCATCATAACTATAGTCACGTTATTGGACATTTCACCCAAATTAACACTTTTTGGTACACCACAATTTTGGTTCCACCAGTTTCGTGATGTGCTCCCTAATCATATATCACAGAATTACCACTTTGGATCAATCGACCCTTCATTTCCTGCAGGGATGTTGTTAAAATAGTTTTCAGAATTGGAGGTACCTTTAAACCTAATATGTCATGTTTAACATTTATATACTAAAATGTTTCCTTGGACGGGTTTCAGGTTTCAGGTTTTTTTTTTTTTTTTTTTAATATTCCAAATTGTGTTAAAAATTTGTATTGCTATTAATTTAAAAATCGAAATGGCAACACTTTTGACAAACTAGTACATAGAAGTATAATAAAATGTTTTTTTATTTGAATGATGATGATGACGACAACAATGGCAACATAAAAGCTCAACACAAACACAAACTACTACTCTCTCAAAATATTTAATTAAATAAAATGAAATTTTTAACCTCAAGAGTGTCGGTAGAGGATTTATTACCATTATTTTTATTATATGCTTTCCTTTTTTTCTTCTTTTCTTTCTAGGTATTATATATTGTGCCACAACTATCATACTACTGCCATACTACTTAAAGTAAGTAATAAATAGGGCAAGGAATTTCATGCTCTTAGAATAATGAAAATATGCTCCTATAAAATGCATTTAAAAACGCAAAATATAAACTCAAAACATGAAAAATATGCACTTTAAATAGCATTTATTGCAAAATTATGCATTTTGAACTATATGTTGGAAAAAATTTATTATGAATTTCTATTTGGGATTCGATAATATGCTCTTAAACCGAACAAAATTAAAATTCGTTTAACATAGAGAATTGAAAAAAAAATATATGTGAATCAGATCGTTATTTTTAAAATAGGATTATGTTCCTAAATGCATTTTTTATGAATGCAAAAATGATTTTGCTTAAATCAAAATATGAAAATGTATAAATATTTTTTTAGTTTTTGTTAAAAAATAAAAAAATAAATGGAATTGATAAAAAATATGCACGAAAATGCTTTTAAAAGTGCAAGAAATTCATTTAGAAGCATAAAATATGCATTAAAAGAACAAATATACAAAAACTTGCAATATTATCAAAACATTATAATTAGTTAATAAAAATATGCACAAAAATTATGATTAGTTAATATAAATATGCACAAAAAATCAATAAAAAGAGTAAAAAATGCATTTAATGCATAAAATATGCATTAAAAGTTAAAATATGCAAAAACATGAATTTTTTTGCCAAAATATGTCAAATAATGAAACTACAAATCAATGCTAATTTGTTCTAAAATAAACAATTCGAGTAAGTACAGTAGTTGCCGCTTAAATGCTCCCGCTTTAGTGCGTTCCCCAATTAAATAAGCAAAAAGTGCTTTTCAAAATATATGGGATAAAAACTGCAGGGAAATAATTTCGTTTAAATACTTTCCGCTTAAACGCGTGACCCGCTTAAATGATTTCCTTAGGCTGAGTTGAATTTCTAAAGTCAGAACGAAATTGATAGCTTAAAAGAGTTTTTGGTCAAATATGAGTTTTATGCCAAAAAAAAAAAATCCATAAAATACATCATTTTTTTTTTAATTTTTTCTTAACCTACTTGACGCAACTGTCCTTTTAAAAGAACATCTGACAAATGATGTGCATTTCTGTACATATTTTTTTTTTTTATTATTATTGTTATGCTTTGCGCAGCTCGAAAGCGTCAGTTGGTGAAAGCAGTTCCGGGTATTTTAATTGCTTATTGAGTGCTTTGCGAATAGTGATTTTTTCAAATAGTGCGTAATGGAAAAAAACATGTAAGTAAATAATTTACATCCAGTTACCTGTTAAATTTTGTTTAAAAATTAATAAGAATTAACATCTTAGTTAAACAATAAATAAATGGAAAGCTTGCGTAATGCTGTATTGCAGCGCAAAGTGTACTGTCTTTGGACAGACAGTACTTTTAAAAGGACACCCGATTCCGGGAAATCTATAGGTTTAAAAAAAAAAAAGTTATTTAATAAAAAATGTTAAGAACCCTATAAAGTTTTAGGTTTCGAAATAAAAATTGAAGTTTTCAAAAAAAAAAAAAAAATTCAGACGCTATCTGGGTTAAACACAAGATTATGTTAAAAACTTAACTTATTTTTAACTAAAACTCAAAAAACGAATCAAAAATTCCATTTAACGGAAATAATTCATTTTTGAGCAAAAAGTTTGAAAACTTGTTTACTTAAAAAAAAATAATTTAATTAAAAAACACATTTAAGCGATATTTTCCTAAAAGTGTTATTTTCCTAAAAGTGTTATCATAGCTTTCGGACAAATTATTTCCGGCTTAAATGCGCTGATACTTGGCATTTTTTTATTTCGCATTTAAGCTGGGACTACTCTATTTAATCCATATAAGTTTTATGCAGTCGAGAAAAAAAAAATGTATTTCTTTGAAATTCCTTGCCCTAGTAATAAAATAAAAATTAAAACCACCTACACCACCTCATAAAAATTAAGGCAAACATAGCAATTGCAATAATTAAAAAAGGAAAGCAATCGGATTTTAAATTCACACCCAAATTCAATTAGTAAGTGTTGACATTACTATTTCCATTCTTTATGAACTTTCAACTTCATTATCATCATCTTCATCATCATGAATATGTATGTTGATGATTATGTGGCTTATTATTGGTTTGTTAAGCAACAACAACAACAGCACAAATATACAAATATAAAAAAAAAAATCATTCTGTGCATTATTTTTGTATACTTTTCATGACATTTTCAGTTTATTTTTGATATTTTGTAGCATTATTTTCTTAAGCTGCAAAAATTGGTTCAAGTGTTTTTTTTTTTTATTTTATTTCTTCATCTTCTTAAGTTCTATAAAAAATTCATAACTTTTTTATAAAACTTTATTGTTTTCATATATTTCTTCAGGTATGTTGACAAACCAAAGGCACAAAACTTATAAAATACTAGAAAATATAAAAAAATAAGTTTTCTTTAAAATGTTTGCTATTATAAAAAAAAAAAAATAGTTTAAAATATTTGCCAAATGCTTGGAATTAAAACAAAAAACTTATTTGTAAAATATAGTTAAAAAGTTTTGTTTTTTACGTATGAGTAATATTAATTTATTAAATAGAAAATCCACATGCGCAATATAATACATAAAAGATCTTCTATCACATAGTATGTACAGTGGAACATTCTAATAAAAGATAGGGCCAGTAGAAGACTTTTTAGAAAACTATCATCCTATTCGGATTACTTCACTATTGTGAAGTAATAAAATATAAACTGCATACAATTTTTTCAACGAGAATCTTAAAGAAATAAGATGTTAGGTTATATTATATTAACAAAATAACTCCGGTACCCAGAATTTATTTTTTTCTGGAATCGAATAAAAGATAAGGATATAATTAAAGATAAATGCGATCTAATTACCAGTATCTAAATAATAAGCAGCCAAACTAGGGCCAACTGCATATAATTCGGAGTCAAAACTCATTATTTTTGTTTGACAGAGTCGTTTTTGTAAGAAGTTTAAACTATTCGCTGCATTATAAAAACGCACAAAATTTGTACTCCCGTACTTACAAAAAAATAAAAAATACGTGGTTAACAAGATAATTAGCTATTCGTAGGCTTTTAAGTTTGTAAATAATACTGCTTACGCTTATACTTATCGGTATTCTCATAGCGCTTAACCCCACCGAAGTGAAAATAATGAATCAGGGCTATGAACCAAATAGCTTCAACAACTAACTCTCGCTAACTCTCCATCATAATGCGAGCAACAACTGTTCTAAGACTTATCATCTCGAGTTATTACAGTATTGCCATGCTTGAAGTCCTTCACATTAATACATAGGAAGAATTTCCTGAGTGTTGCTTCTCTTTGAAACAAAAAAAAATGGTTTGAATTTGGTCAAAACCTTTTAAATGTATATGATATGATTAATAAATGATAATCGATTAATAAAGTAAAAATATTGTATTCGGAATTAAAAAAAGGAAAAAGGAACTAAAAAACATTCCTATCATCCGATTATTGGTATTTCCAACCGGCAAAGTCTGTCAAACTTATCAAAAATATTGTCGATAATCAAATACGGTTTTCCCAATCAACTATGACATTCAAATTTTGTTTCAGTAGAACCAACAGAATTGCTTATTGAATTATTCATAGAAGCAGCCACACAAAAACTGAAATAGAGTTTCAATTAAACTATTTGTTGATTCAATTAAAAGTTTAATTGAATTCGGTCCTATTAAGGAAATTGTAGCATCAATTAAAAAAAATTTGTCACTATTTTATTGATTTTATTTTCAATTAAGATTCTAATTATATCTATTAAAAACTTAATTGAATATTGTTTTTAATTTCAACAAAAAAAATTTAGTAGATACAATTAAAATTTTGATTAAAATTTGCAAAAAAAAAATTGACAAAAATTCGAAAAAAAATCGACAATATTTACTAAAAATAGCAGTTATGTTTTTTCGACCTTTAATTGTGTAATGAAAATGAAAAATAATCAAGTTCGAGGGCATACCCTATATTTATTTATTATACTAACAAATAATCTACACTCATAATAATCCATGCTACGATAAAAATACGAAAATAATGTTAAAACAACAAAAACTTTCGTAAAATGAACAAATATTGGCTTATTTTACGATAGTTTTTTTTTATTTTGACATTTATTGGCATTTTTATGCATATATTACTAATCGGCCAATTTCAGAAATTTGTTGGTAGATCTTTTTCGAAAATGTTCCAGGTTCCCATTTTCGGAACATGAAAGAAGTGACAACCCCATGCAAACCTCAAACATTCATATAACCAAGTTATCCCACTAAATAAGAACGAATACATGAGCTTGAAGTTGATGTTGAAGAGTACCATCACTGACCAAAAATAAATTGAATACTTTTTCTTTTTTAATTTATAAGGAGCTTCCAACCTCCGTATGTTTACAAAAAATAAAGCAGATCAAACATATTAGCTAGGTTGATACTAGTATTTCGATCTGACTAAAGATCTTATCATAACCCGAAGTTTTAGAAAAGCTAGATCCACCAGAATAGGCAGAGCTTTAACAAAAACCCTATTATAATTGTGAAAGGCGTGGTAGAGAAGAATGAGTGTATTTTCTAAAAATCATAACTACATTGTAAATTTTCAATTTTTCTGAATCAGACTGCGCAGTTTCTGGTATTGAACCTCCGTCAGTGACCCTGTTTTTTTGAATAATGTAATATTTGTCATGTTTTTTTATTTGTTCGATTGCGTCTATATGGAATTTTCTGTGCAATCACTGACCGTGGATAAAATGATTTCTAATGCCACATGCACTCCCACTACACGTTAGACAGAGCGCTTTAGCCCACTGATCTATCGTCAGGTCGAGTTTTGTTGTGATTAAAACTAGTTTTATTCAATACACGGTGTTTTTGTTCTTGCATACATAATCTCAGAAGTACAACTCCAACAATACAACAGTTCTATTTTTAGAAACTTACCTCACTCTAATGTCCACTGTTTTTCCATATGTTATAAGTGATGCTATTAATTATCAATTTAGCTCCATTCTTGTCTTCTTAGTAATCAAACACATGGTTACGGTCTTTTCCCAATAAGCATCATGACGTTACTAAACTTTGAAGACCAAAAATGTTTCGTTTTGTACAAGCTCTAGATATACAATACACGCTTTTTGTTTTTATTCTATGAATAGAGAATAATTTTTTTATAATTTTAGCAAAATATACTGTTATTTGCATTCAACTAAATTTAAATTAAAATTACATTTTTGTTTGCTGTTTTTTGTTTGCTTTTGCAAAAATTGCACTACGGCACGTATGAGTGATATTTCATATTTATTATCACTCATACGGTGCAGTAGTTCCTACAATACATTTTGTGACTTATTCCAATTGGTCAAAGCTTCGAAATTTATCCACGCAATTTTTTAATATAAACCATAAGAATTTGTTGTGATTAATTTTTTAAATAAAGGGTCCACCATCTAACGTTTTTTTTTTCAACTAGTGCTTATTTCGTAAATGGTAACACTTAGCTCATGTCTGATTTGACAGATAATTAGTTTTATCCTTCCGCTGAACGAGTATGGTTGTGTATACGCTTGAACAACGCTGGGAAATATTGCGACATTACTTTGAAAATCATGGTAATGTTGCAGAATGTGTGCGAAAATTGCGTACGGAGACATTTCGGGGACATTATTGAGACGAATTTTGCATAAAGACCTTGTTATGACGCCATACAAAGTCCAATTGGTTCAGGAGTTGAAGCCAACTGACCATCCAATGCGTTTTCGCTTCGCTAAGTGGGCCTAAGTGGGCGTGAAGCCATTGGTGAAATACAGCTGCACACAATCGATAATGTGCTTAAAAATTGGACCGATCGTGTAGGCTACTGCATGGCCAGCCGAGGCAGCCATTTGAATGAAAGTATTTTCCGTTATTAACCGGAAGGATTGTACTTTCAAACAAAAAAAAGAAATTTTAGAAAATATTCAGTAGTTTTTTTTATAGCATTTTCAAAAAAAAATAGTTGGCTATTCTCAAAAATATTTTATATTGGGGTTAATTTTTTTTTCTTTATGGCACATTAATTGGATTTAAATGATAATAAAACAATATTCAGGGACTAATAGAAAACACATCTTGGCACTTATTACATGTATCTAAAGTCTAAAAGTCCTGCAAAATAAAAAACTTTTTTTTTCAAAATAACAAAATTTTAAATAGAATTTCTGCAAAAACATGATAATCCACATTGATTTAAAAAAATGTTTTCACTGTCTTCTAGTCTTCCAGCGAAGGATAAGCACGAAAATTCGGAAAAATACCAACATTTTCTTAAAAATATTAAAAGCTTAATTAAAATTTATGTAAAAACTTGATAAGCCTAATTTTTTTAAGAAAATGTCTTCTAGCCTTCCAGCGACGAACATGTAATACAGGGTGATTTTTTTATGAGCTTTGATTTAAAAAAAAAAAACACATACAATTTTGAGAAATGTATGAAATATTTATTTGAGACGATAGAACGATCTATATAATTCAATGTTTAAAGATGATTTCATGTAAATGTTGACCGCGGCTACGCCCCAAATAGTTCATACGCTGGGTCCAATTTTGGCATACTCTCTCCAACATATCGACCGGTATATCACTAATAAATTCTTAAATATTGGCTTTCAGTGCGTCAACCGTTTCGGGCTTGTCCCTATAGACATGAGCATTCACATAGCACCAGAAAAAATAGTCTAAAGGCGTTAAATCACACGATCTAGGTGGCCAATTGACCGGCCCCAAACGTGAAATAAACTGTTCACCGAACTCGCCTCTCAATTCGGCCATTGTTTCGCGTGCTGTGTGGCATGTGGCACCCTTTTGTTGAAACCACATGTCACAAAAGTCCAGCTCTTCCATTTTGGGTAAAAAAAAAAGTGCATCCTCGCACTGTAGAGCTCACCATTCACTGTAACGTTCCTGCGTTCGTCGTCTTTGAAAAAGTACGGTCCAATGATGAAACCGGCCAATAATCCACACCAAACAGTGCATATTTCAGGATGCATTGGCAGTTCTTGCAATGCTTCTGGCAGCTCTTCACACCAAATATGGCAATTTTGCTTGTTTACGTATCCATTCAACCAGAAATGAGCTTCGTCGCTGAACACAATTTTCCGATAATGCGAGCATGATAAACGAGCATGAATTTTGATAATAAAATTCAATAATCTGCAAGAGTTGTTCGTTTGCAAGTCGACTCATGGTTAAATTATACACCAAATTGAACATGTTCAACAGTAACATGTTACACGAAAACAGCAGAGCTGCCAAAAACAGTATTGCAAAAAGAAAGTTGCTAAAAAATCACCCTTTAGAAGACACTTATTATAAGTATGTAGAGTAGGGTGCTTCCAAATTGCGTCTACATTTTAAAAGTGTTAATAACTAAAAATCGCAAAAAAGCATTAATCTTAATGTCGATAACTATCGGTTTCAACTATGTATAGGTTAATAAAAGATAAAACATTTTTAAAATGACTAATACATAATTTTATACCACAGAACAAAATATATAAAATCTGTAACATATTTTGGCGGTAATTACAATTAATTATGTGTAAAAAAAATTGATATTTCGTCCAACGCATGATTGGAGGTAGCAAACATAAAATATAAATATTATATGAATACAACTCTCATATATGGGCAGGGCTTCAGTGTCTATTCTGAAGCTTCTGGAGGGCGGTGAAGCTTATCAATGACAGTAGTGTATCCAACTCTATTGATTCATTGGAGCACCGTTGGAATGTGGGTTGTGTGACACTTTTCTATCGATATTACCATGGGAGGTGCTCATCTGAGATAAGTGAACTAATTCCTAGAGCCCGAGTTTTTATTCGTAATACTCGCTTATCTAGTAGAGCTCATCCGATTGTAGTTGATTGTCCTGTGTTTCGCACAACGCATTACAGAGAATATTCGTTTTTTAGTCGAACGATTCGTATGTGGAACAAACTTCCCGCAGAAGTCTTCCCTGTTACTTACAATTTAGAAAAATTTAAATCAAATATCCACAAACACTACTCCCTCTTTCCTCCCTCCCATACCCTATTTTCCTGATCAATACAATGCACTGCATGAGTAGGGGGCATCCCCTGAGTATTGGTTAAAATTAAAAAAAAAATATAATTTCTATCAAAAAAATACAAAATTTTAAGAAGTCACCAAAATTGTAATTTAATTAAAAGTTTAATTAAATTCGGTCCTATTAAGAAAATTGTAGTATCAATAAAAATAATTTGTATTTATTTAATTGATTTTACTTCCAATTAAGGTTTTAATTATTAGATACAATTAAAATTTTGATTAAAATTTGCAAAAAAAAAAATCGCCAAAAAGTGGGGGGGAAATTGACAATGTTAAAAAAACGCCAAATTTAAAAAAAAGCAAAGTTGAAAAACAATTGCTACAAATATAAACTAAAAAAATCGCAAAAATTTTAAAACAATTGTCAAAATTCAAAAAAATCGTTGGAATTTAAAAAATACAACTGAAAAAATTTTTAATTTTTGTCAACTTTTTTTAACTTTTGGTGATTTTTTTTTAAATTTTAGTGATTTTTTTCAATTTTGGTATTTTTTATTTAATTTTAGCTTTATGATTCAATATGGAAATTTTATTTAATTTTGGCGTTTTCTTTTTCTATTGTGGTGATATTTTTTTAAATTTCTTCTTTTTATTATTTTGTTGTCATTATGGGCTATGATAACTGGAAAGTTTGTGTGTACCAAATTAATTTTTTTAAATATGTATTAAATATTTAATACATATTATTAAACATTTAATTGAAACTGAGTTTGAAATCAAACAAATATTTAATTGAAATTTTTTTCACATTCATTTTTTCTGTGTAGTGATTGATATTGGTAAACTAAGTTTAGACAATGTTTGTTTTCCTGGCAAAATATTTAAATTTCAAATTTAGCACTCAACAGTTATAAGTGTTTTTTTGGTGTACTAGGTACAGCGGCAACTTCGAGTTTCCGAGTTCATATTCCGGAAAAGACAAACACAAAGACTGTTTACAATTAAAATAAGATATTGAAATGTTCAATCATCAAATAAGTTAAAGAAAACTAAAAGAAATTGTGGTGCAATGAGCAGGACAGAGGATTATCAGTCTGAAGACCACGGTTCAATACTTTAAAAATATAAAAAAGTTTTTTAATTTCAATACAATTTTGTTTAAGGTAATAATATTTATGTGGAATATAATATTGGAAGAGGCAGCTCAATATTACTTTTTACAACAAAAATGTAATTAAATATGAAGATAGTGTCGTAACTGCCAGAATTCGATTGGCGTCAAATTCGGTGGCCACAAATGAGACTAATTTCTGGGTGTACAGATTTCACGTTAGAAAAATAATGATCACCCTTTCTTTGAGGCCTTATTGGCCGGGATTTTTTTATTTGTCAATCGACTTCAAAGCCGTGTTTTGTTTATTCAAGAGTCAAGGAATCTTTTAAAATATAAAGGTTGTTCTACACTGTTATTTAACTAAATAATCTTGACAACATAAGTTTTAAGTTTATATACCACAGAGTCACGTATATTTTATATTTGTCTTAAGCTACTTTTTATAAAGAAATGAAAGCAACTCAAACTAAAAACGAAATATTACAATTTATTTTTATAGTTTTCCGTCTTTATTTAACTTAAATTATACTTGTACTAGTACTAAGATAATCATATGCTATTTTGACCTTTATGGTTAGTTAAGCCTGATTTTGCGGCATCATAATTTTGATGTGCGAATGTGTGTGTGTGTGTGAAGTAGTGAGTGACATAGCACTTATACTTTTTCTTACCTTATAATAATATCATAAAGACACATTCATATTTCACGGCTCAGTAACAAAATCCTACAAACTACGTGGCGTTTTTTATATATTTTTTATTTTTTTTTATTTTTGAAAATATAACTTAAATGTGAAATTTAGTTGTGTGAAATTTGTGTTGCATTTATAATATGTATGAGTGTAAGGATGTGTGTGCTATATGGTATTATTCATTTAATTTATTTAATGTTGTTATTTTAAGCTGATTGTGAGTGATATGTATATTTAAATGCACATGTATGTATTTACACTATGATTGAAAAGTATTACGTCCACGGCGTGGAAGCGAGTAAGCTTCAAAATCAAAATATCGTAAAATTTCAAAAAATATTTATTTAAAAAAAAGAAATAGTTTTCAAAAATCTAAAAAACCAATTTAAGTTAACTAAAAACTCTTTATAATGAAATATAAGTAAGATTGAAGCTTTGTCTTTAATAATAAGTCCTTACTTTAGTCCAAGAACTCACACGATTTTATCAGGATTCCTCTAAAAAAACATCGCCTTGACTTATAAACTAATAGACGGATTTTTATGAAATTTTTGCAGAAAGAAGCCATTAAGTATTAATAGCAAATCGTTGAAATTTGAACAATATAAATTGAAGTTTAGATACTTTTTCGACTAATTTCGCTTTTTCAAAAAAGCGAAAATCCCGATATCTTCTTAAATAGGAGCAGAAAAAAATAGTTTTTCGAGCGTGGTTATATCTTGGTAAGAGAAATATTTTTTGTCCAAAACTTCTCTTTCATATGCCTTAGTTTTCAAAATGCACCCTAAAATATTTTGGAGCATATCGCCTAAATTAAGCAACGATAAACAATTTGGTTGAAAAACTTATTATTTGTTTTTCAAGTCGAGCACATGGTATGAATTTCGTTGCAAAACATTGTTCGCAAGTTAGAGGGTTAACGCAATTTATATTACTGAGAAGACAAGAATGGAGCAAAATAATTAATTATTAGGTTTTTTGTTAAAGTTCTGCCTATTATGGAGCCTCCAACTTTTCTAAAACTTCGGGTTCTGTTGAGATCTTTAGCCAAATCGAAATACTATTTAGTATCAACCTAGCTAATATGTTTGATTTGATTTATTTTTGTAAACATACAGAGGTTGGAAGCTCGTTATAAATTAAAAATAACATAAAAATAATCTCGATGTATATAAAAACAAAAAACTAACAAAACTGTAAAAAAACCTATAATAACACTTACCGAATATGATTACCAATTCTGGATCCAGTTTCTGCTCTCCCATATTTGTTACAATTAATATTTTTCAAAACGCTGCAGTAACTTTATCCTGCATAAATAGATTAATTCCTTAGGTTTGGAGCCTTGTTTTGTTTGTAATGTTCACTATAGAAAACTCACCGAAATTTCCAAGGTAATTTTTAAAGGTTTGTATGTTAAGGCACCCATACATTAGCAATAGTATTGCGCGATTGCCCGATTTTGTTTAGTAATATGGCAAGTGTATTCGGTGCTTTACTATTTTGAAATTTTAATCAAATTTTCGATCACATAAAAAGCGTTAGATACTAGAAAACAGCAGTAGCGGTGGATTTAAAGCTCTTATTTATATAAGTTTCAAGATAAATAATAAACAACTATGGAGTTTCTAACCCACTGTGCGGCTTTACGAAATTTATAAACATTTACCGTACATTTCTTATAAAAAACCCTTAAATTTGTAATATTTTGTTTTACTTAATTCCCAATGTTCATTCTACAATAGCACAGTAATACAAAATCGAACTTTCCGAATCGTAATGGGATGAAACCAAAAGCAAATGAAAGTTGACATTTTCCATAACAAAACCCTCAAGGGTATAAAGAGATTTTTTTATACGCTTTTGAAGTTGGTGAGTTTTGGGACGCTGTCTAACAAGAAAAATTCATCAAAAATTTGATAAAAATAATGCTCATATATTTTTATTATCCTGTTAAGTTAGCCTTTCATACCCACTGTGCAGTTATACGAAACTTATAAGCATTTATATTCTTATTAAAAAATCTTAAATTTTTAATATTTTGTTTTTACTAAAATTTTAAATGTTCATGCATGCGAAAGTTTAAATGTATATGTACACTATAATAATAACATCAAAATTTTGTTTTGACATCCTGCTACACACACACACACACATATATATACAATCATACACGCCTCCATCTACAATCTTTCAAAATTGCTTATCACGCAAAATTTCTAAATTTACGTGTGTTCGAAATGTCTTGTTCTTCTATTGCCAAACACATACAGACATATTATGAATGCATACAGAATGAGTGTGAGTGTGTGTTTTGTGTTTGTATGTACGTATGGGGAAGTGAGTGAATGTTATTTCTTGAGAGTTTATATGAGAAATTTTACAAATGTTCGACACTTTGAGGCAAAATATTTTAAAATAGTTTTTTTGTACGACATGAATAATCATTTGTGTATGTATAAGCCGATGTTTAAGCATGCTAAATCCATCTGAGTTAATCATTTATGTTTAAAGGCGCGTGGTTTTAGGCTTAAAGCAAATTAAAAATATTAAAATTACAGGTTTTGCTTGGATTTAACTAAAGTTGCATCAATTTATAGATCTTTTTGTATTTCAGAAACAATTTATAAAAATACACTGAACCAATATTTTTGACATATGATAGAACTTAAAAAGAATACCACGATTATTTTGGAAAACACAAAAGTTTTTGCCAGTTTTGTGATATCTAATTGGGTTTAGGATTACTTATTTGTAGGAAATCATATTAAAAACTAAAAAGGTACTTAAGCGCATTAAAATCTTTTATTTGATGTACGTTTAGGCGAAATTGATGCAGCGCTTTAGCAGTCTCAAAGCGAAATGTGTTTGGAAAAACTACCGCTGCACTCTCGGTACACACATAGAAATATGTTTGCAAAACTACCAGAAAAAGCTATTAAAAACTACCCAGCAAAAGAAAATTATAATCATCCCTAATTCGTTTTAAAGTATGCAACATCAAGTTTAGAAAATACAACATATACAAGCATATAATTTATTTTTATAAAAACATAAATATCACTCATTCATCTGGGGCGCCTTTGATTTCTTAATATGTTTCTGGAAAATATGCAACAACAAATTTGGTAATCCACCTCTAACACTCGTCGTATAAGCAATACTAACTATACGAAATATTTATATATTGCTCATTCGACTGTGGGAGTTTTATAATTTTTTTTTTTATAATTACCCAGCAAAATAAGAGCTGTAGTAAAAAACACCATTTCTACTGATCCGGATGTGGTGCGAACTAAGGTGAATCATAAATGATTTCAACATTGTCTTGTCATTGGGCGGATGGGGGGAATATATAACTTCTGCAACAGCATTTTAAACAGTGCATGAATGCTCCTTTTTAACAGTTCATGTATGCTCTTTTTCAAATATATATTAACATTTTCATTTAATTAAAATGTGCTGCATACTCTAGGGGATGTTTTTTTAATATTAAATAAATATCTATTGGTGCTAGCGAGTATTGAAACACACAAAACTGAGTCACGATCTGCTGTATTGAAGTAGCTCTACCATTTGCACTAAAGGCTTAGTTTTGGTTGCCCTACTTATAAGTTTGTGATGTTTGTATCTCGTTATTGGAGCGCTAACATGAACTAGATATATCTAAATCTGTATAAAATTAAACAATTTTTTGAATACCGTTCTTTAAACTCAAATCTTTTGAAAAAACTAAGAAAGTTTAAAAATCGGAAAATTTTGATTTCTCTTGTAAACCTTCCTATAAGTTTTCACCCAGCAACGATATGGAAATTAATTTTTTAATGAATACATCTTCCAAATCTTCTGACTCCATTTTGCATTAGTTTGGATCAGAAAGTTAAATACACTTAGAAAACTATGTAGGTAAAGACCACTGCAAATGTTGTTAAAAACAAATGAAATTTCACTTAAAGAAAGGACGACTTACATTTCAGTAAATTCAACTAACATTGTCATTTGTTTTTTATTGTTCAAAAAATTACTAGCAATTGTAGTAAAATTTTAACACATGTTAGTAAAGAATAAACAAATATTTGTTTTTTTTTTATTTTTTTAAATAACAAAAGACAACTTTAAAAAATGAATGTAAAATCATAAAACAGTCATTTGATGTGGTTTGTTTTTTAAATGAAAAATTTAATTGGTTCTACAAATAACTGACATTTACATTAAAAATAAAGAAAACTATATTACAACCCAAACAACTACATATTTTTAAAGCAGAAGTTCCCTAAGTGTACTTACTATAAGCAAAAAAAATTAAATGAATGAAAAAACCGTTGTAAGGTTCAAGCTATTTTTTATTTTTATTTTTCGACTTTTAAGTGGCCATAAAATCTTAAGGCGAAGACTCATTAACGTGAAACTTTTCATGTCATAGTTTTAAAGTATGGTCAACCTAACTTTTTCCTTCGTTACTCTCAATTCAAAAAACCTTGAGTTATAAAAGACATCTAAATTCAGTTTCAGCAGATGTCGAAAATTTTTGAAGTAGCTCATATACTTATGTATATATTATGGCTGTATTGATGTGTGATGAAATTATTATAATTTTATGAATACCATTAGATCTGAGAGATAACTTAAGATATACAAAAAATTTTAAAGCCATAAGTACAAACATTAAACCATTAGAATATCAGATCCCGTTGTTACGTGATGCTGTTCTATTAAACTCTGGTTAGGGGGTAGTCCAATTAAGATAAGAAAAAAAAAACTAATTGCAGTAATTGTTTTTTGTTCTACTTCATTTGAAACATTTTAATTACTACATATTAAGTGTTTCATTTTAAATATGTGGCTTTTGTTTGTGGTTGTTTTTTAATTATACACCAATACCTCTTCTAACACCAACAAAATTAAGTACATTAATGTAATTAAATGTGTTTAAATCACAAAACTTATTTCATAAATTGTTGAAAATAACACTATGGCACAAAATTAAGGGCCATGGTTTTGGGGGTGGATGATTCTTATACCGAATGATTTTATTAGGTTAGTATCCCAGCAAAAACTACTGCTTACCAAGAAGCAGTTTTGAAAAGCCATTATTTAATTACCGAGCGATTCCAAAGCAAATACAGAAGGCATGATATCTGTTGGCGATGTCCCACTTGCTATGGCTCTTTTAAACATGTGAAAAGCACTTTTTTCATGTGCTCTAAGAAGCAATAAATTCATGCACTAAAAATTACCTTTTTTTGTATGTTGACAACATTAGTGCTTCATAGTATGCATTCATAATTGTTACGTTGTAAGCATTATTCACTGCTTCAAAATAGGCATTTTCCGTAATTGCTTTATTTGGAAGCAAACAAATGTAGTTACTGCTTAGCAAATCCAGGTCATTTTTTGTTGGCAGTAACTACATTTGTATGCTTCCAAAATATCGCTTCACCGCCTTGCATACAATAAAGCAATTACTGAAGGCATTCTGTTGTGCTTCCCAAAATGACTTCTTTGAGACAGTGAATAATGCTTTAGATTAGATTATATGGCACTATGCACCGCGACCAACTTAGGTCTTTTGTGCTGCCTAATGTTACCCTAAAGATTCAAGCTACCTATAAAGCCAATAATCCTATTAGGCAAAATCTTCATAATGTCCGAAGGGGAGACAAAGCGATTGCCAAGAAACTTGGCACGCCTTTCACATAGCCTCGGACATTCGCAAAGAACATGCTCTGATGTCTCAGCTACCAGTTCGCAAAACCTACACTCATCCGTGTCCGAAAGACCACTTTTGCGCAGGTGGTATCTGAGATTGCAGTGTCCAGTCAGGTAAGACACCAGGGTTCTCAAGTCACCCCTCCCGAGGGACAAGAGTCTCCTCGATCCTGCACTGGAAAAAGAAATTAATCTCTTAGCCTGTCGTTGGCCAAGAGAGCTTTACCAATAGAGAGAGAATTCTGACTCCCTCCACGACCCGAGCTTCTCCCTAACATACCCCAAAGGTATACCACAGAATGGTTCAGGGCCAATAAAGGGCCTTCGGGCCCCGCAATTAGCAAGACAATCTGCCCTCTCGTTGCCCTCATGCCCCTCGTGACCAGGAACCCACCCTAAGGTAAGCGAGTTGCGCCTGCCAAGTCGGTTAAGAGCCAGAATGCATTCCATGACCAGACCAGATGACACCTCATAGGACATTAAAGCCCTTAATGCCGCCTGACTGTCGGAAAGAATGTAGATGCGAGAATAATGCTTACAATGAAGCAGTAAAGAATGCATACCATGAAGCATTAATGTTGTCAACATATAAATTAAAACGCTTCTTATTGCCTAAGAACGCATAAATTTATTGCTTCTAAGATCACATGAAAAAAGCGCTTTAAAAGAGACATACCAAGTGGGACATCGCAAACAAAATTATGCCTTCTGGATTTGCTTTGGAAGGGATTTGTAATAAAATAATGCCTTCCGGAAGCGCTTCTGGGTAAGCATTATTTTTTGGTGGGTGCTCACCAAATCGAATTAAAATGTTCTGCAGCAAATTTTATTAGGACGAAGACGAAAACGTCATCCGGTCATGATGAATAACTAGAAAGTTTAATTTTAATCAGACTTTTGCGACGTCAATTACACTTCACGATCGTTCACTTGTGAAATGTTTCCATATCGTTAATAATATCAGACCTACGCTCACGCTGAGCTTAATCGCTTAATTTTAAAATTTGTAAAATTTTGAATACCAAACATGGGGATTAGTAACAACAACTGGGCATTTAATTAAATGGCAATTACTCAATTGCACCCAATTACATGTAATTGAACATAAAAAAGTAATTGGCCTGTATTTAAATACACAGATATTGGTATTATGTCCCATGCCTGGTTTTGACAAATTTTCAAAGGAAGCTTTTAAGCCCACGAGTGTGAGCGTAGAGCTGAAATTATTAATGATATAGACAAATTTCACAAGTGTATGATTATGAACTGTTATTGACGTCGCCCAAGTCTGATTTTAATTTATCACGTGCAGTCCATTAACAATGTTTTAATATTTTAATCGATTTTTTTTTTTTATTGAAGAAATTAACCCCTTATCTCGTATTTTTCTTAGTAATTTTTTTTATTTTTTAATTGACACAAGTTTAAACTAAGATATTTCCTCCTCCCCCTGTGGGGAGGACGAGGAGACCTTGGAACACTATCTCTGGGAATGCCCGGCATTTGCCGGGATCCGGTCGAAATACTATCCAGTGACCCAATATCCACATTTGGGGATCTTAGGGGCATAGGATGGAAGAAGTTGAGGAGTTTCGTCAGAGCAACGGAGTTCCTGGGGTAGAAAGGTGACATAGGACCGATTTTTTAGAGCGCACAACAAGCCGACATTCTGGCTTAAGTGTAAGTCCTCAGGGACTTGAGTCGAATTAGGGAAGCATTTTTTTTTTCCTTCTCCGAATCCTCTTTTCGACCTAACCTAAGATATTTCAAGGATTATAATGTTTCGCATTTTAATGTTTTTTTATTAACAAACTTTGTTTTCAATAAAGATTGTTTTCAATAAAGATTCAGCTTTGCAGTGATTTAATATTACCGGATAACGTTTTCGTTGTTTGCTGCAGAACATATTCACAGAACATTTTAACCCATTAAACGCACCATTTACAATATCGTTTTGGTATATCTTAAAAAAATGGACTAAAATGACTAAATGAAATTTGCAGATATACGGTTAAAATATTTTACGACAAAATTCTTCTTAAAATTCTGTTGCGGACATCCGAACTCAGAATTTAGATCAAAAGAACTATTATACTACTATTTGTGTCTTAATCAATACAGTGCTGGCGAAAAAAATTAAAACTTTAAACGGCCATAAAATTTGACTGCTCGCACCCACACAGGACCAAACACTGTGGGGTTTTTACTATACTAACCTCATAAGGCATAAGAATTATACACCCCAAAAAAACAAACTTTTACGGTGTAACTTTTTTTTTTTATTTTTTTTTTAAAGAGAAGCAACACTCAGGAAATTCTTCCTATTAATTAATGTGTTGCTTTCTTTGGAAATTGGATAGTGGAGAGATGAAAGGTGGTGAAACATGAAGGGCTTCAAACATGGCAACACTGTAATTGCGCGAGATAATAAGTCTTAGAACAGTTGTTGCTCGCCACGTGATGTAGAGTTGGCGAATTTATTGAAGCTTTTTGTTTCATAGCCCTGATTCATTATTTTATTTCGGTGGGGTTAAGTGATATGGGAACACCGAAGGTGGGCGCATCGATACATATAAGTGATAGAAAACTCATACATATTATTTTTCTAAATTGATGTTGTCGTCACCAGGAATCGAACCCGGGACCATCCGTGTAACAGTCCAACACGCTAACCATTACACCACAACGCCCACAAATTTAATTTAATTTAACTATTTTATATAAAATAATCCTTTTGATTTCTAGACTTATTTTTTATACAATTTCGAGGTTTAGGTGTAAACGCGTTTTAAATAAAACAATTGCCACATATGAATTATAATTATTAAATCTAATTAAATTTTAGTAAAATTAATAAAACATTTTATTTGTGGCTCCATAAATAACACTACTCAACAATTTTCGGCTTTTTGCAGAACCTGTCTTTTGAATACGTATTTTTTAACATAATGTTTTTTCTTCTTATTTGCAGTTTTTCAAATATCGTGGTTATTATCAAGGTTGGACACCGAAACCAATAACGGTGTCGGTCTTGTTACACGCAGAGAAATAAAGTGACAACAGAATTCAAAAGTGTATATTGATGGTAACAACTTACACTGATAATAATCCATGCGTAAAATTGCGAAAAAATGTCAAAATATTTATTTTTATTGTATGTATTTTTATGCATGGATTATTATGAGTGTATAAATTCAGTTAGTACAACGATGTTTACATTCGATTTCTGAAAATTTTGGGTGTTGCAACTAAAATTCTGTTGTATTAACCGAACTTTGTTGTGAAAACTAATATAAAGTTGTGCCAACTGTCTGAAATTCGTAATAACCGAATGTGATTCGTAGTAACCGGATTTCAGTTGGCAAAAAGCTAAATTTTTTTCTATGTGTATCGGTATTTATATCGATTGTTTGTTTCCGTGTTGTTAGCGGTATTCCATTCTTAAGGGCATAGGTATAACCGATACCAAAACATTAGTAACGGTATGTACCGGTATTATTGAAAAAATTTTCAAAAAATATAAAAAAAAGTTTTAAATTATTTAGAAAACTCAAATTAATTAATTTTTATATAAAGTAGGGGAAGGCAAGGTAATTTGGGACTTCTGCATTTCTTTCCCACAATAAAACAGTGATACAAAAAATAAAAATGAAGTTGAAATACCTGTAAAGTGGTAAGATTTCTCTGTCAAGCGTTTCCGAGCACAACAAGAATCTGTTTTTAAAATTTGCCAAACACCTCCAACATCTTGAGTTACGGGTAAAAACTTGGGTTTTCGTACCTTTATGCACTTATAAGCCAGTAACTGAGTTGAATATCATCTGATATTAAGTTTCTCAGCGGATTTAGACAGAAGTAAGTAAGACGTTTCGAATGGTATATATCTTAGTTAAGTTATTTTGAGAACTCTGTGTAATTATCTTCAGCAAAAACACATTTTTTTCAAATTTATTCGCCATTTATCAAATTTGGGGACGTTTTTACAAAGTATTTTTTGAACAAACCGTACCATATATGAATTTATTAACAAATAAAATTTATTTATGAGTAAAATGCAACTTCGTTTACAAAAATCCGTTAAAAATTGACTAGTTATTAAACATTTTATTAACACAAAAAATTTGCAAAAAAATACAATTTTTAGCCATTTTACTCAAAAATGTTTGATTGACAGCTCAGAAAAGGGCTAAGAAACTGACTTCTGAACTTAGCATTTTTTTGCAAATGTTGCAAAGCAATATTTACAGACAAATTCTGACTCATACCAGCGACTAAATTTGTAAAAGCAACTGAAGAGTTTGTTGTATATTTCCATCAATCACTCCAATATTGTTTATAAAATCACGCCTATGACCGATATCAGTAAATAAGCCATAAATATAGCAACGTTTGTCGCATATTTTTATTTTAATTGAACATGATTATTATTAAATTGCAAACAAACAAATTAAAACAAAACGTAAAATTACATGATCAAAGCTTCCAATTTTTTGCAGTTCTAACTTGGGCTAAGTATAACAGTGATTCGGAACTTGCGGCCCTCAGGCTGTAGCAATCTTGTTCATTATAGTTAGTAAAGTATATTAGCAATATACGCTTCCATCGAAATATTTCATATTTACCCATTAGCACCAACCAGGGACCGTAATGATTATGAGTTTTATAATAAAAATTACACAATAATAATTATATTATGAGTTTTAAGGATTTTCTTCAATGGTAATGATTATTTTTGAGTAATATTAATAAAAATCAGCCATAATCAATATTTTTGAGCAAAAAAAATACAACTCAAAAATAATCATTATTTATGATTTTTATTTTTTTCGCTCAAAATAAAACTCATTTTCATAGAATTATTAAGGTTCTTTTCACAAAAATCCTCGAACTTTTGGAGTGTGTTCAACATATGATATGTTGAATTCCAACGAGTTGCAACATCAAGCACTGGTTGCGGTAATTTATTATTATTATTAATATTTATTCTTATTATTAATTTTAATAATTTTAATATTGTGCTCACTTTGGAATATTCCTTATAACTGACCGAGTTAGTAATAGTATTTTACTCGTACCCAATTTAAACAACAATCTATAAAAAAACTAAATATTCGTAAAATTAAAATGATATGAAAAAAATTTAGTATTAGTTTGCTTTCAATTGGAATTATAACAGCTTGTAGTCTTCGTGACATTGATTTTTTATTTTTTTTTTTTAAATTGGGTATATATTTACATACCAGCTTTACTATTCTTAATGTCCAGTATACATGCATTAGGGTTTTTCACGGGAATTCCCGGGAATTCCCGCCAATTTTCCAATCCCGAAATCCCGGGAATTACTGCGGGAATTCCCGGGAAATTTTTTTTTGTGATATCAACTCATGGTGATTGCCTGGTGTTATTATATTACGGTGGCAACACCTTTTTTAGTTTAACAACAGCCGTTTGTGTTTTGACGGCCAAAAAACTGAAAATATTCAGAAATTGTTTGACGCTTTACTAACAATACGGCCCACTTCTGTTGAAAGTGAAAAAGTATTTTCTGATGAGACCATAAATGCTCTAACAGTATTGAAACCTTATTTTAAGAATCAAAAAGAATAAGTTTTTATTTTTATTTAATTTTTTATTTTTTTATTTAATTTTTTATTTTTAAACGTACACATACATTTTTAATGTATATGAAAGAACTGAATTAATTTATTTTGTTGTTTTTAATTTATTTTGTTGTTTTTAACATAAAAACTTTTAAAAAGTTTGAACATAATGTGATTTTTTTTAAATAAAATATAATTAATAAATTAAAAAAACAAAATTTTTTATTTTATTATAGAGCGGGAATTCCCGGGATCCCGGGAAATGAGAAAATTAATCCCGCTTTCCCGGGAAATGTTAAAGTCCGGGAAATGAAAAACCCTAACATGCATATTTGGGCTATAACCATATTTTTGGCATAGTACCACGAGTTGGTCATTGAAAGTGAGTTTTATTTTGAGCGAAAAAAATAAAAATCATAAATAATGATTATTTTTGAGTTTTATTTTTTTTGCTCAAAAATAATGATTGTGGCTGATTTTTTTTATTATTACTCAAAAATAATCATTACCATTGAAGAAAACTTTAAAAATCAGAAATTTAAAAATCATGACGGAAATACATTTTTTTTATGTCTGTTCTAAGTGATTGATTTTTTGATTTAAAAAAACGAACAATAATCATTATTTACGGTCCCTGGCACCAACTACCCCCATATGAACACAACTCGATTTTCACATCATTTGAAAGCAAATGAAAAAACTTATATTTTGGGAAAATTTTTGGAAAAGGAAAAAGTTTTGTTTTTTTTTAATTTTTAATAATAATAATAGGATATGTATGACTATTAATATTTATTATTTATTCAGACACTAGTTCTAGCTCTTGAAACAAATTTTACAATACCAAATTTCGAAACGGTTCGATTAGGGGATCGGTTTTTTACTTTTTGCTCCTTGGCAATTTAAAAGAACATCTTTCAACTTTTCTTAAATTTAACTTCACTTTATCCTATTCGACACCTTTGCCTATCATATAAATATATCTTTACTAAATTCTCTTCAGCAGATTGCTTTTAAGCGTTAATGAGTCAACTAATATATCCCCAGTAAAATCAAATTTAAGATAAATTTTAATTTAACGGAATGTAAAGTTTTGTATAAATGACAAATCTAGCGCTCAAGCAAATATGTTTGGCGAACACTATTGTACCAATTATGTGCCCATTTGGGTGTTTATAAAATAGTACCTGATCGTGCTAGCAGCTTCAATATATAGAAAGCGCATAAAAAGAACGCGAAAAACATTATGCATTCACGAAAAACATTTTATGAAAAAATTTTGTTTTAATAAAAAGTTTACTAACTCAGTCAATTTTTAACCGATTTGCGTTTTACTTCTAAATAAACTTGTTTTGTGATTAAATTCATATATAGTACGGTTCCTTTACAAAATACTTTGTAAAAACATCTTCATATTTGAAAAATGGCGAAAAAATCAAAAAAAAAATGCGTTTGCTCGAGAAATTAAAAGAGATTTCTCAAGTTATCTTAATAATATATCGTTGGAATGGTCTCACTTTCTTCTTCTGTATCAATCCGCTGAGAAACTTAAAATCGGATGAAATTCAACTAAGTTACAGGGTCATAAGTGCATAAAGATACGAAAACCCGGGTTTTTACCCATAACTCAATATTTTGGAGGTTTGGGGCCAATTTCAAAAACAGATTCTTGTTGTACTCCGCAACGTTTACCAGGTACTTTTTCTGTCGCACTGTGTAATAAATTTTCAGAATTTCTAACTATTGTATCTTGTTCCTTAATAAATTTTTATCACTTTGACAGCAAATAAAAAAATCATACAAACAAAAGTTTCTATTGGTACTCTTTTTTAATTTTTTGTAAAAAGAAATATTTTCTTTTACATTTTTAGTCAGATAAATATAAAAAATTACTGTTAAGTTATGTAAGTTAACGAAATAAATATTTCTTTGTTTGCTGGGTTAACTTATTTTACTTACGTTTCGTCTTTCGCTTGCACGCGTCAATTATTGAAGTTCATTTAATTTGATTTTCCTTATAATTTCATTAATAACAAAACTGCTGACGATATGTCTGCTGTTTTGAAATTGTAGTTTTTTTTTAAATAAATTGTATTCTCATGAATTTTGCCTTTTCCTAGAAGAAGCCGAATTGTTGGTTTTATATATATTTCGGAAAATAAACAACTTTTTTTTTTGTTTTATTAATTAATAATCATATAAGTACAAATTATATCCTATTACCCTAACCGAGCACTAGCTACTATGGCTTTCGGCGCGTTGTAGCGAAAACAGACCAGTGCCTCTGATGGGAATCGAACCCACGACCCCCGCACTAATAAGCCAGCACGCTACCAACTAGCCTACCGGGGCACAAAGAACTTTATTTGTAGTCAAGTGCGCAAAACAAACGGTAGTTTTATTTCAACAAAACTAACTTGTATGTTATGTATGACGTATTGCTTTTCACAAATATTTTAAAATTGCAAAAATGATGGCAGTTTGTGTGACTTTTGTCATAATGAGGAAGTTGCGAACGTGTGGGTGGGGTAAATTTATACTTGTAATTTCAGCAATTTTAACGCATCTTCATGTTCTTTGTATGGCATATATTGTAAATTATTAATATATTTGAACATTACGCCGCGCTGCGATATATCTGATACGCTGGTAGCGATATATCTGATAATTTAATGCTTTTCTCCTCTGGTTGAATTTATATTTTTGTGTGCGTTAAAAATAATAAAAATTTAATATTTTGTAAAAAATATTACTTAAATTTTTAAATTTTTCAAAGAGTCGTTACAAATCAAAACGTTTTGTGGCGTTTTCTTAATGCAGTTTCTTAAAAAAAATATGATATCCCAAATTTAAGTTTTACAAACGAACTAAGTATAATATCTATCGAGAATTGGTATGAAATTCCTCTTGTTCTCTGAACTATGAAGTCTCGTTTCCATTTAAATTTGACTGAAGTTGATTTAAACATTTTTTAAGAGTTTGAAAATTTCCATATCTTTTTGAACTACTCGATCAAAGCCGAATTTGGCAAAAAAAAAATGCCCCCCCCCCCCTCTAAATAAATTCCTGGCAACGCCCTATGTACCAGTATGAATGTTTCGGTATCGGTAATATCAATACCGATTCGTATCTAATACTGCTACCGATACCAATACTGAAACAAACAAACAAAGCGATACCAATACCGCTGCCAAAACCGTTATTCGTTTCGTTGGCCAACCTTGAAAAAACTTCCAGCCAAAAATAATTTATGTCGTAAATTATTAAAATTTTCCATACAAATAATTGTTGTTCCAGGTCATAGAACTAAGCTGATACTATATAAATCAAAACAAGATAAAAACAATTTTAATTTGTCTTTAACGATAGATTCGCTATCATTAAAAATTGTTCTATAAGCCTACAAAAAATAGACTTATCAGTTGCAATATTTTTAACATTCCTAACACAATCATATAAACTCTTTAAAATATAAGTACGCGGAGCAAGGTTATAACGAACTCGCAGGGCCCGGACGATTTAGTTCATTATAAGCGTAGTTTGATATAAGCAAGGTAAACATTTTCCAAAAAATTATTAAAATTTAAGGACTTTTTCTTAAATTCAACTAATTTTACAGTTTTTGTTTATAATTCCAAAACAATACTTCCATTAAATTTCGTATTTCATATAGTTTTTAATTCTTTTCAGTAAATTTGTAATTAAAATGCTAAAATTTTTAAGATTTCCAGCAGAATTTTCATTTTGCAATTTCGATTTTTTATAAGCGCACAATTTTTTAAGAAAACGTGTAAAAGGGTCCAAAAAATTAGTTCATTGTATAAAAAATTTGTTATAAACGATGTTCGTTATAACCGCATTATTTTCTATCAAATATATTAGCAAATTCTTTTATTCCAGAAAAATCGTTCGTTATAAAAAAAGAGTTCGTTGTAAGTTAGTTCTACTGTAATACGAATTTTTAATTCAATCGAAATAAGAATATTATCATAATAAGGTGTGTATCCGTATTATGACTTAAAAATAATAAAAATTTATATATTTTTTATTTAATATGTAAGCGATATCAAAATAATGAATTCAAAACAAACAGCCACCCGTTTAAACTTCAGCACAACGCCTAAGCAGGTGGGGAGATGAAGTTATTAATAGGGCGCGGATGTGAATTTGAAATATTGAATTGACAATAGCATTTTACTCTACAAAAACTGTAATACTAGCAAAATGTTTGCGATATTTAAATCAAATTGAGTAGAATGCATAAAACAGTTTATTTTGCTAAAATCAGCAGAAAATTTTGCTAAAAAATTGTATATTGCTGATTGCATTAAAACAAAACTAAAAAAAAAAACTTTAAAAATTTCACATTTTTTAATGATTTTTTTTTATTATTTTCTTATTAATGTCTTTATTTCAAAATCATTTCTCATAAAAGCTTAAACTATTTGTTATAAGAGATTTAGTTTAATCTACCTTACATCTATAACAATAATTGCGGTTTATAAAAAGCAGTTATTAAAATAATGTAAAACGCTTGGAAGAAGGAAAGTTTATATAGAAAAAAAAAAACTTCAATAAAAGATTTAAAGCAAGGGTGCCCAAGCCCTATGCGCTTCGTGCTCATTTGTTTTTGTAAAAACACTTAGCTATAGGCTGTGTGTTTTAATACACATATAGAGCGCTCAGCACTAGCAATACGAAATACACAAACAACTTTGTCTTATTAGTTTTTTTGTCGTTCTTCATTGTATACACGCAAGTGCAAAGCAACACTTTCGTATGCTTTGCTGGTAAACATTGAAATATTTTTTTCTTTGTATGTATTGGTTTTTTCAACAAAAAATATTGAATAAAAATTAGTTTTTCTTTAAATGTATTGGTGTTTGCTCTTCCATAAGGAACTCTTGGGCACTCCTGATTTAAAGTAAAGATTTAGGTACTTTAACTTGTCAACATGGTAACTTTAAATAATTTTTAATTGGCAAGGAGATACAAGGAGCTTTAAAAGGTAGGGTGGTAGAATTTTCTGAACAAAAGAAAGCATGTGAATTATCGAGATAGGCACGTTAATAATTAAAAAAAAAATACGATTTAAGCCTACACTCTAATTAATTTCTGTTGAAATATAGTATAGTAGGAAACAGTACTTATAGTAGGAAACAGTACTCCTACTATAAGTTGGGTAAATTTACGCTATGTGTGTAAATGAAAAAAATACGCACATTGAGAGTAAGTTGGTGACCATAAAGTTGGTAAATTTACAATGGAAGTGCGTAAAATTTTGATAAAATTTATAAATAAATGAGTAATTTTACCAAATTTTCGTGTAAAAAAACATGATTTACGTGCAATTATACGTATAAAATGTGTAAAAATACATGTTTATAAGCCTAAAAATACATATTTATATGCTTAAAAATCCTCAAAAGAGCGTATATTTACCATTGCTGTGATAAGAAAGAAAAACAGCCCATAACAGAATAAAACAAAAAATTTTGTTTAGAATGAGTTTTATTAATAATGCATTATATAAAAAAAAAACTTAACAATCAATATATAAAAGTTTAAAAGAAATCTTACACTAGTGAAACGAAAACGAAATGAATTAAAAATAGTTTTTTAAAGAAAATAATACAATTAAAAAAAATAAATGAAAGAGTTAAGTCAAGTTTAATACACTTAAAGAATTTATCTTTCTGGCATAGTAACACAAACACACACAATAATTAATAATTTTTAGTTTTATTTGATCTTTTTTTTCTTTTTGAATTTGTTTGAATTTTTTTTCAATTAAAAAATGCTGAGTATTTATTACTATTACAAGTTATTTAACAAATTAATATTAATTTTAGACATAATATGTTTAACTGTAAACACATAGTGGGTAAAAATACTGTAAGCGTGTATTATTATTGTATATGAAAGAGTGCGTAAAATAGTTTTACGCATTTTGATGTATAAATTTACCGAATTTGCGTAATAATACATGAAACCTTACTCGTTTTATAGTAGTAAATTTACAATCATTTTTTAGAGTGTATATATATAGGCTTGAGATGTAATCATTTTCTGAATGACGACATGAGTACCGAAATTTGTCAATTTGCTGATTTTAGCAGATTATTTTGTTACTTTCAATTAACTAAAATTTCGCTCAAATATAACTAAATATTTGTAAATTCAATAGATTTATTTTTGCTATTCTTATATTGCTAATATTTAGTAAAAAAAAATCTGCTAATTTTAGCAGTTCTTTTTGCAAAAACGTTTTTAACTAATTTTTAGTAGGTTCACAGGTTTATCATTAAAAAATGTGAAATTTTTAAAGTTTTTTCTTTATTGTGTGAACTGAGTTTCTTTGTAAAAATTTAAAAAATTTAAAAATCAAAAATATTATGAACTTTAAAAAAATGTTTGCGAAATATTTTTCGCAATTTTTTTTTTATCAAAAATATAGCTTGAGAACATAGTTCGGTATCTATAGTTAATCTTCATGACGGACTTAACCCTCTAACTGGCAAACGGTGTTTTTCAACGAAATTCATACCATATGCTCCACTCGAAAAACAAATAATAAGTTCTTCAACAAAATTGTTTATCGTTGCCTAGTTTAGGCGATATGAGCTAAAATATTTTAGGGTGCATTTTGGAAACTAAATCATATAAAAGAGAAGTTTTGAATAACAAATATTTCTCTTACCACCACGCTCGAAAAGCTATTTTTTCTGCTCCTATTTAAGAAGATATCGCAATTTTCGCTTTTTGGAAAATGCGAAATTAGGCGAAAAAGTAGCTAAACTTCAATTTATATTGTTCAAACTTCAACGCTTTGCTATTAATACTTAATGTCTTCTTTCTGCAAAATTTCATAAATATCCGTCTATTAGTTTATACGTTACGACGATGTCCTTGAGAGGAATCTTGATAAAGTCCTGTGAGCCCTTGGACTAAAGTAAGGACTTATTATTAAAGATAAAGCTTCAATCTTACTTATATTTTATTATAAAGAGTTTTTAGTCAACTCAAATTGGTTTTTTAGATTTTTGAAAACTATATTTTTTTAAAAATAATTAGTTTTTGAAATTTTACGAAATTTTGTTTTTAAAGCTTTCTCGCTTCCAAACCGTGGACGGCACACGAAAATTTTCTTCGCAAAATAATTACCAAATTTAGTTTTCTATCGGAATATATTAATTTCTAAGTACAAAACACTCATTTGACGCATTTGTGATAAATTTTATGAAGACTGCCCTGAGGCAGCCTTACCCGTTAGAGGGCTAAGTGATAAGAAAGTAAGTACGTCAAGATGACACACCGAAACCCTGGGACACGTAAACTTAATTTTGGGGCTTAGAATCCAGTGGCATACTCCGTTTTAATAGGTTAGATAAAAATAAACAGATATTGCTAATGAGAGGATGCAAAATACACAACAGCATAGACAAAAATTTAAAACAGACCCATTTAAGTCACAAATAAAATTTCATATATTTTATTAAAAACACAGGCTATCAAAATATGAAAATGTCAAGACCTTACAACTACAGTTTACTTTTCTAAAGGTCTGACATGCAGTGAATCCGAATATGACTATAGGATTTCCACATCATATGCTATTTTTTAGATATCTTAACCTAAAATTTAAAAAAAATCGGTTTTTCGTTATATTCCAGATGTTTTAACATCGCGAATTGAGCTTTATTTACAAAACGTTTTATGTCATTTGAATGTCCTATCTGTTAAAATTCAGCACACATCAAACCTTCTTAAAGGTATACCCTAGTATCAGGGTTGGAAAACTTGTTTTCGATATGTTGTGTTTAAATATTAGTATACATGCCGGATTCCCAAATCGTTCACAGTATTGTAATATTAGTAGTTGTAATATTAGCAGTGGGACTGGCAACGCTGCCAAATATAAAGCTTTAAGAGCTTTAAAGCTGTTGGCTAAACTTAAAAGAAAATATGAAAATAGCTCATATTGTTCGGGTAATCAATTTACAACATCGAATTTGGTTGGTTGATATATATACCTGATTAAAACTTTGAGTTTCTTGTGGGTGATGAATTAGAATGAGGCTGAAGATGGCCTAGTCTCTTAGTACGAAAGTGCGGCACTCATTCTAGCGCTTATCCCCACAAGATTTTTTTCATCTTCTCTTATATTTATTGATAATTACTGTTTTCTATTTGTAATAGATGTGTTTTGATTATGATCTCAAAACTGACAATTCAAAATGAAATGCAATTTTAAAAAATACAATTTTATACTTTTACTCTCCACTGTAATTCTAAAAAATAAATTCATAACATATGATTTATAATATTTTTTAGTTTTATAAATAATAAAAAATACATATTTTTTTTTAAATAATTATGCACCAACATTTACCTAATAAAAACTTGATGTCACATCACGCTACGTAACGTCACGTTTCACACTATGCTTTGTAGAAGAAAATTAAAAAAGTTTTTTTAATTCAGAAAATTGTAAAACAAAATCTAAATATTCCGAATCATATTAAAAAAAATTTTTGGAACAAAATCTGGCGCAATTCGTAGAGTTCTGCATTTTTATAAAAGACGAGAAACCCAACTTTTATTTTTGTCACATCACATCATTTAAGGACCTATCGTTTCTTATTTTTACTCAATATATTGCTTCGTATGTTCTACACAAAAATATAAATAATTAAAAAAAAAAAATTATGGTTTTACTTGTTTTTCACCTCATTGAACGTATGTGACTGCCCATATGATAAAAACAAATTATTGTGTATTTTTATATTTTTTGGTGCTGTAATGTAATAAAATGTAATAAATACAATCAGATCTAAAAATCATGGTTGGCAAACACTACCTTTTCATTATAACGGTCGTTGCCTACTACGCCCACATCAAGGCCGATTTGAAAATGCCACGATGCCAATAGTGGTATATGTCTTCTTATATCACAGGGTCTATTTCAATATTCTGCCAATTAAATTTTGTTTGATCAATAACGTTATAAATCTTCATTTCGGTAGTTAAGCATTATTTTGACTTTAGATCAAGATATTTTAAAATCAAACTGGTAAAATAGCGTAATGGAATCGCATTTTTAAAGTTAATTTGGTAGCCATCTACTGTTATTATGAGAAATTATATATTTATTGCTAAATTTTGATGTAGCTTTAATAAAGTCCAAGCAAATACTGTAAATTTAAACATTTTAAATTGCTTAAAACTTAAAACGGCCCAATTTTTTGCGCCGTTAAAGATATTTTAATACTAAAGTGTCGACAATTGTTCGTCATATATTTGCAGATTTTTCAATAAAATGCTTATTTTTAAGAACTTTTTTGATATTTTATAAAATGTAGTGCGAGTGCATGTGACATTAGAAATCAGTTTATCTATACCACGGTCAGTGAGTGCACAGAAAATTTCATATAGACGCAATCGAACAAATAAAAACATAACAAATATTACATTATTCAAAAAAACAGGGTCACTGACGAAGGTTCAATACCAGAAACTGCGCAGTCTGATTCAGAAAATTGAAAATTTACAATGTAGTTACGATTTTTAGAAAATACACTCATTCTTCTCTACCACGCTTTTCACAATAGAAATATTCTATTACTAGCTTTCTGGTGATGATTGACTTTCAAATGTTTAACAGCATTTTAAGGCTAAAATTACTTAAGTTATGTTAATACTGTTAAAAAAAATCAATAACAAATGCATATTTGTGAAATTTTAAGTGCATATTGTGCGAACTGTAATGCATATTTTATGTACAAAAAACACAATTACACTCAGGGAACTTCTGCTTTTAAACTATGTAGTTGTTTGGGTTGTAGTACAGTTTCCTTATTTTGAATGTAAATGTCAGACATTTGTAGAACAAATTTAATTTTTTACTAACCTAAAAAAACAAACCACATCAAATGACTGTTTTTGATTTTACATTCATTTTTTACAATAGTTTTTTGTTATTTAAAAAAATAAAAAAAAAAAATGTTTGTTTATTTTTTTACTAACATGTGGTTCATTTTTACTACAATTGTTAGTCATTTTTTAAACATTAAAAAACAAATGACAATGTTCGTTGAATTTATTGAAATGTAAGTCGTCCTTTTCTTAAGTGAAATTTTATTTGTTTTTAATTTCATTTACAGTGGTCTTTACATAGTAATCTAAGTGTATAAATACATGAACTTCCGAGCCCTAGTTATTAACAAATCAAGGTGTTTTTTTTTTTTTGTGTTCAGTATGTGTAGATTTTATTCACATCACACACTCGCACTGTATCGCTTCATATCGCATTTTATATTAATTTGACGTTTTCATAAACTAAAGAGATGAACGTGTACGTACCGTATATAACAACGGATAAATACACTATCAAACGGTCGAGCACGTATTTCATTGTATTGACTGACTTAACCGACTGGCAGGATAGAAATAGACTTGATTCTGACTTTATCATACACTCAAAAAAAAGTCCGTAATGTTGGCAGAGAAGTTAGTTGAGTCAGCAAAACTTTTGCTGGGAGGATCCTTGCAGAAAAATTGCTAATATCTGCAAAAATTAAGCTGATTTTTATCAAAAATTTAGTAAATTCAGCAAAATGTTTTGCTGAAACTCAGTTCAATGCAAATTAAAATCGACTTGTTGAAAACAACAAAAAATTTTGCTGCAGCTTCGTAGATTAAAAAAAAACTATGAAACTTAGTATAAAATTTTACTTTATTTAATTTTTTAGCTGAAATTCAAATATATTTTTTTTGCGATTGTTTTAAATATATAAAAATGTCAGGACTTACAAATCGTTAACATAATATTGTTTTGTATAGCAGCACCAAAATGTATTTTATTTTTGCCTGCATCTTCAATTTTCAAATTTATCAAAATATATCATTCATTTGGTAATTTTTTTAAATTAGTTTATTTATTTAATTTATTTATTTAATTTATTTATATTTTTTAAATATTCACAATTTTTATGTAAATATGCGTGAATTTGTTTGATGTGTATTACGCAAAAGAAAAAAATAAATGATCGCAATCAAACACGGTTGCATTTTGTGTAAGTCTTATAATGTTTATGTTTGCCTGTATCTTTTATGTTTTCTCTGTGTAAGCTGGATTTTAATGTGTTTATCATTATAACCTGCTTATCAGCACAATTCAGGAAGCAACGTAAACTAGTTACACATTTGTTCAAAATTTGTTTTTTTTTTTGGTAAAAGCGTTTCACTAAAATTTTAGCTGAAAACGCGTTGTAAGCAAAACTAATTGCTGAAAGTCAGTCAAATACTCTAAATAGATATTTATCAAAATTGTTAACTACCTTTTTTTTAGTGTAGTTATAACGTGAAACAAAAACGCAAGGATTTCATATAAATATGTACGATTTATATTAACCAAACCTATAAGTGATAAAGTACATAATACGCTTGCAATATATTAAAGCTTATCGCTTCAATAGCTTTTTTTGTGGGTGTTGTTTCGCTCATTCGTATTTTGGCCAAAACAGCCAAGCCAAACATATTGAAATTGTGGTTTACATGGTTTTCCGGTAATCTTTTATATGATTGAATAGAGTTGTATCGTAATGTATGTAGAATTAATGTAAAGTATGTTGTGGCACGAACGAATGTAAATGACATTGGGTAAGTTAATAATGTTAATATTGTGCGGTAACGGCAAAGTATTTAACAAACAACCACAAACTATGAATAATACCTACTACTATGTGCACACTTACATGTACTTATAGGCAAACTCATGCATTGCCTGTGTGTGTATTGGTTTTGTGTTGTATGTATGTGTGGCAATCAATATCAATGTTATTAACAGCTTTAACAACATCAAACAACTATTGAATCCGCTTGAACAGGTGTAAAAGTGAAGTTGATTTTCATATTATTAAGGGCCCTTGAAAATATAGTTTATACACTCATAGATATAAACCTGTAACAATAGAAAAAAAGAAACTACTACAAATTAGTTAAAAATGATCTTACATAAATAACTGCTAAAATTAGAAAATTTTTTTTTCAAAAATTTTAGTAATATAAGAATAGCAATAATAAATCCTTTGAATTTACAAATATTTGGTTATATTTGAGCTAAATTCTAGTTAATTGTAAGTAACACAATAATCTGCTAAGTTCGGCAAAAACATTTACTAAATAAAGAGTCCGCCATCTAACATTTTTTTCCGATGCCGATTTTGCCAAAAAAATCATCTTCTCAGATGAAGCTCATACTGCATGGCCAGCCGAGGCAGCCATTTGAATGAAATTATTTTCCATTATTAACCGGCAGGATTGTACTTTCAAATAAAAAAGAAATTTGAGAAAATATTCAGTAGTTTTTTTTATAGCATTTTCAATAAAAAAAGTTATTTGGCGGACCCTTTATTAGAAGACAAAAAAAATTACTAAAAAATGTTAAATTTTTAAAGTTTTTTGCATGGATTAGAATGAGGTGGATTAGATTAGTGGATGGTCGAAAGTGCGGCACTCCCTCTTGCGGTGATAGCCACAAGATTTTTTTCATATTCAACAATTGATGTTTTCTATTTGTAACATTTAGTAACATTTTAATTGTGATCTCAAACCTGACAATTCAAAATGAAATGCAATTTTAAAAGATCCACAGTACAAAAAAAATTCTCCATCCAAATAAGAAAACAATCTACTACATTCAGCCAACTTCTGCTTTAAAAATATGTAGTTGTTTGCGTTGTAGTACAGTTTCTTTATTTTTAATGTAAATGTCGGTCGTTTCTAGAACAAATTAAATTTTTTACTAACCTTGTAGTTCATTTAAAAAAAAACAAACCACATCAAATGACTGTTTTATGATTTTGCATTAATTACAGTATTTACAGTATTTACAGTAATTTTTGTTATTAAAAAAAAAAAAATAAATAAATGTTTGTTTATTTTTTTCTGCATTTGTTGTCCATTTTTACCACAATTGTGGTTCATTTTTAAACACTAAAAAAAAATGACAAATGTTAGTTGAATTTATTGAAATGTATGTCGTCCTTTCTTTAAGTAAAATTTCATTTGTTTTTATCTACATATCCAGTGGTCGTTAACGACATAAAATTCTAAGTGTAGAATTCGTTGTGTTTAAATATTAGTACACATTCCTGATTCCCAATTCGTTCCCAGTAATGGCAACATTAGCAGGTTGATCATCACGCATTTTCTGTGGTAGGTTGATATATATACCTGATCAAACCATGAGTTTCTTGCGGGTGATGGACTAGAATGAGGCTGAAGATGACGTAGTTGCTTAGGTCGAAAGAACGGCACTCATTTTAGCGCTGATTCCCACAAGATTTTTTCATCTTTTATATTTATTGACGCTCAGATCTCGCATCCACATTCTTTCGGAAAGTCAGGCTGCACTGAGTGCCTTAATGGCTTATAAGGTGTCGTCTGCGTTGGTAATTTAATGCATTCAGACTCTCAATAGGCTCGGTAGGGGCAACTCTCTAACTTTGGGGTGGATTCTTGGTCATGAGGGGCATGAGGGCAACGAGAGGGCAGATTTTTTTGCAACCGAGGGGCCCGAAGGCCCTTTATTGGTCCTGAACCATTCTGTGGAATACCTGCGGGGTATGTTAGGGAAAGGCTCAGGGCATGGAGAGAGTCTGAATTCTCTGGTTACTGGGAAAACTCTCCTGATCAGCGCCAGGCTAAGAGATTGATCTCATTTTCCAGTAGGGGGTCGAGGCGACTCTTGTCGCTTGAAAGGGGGGGGGGGGGGGTTGAGGACCCTGGCGTCGTACTTAACTGGACACTGTAATCTCAGATACCATATGCACAGGAAGGGTCAATCGGACACGGATATGTGTAGGTTTTGTGAGATGGTGTCTGAGACCTCGGAGCATGTTCTCTGCGAATGTCCCAGGCTTTGTGATAGGAGACTTAGGTTTCTAGGTGATCGCTTCATTTCGCCTTCCGACATCGCGAACATTTCGCCTAACAGGATAATTGGCTTTATAGGTAGCTTGAATCTGTAGGTAACTTTAGGCAGCACAAAAGACCTACATTGGTCGCGGTGCATAGTGCCTTCTGATCTGATCTAATCTAATCTAAATATTTATTGACAATAACCGTTTTTTATTTGTAATAGAAACATTTTTATTATGATCTCAAACCTGACTATTCAAAATAAAATGTTCTTTTTAGTTAATTTTTTAATGCGAATAAAGGTCTGCTCGTATGAAAATCAGCACTCTACATTTTTTTTAACAAAAATTTCTGTTGATTTTAGTAAAATAAACTGTTATTTGCTTTCTACTTAGTTTGAGGTAAATATAGCAAAAATCTTGGTTATATTATAGTTTCTGTTTGCTAGTTTGCGTCTACAAATATTTAGTAAAACTTTTTGCTAATTTTACAAAGTGAAATGCTTTTTTCAATTAACTGAAATCCATATCGAATATATTGTAACTAAATTTTTTAAAGTTTGTAAGACACATATAATAATACAATATAAATGGAAAATCAGTGATGACGCCTGTCCATAAAAAGGCGGAAACTAGTCTAGTCTGATTTAAAAATTAATATTGTTTATAATTTTTAGAAAACAACGTTTATTCTTTTTCTTAACCTCAACATTTCTAAAATAAAAGATTTATTTTTGCTGTTCTTATTGTATTAATATTTTGCAAAAAAAAATCTGCTAAATTTGACGATTTTTTTAGTATTTTTACAGGTTTATTTCTATGAGTGTAGAAATAAAGTAGAATGTAAATTGTTAAAGCTTAAAACTCTAAAATAAGGAAATTACTAATTTATCATAGTCAAATAGAAATTAACACAACATTGTTTTTATACCTGCTCTGCCCAAAACCATTCAAAACTGGCGGTTTAAAAAAAATCGTCAAAATACATTTTGCGTTCAAAAATTATGATTTAAGCAGCATATAAGTCCAGCACCCCAAAACTGCATTTAAAGCATTTCGAAGTGTTGTGTTGTTTAAGCGATATTTGGAACAAAATGTAGCTGTATGATATTTTTGATGGATTTATAATTTAGTGTAACTTCCTTTATATATTTAAAATCTAGACTCCGAATGGAACAAAATGCAAATCAATAAGTGCTTATTTATCTCTTAGAGTAACTACTAGGAGTACTGGCATTTGGAAGCTTCAGCTGTACTTAAACCAGTAAAATGTCTGGAAGCATTTAGAAACTTCTTAAAAATATTTTTATAATTAGTTTATAGTGATTTAAGACGATGGTCTCTAATAAAGAAACCACAACAGATTTGGGAAATTTGTTTTTTCTTTCTCAATATCATCTCTTTTTAGCTCCATACACTTTTCCCAGCGATATTCAATAGCTTCGATACCATGTTTATAGTAAGAACTTTCTACCTCCTTAAAATAACCATAAACCGCATAAACCGGGCCAATTTTTCAAGTTTGGAAAATAGAAACGACGAGGGAGCTAAATTGGAGAAATTTGGAGAATAAAGTGCGTGATAAAACTTTATTTCATTGATTTTGGTCATCCACCAATAGTGGATGTGTGAACTGTTGCATTGTCTTGATGAAACAAAACTTTCTTTTTCGCCAAATGCGAACTTTGCCTTTAATTTAATCACTTAAACTCTGCAATAAGTTAGCATAATATTAGTCGTAAACGAAGGAGCAGACTCACCCAAAGTAGAATCTAGCTCAGTTTTAATATTGATTGGACTGAGAACATTCAAATGAAAGTATTGATTTACATAACAGTGACCACTAATTTCCATGTTTACAAATTTACTGAGATCGTTTATTTTTGATGGCTCAAAAAAATTAATACTAAACAACATGGCGCCTTAAAACTGAAAACATATGTTATATAAGATTGTCACTTTTCACCAAACTAATTTTTTACAAGCTACTGCCGCCATCTATACGTCAAGTCGGCTAATTTAGCAACCGCCCTAGTATATATCAATTTATTCAGAAATTTATAATGTTATATGGTTTTATAAAAAAAAAATCATATTTCAGATTTTATGTTCAAAAGTAAATTTCATATAAAACACACTGTTAAAAATACAATAGCATCAGCTATTGCTTCCAATGCATTTTATTAACTATGGCAGATAAATATTATTTGATAGTATTTTGTAACTTTGGAATTCTAGATTTAGAATATATAAATTAATTAAAAATCCTGCAATTTTAGAAGAAGTTACACTGAAAGTAATTAAAAATTCATCAGAAATACAGTTACAATCTGGTCCAAATATCGCTTAAACAACACAACACTTCTAAATGTTTTAAATGCAGTTTTGAAGCTCTAGAATTCTAGATTATATACATTGCTGCTTAACCCTTAAATGCATGAGGTCAGCACCTGGTATGGATACCAATCTACCCTTATGTAAAGTCGCTTTCTGAATTAGAATTGGGCATTAATTTTTCTTGGAAATTAACTGTTTTATATATGGTACACTATGCACTCTATATATATAACAAATACAATATACCACATTTGAACCAAATTCATTATAATTAGCTAAAACTAAGTCCAATTTAATATTCAATACTTGTTTTTTTTTTAACTATTGAAATTCAATTTTGAAGTTTTATGCAAAAAGTGCGTACTCCCACTTCGGCAGCTTACTGACAATTAAAACAAATTGTAAGTGAACTAAAGCGGTATTTTTATGAAGAGTAATATTGTTTTGAACAATTTAAAAGTAACGGTATCACTATTTAGTTTAATTAGAGGGATTGTCGTAAGATTAAATGCATGTACCATATATGGTACATTATACATTTTAGGGTTAAACAATAATTATGGAATAAAAAATGTTTCTTTAACGAATTTTTAAGAAACAGCCGTAATTATGACTGATTTTGGGCGGAATAGTAATGATTTTGTGGACTTAAATAGACTTTTAAGTCAACAATGTGAAATTTATGTCCGAATTTACGATTTGTTATAAGCAATCCCACAATTCCAAAAAAAAAAAAAACAATATCAAAAAATTTTATTTTTTACATATTTTGCTGTCATGTTTACATTTTAAGCGGTGATTGGAAGAGAATTACCCAATAAATTATGTATAAATTAGAAGTATCTACAATCGCTCCCCCTACCTATTTGGAAGCATGCACAATTTTTTGATATTTGATATTTGCCTTAAAAATGTGGTAACTTTAGAATTGGCTGGGTGGAAATGTATATACAAATCGAAAATAATTTGTATCACAGCTCGCTTTTATATAGAAACCCTTTCAGAATAGTATGTACACTTCATATGTTCAGAAAAAAATTTATATCTACAGGTAAAATTCTGTTCATGGTTTTTTGGGGGAAAATCACAAAGATTTGATCTTTTTTTTATTTTTTTTTTTAACGAATGTAGGTTTTGAGTGGAAGAAATTATTGCATTAAGTCTTTTTATTTAATTAAGAATTCTATTAGTTAAATAATTGCCCCGATTTCGTCACACTATTCGCAAGAAACTGGACCTGATTCGGACTAAATTTGAAATTTCACATTTTCAAATGGGAATATCTCGGGAAGTATTAGAGATTACCAACATAAGTAAGCATATTTTTTGTTAGTCTCTACCAGCAGATTACAAATATGTTACCTTTTTTGTTAAATTTTTGTATTAGAAACAAAAAGTTCCCATACCTTAAGTAGGCTCTTAAAGGATGCCCAGAGAATTACTCGCCAAATGCTGGCGAGGTTATTACCCCGCCACAAATCTACTCGACTTGAATTCGCTAAAAGCAATTTACAAACCAACTGGAGAATGGTAAGTCATTAAACACTGTTGTTGGTAGGACTGTTTAAACATAAATTTCTTTTAAAGGTGATTTTTTCGGATAAGAAAAAGTTCAATCTTGATGGTCCAGATGGTTTTTACAACTGTTGGAGAGGAATATGTAAGGAATAACAATATTTCTCAAAAAAAAAACTTCTTAGGCGGCTCCTTAATTTTTTGGTGTGCTTTTTGTTTCGACGGTATGGTTGATTTGGTATTTCCAAGTACCAAAATGAATTCTTCTGATTACATTACAGTATTAAAAGCGACATTGAGCAATTTATTGAAAATAGCAACGAAGAAAAACTCGTTTTCCAACAGGACAAGTCGTGAGAGTATAGAATGGCTATCGTCAAAAAATATAAGAGTATTGAAATGGCCCGCATGCTCTCCGTATCAAACCCCCATTGAGAATATTTGGGGAGTCTTAACCTGTCGAGTTAACGCAGATAACCGTCAATATAAAAGCGTTTTTCATTTAAAAGATGCGTGGAGATCTATAACGGCCCTATGAGGAATGGGACCGGTCCTGCGTGTGCCGCAGGATCGGTCCCTTCGTGCCAAAGACCGGTCCTCTGCTAAACCCTACCCTATGTAAACAACTGGCAACTTTAACATGGGCTTGTCACAGGAGGGGGTCATTTGTCCTGTTTTAAACCACATAGTGGCATGCCCCAGGACTAACCAAAGATGGGCATACCACAAGACTGTCGCAAAAGGTGCATATTGGAGGACTAACCAAAACGGACTAACTGCATGACTATCCTGAAAGGGACATGTCGTACAATTTAATAATTGTTAATGTAAAAAATGATAGAAATGAAACAATAAATTTCTAACTCATTGGCTTTTTCTAGTCAATATGTATACCAGTTAGGTGATATGTCCTACTTCTACCAGTCACGGAACTAGTCTTTTTATATCAATTTACACTACATAACTCACATCAATTGTAAATAATACTAGTCCTGTGATAAGTCCTTTTCCAGCAGTCCAGGTTCTTTTAGGTCAATTTTCGCATGCCGATAATTTTTTAATGAACCCAAAAAAAAACATAAATATCGACAAAAAAAAACAAAATTAATAATTTTTAGTTTAAAAAATAAAGGAAAACTACACAGCTTCCAATGGGTAAAATTCTGGCCAACTGACTTTTTCTTGTCAATAAGCATTCTGGTTAAGTGGTATGTCCCCCCTTTACCAGTCACAGGATTGATAATTTTAGGACAATTTGACACTGCTTAACCCACTTCAGTATTAAATTATACCAGTCCTGTGATAAATCCTTATTTAACCAGTCACTTTTAGGTCAATTGACTCCTCATTCCCCTTAGGGGGAAGAATTTCGAATAAATCTGATAGACAGTATGTCTGATTGAATTTTGGAATTGATTCAAAAGAAAGATGCCTTACGCATTATTAAAACTGCTGCTTTAAAATACTTTTCAGAAAATTTTGTAAATTTTGATATATTAAGTTAAGTGTATTTAAAGTTATAAAACACTAATTGATTTTGTTATGCCTTTTTAAATACTAAAATAAAAAATTAACGAATTGTTTTCTTGTTAAATATTATTAATTTTCCTTTGGTTTTACATTTAGAAATTAATGTGTTATTATAGTTTTGCAAGGCTGTTTATATCTCCCTCTGGGGAGAGGTCGCGGAAACTCTTGTCTATGACGAGGGGCGAACTAAGGACCGTGACGGGTTACCATACACTGTGTGTAATTTTTTAAGTCATGGCAAAATAACCATATACGGACACCACTACGTGATAAAAGACTAAAAAAAAAAAGACCCGTGTCTCTCAATTTTTCCCAAAGTCATCTTCTTTTTTGTTTATGGGCCGCCAAATATTTAGGGCCTCGGTATCATTTTCGCAAAAAAGTGATAATTTTCTCAGGCTCATATCTTGCAAACCGTTCAGAATTTCGATTTACTCTCTTGTAGCTCTTGTCATAAAGAACAAATTCAAGGAAACAATCAACTACAAAAATTTACCTAAGATCTCAATAAACAAATTTCTAGAACATATAAACTTCCTAGAGATGATTCTTAACACTGTTTAGGTAGCGCGCAAAAGTGAAAAATTTTTTAATTTCATTTTCTTTTCCTTTTTTCTCCTGTTCAGGTGCATAGGTAGCAAACCCAATTCCCAGGAAGTTTATATGTTCTAGAAATTTGTTTATTGAGATCTTAGGTAAATTTTTGTAGTTGATTGTTTCCTTGAATTTTGAACGGTTTGCTACCTATGGACCTGAACACGGGAAAAAAGGTAAACAAAAATCGAATTTTTTTAAGTTTTTTGCGATTTTGATCTGGAAGGTGAAGTTTTTTTGATTTTATATGCAATTTTTGTTCTTTATGACAAGAGCTACAACTTTGCCATAGAGAGTAAATCGAAATTCTGAACGGTTTGCAAGATATGAGCCTGAGAAAATGATCACTTTTTTGCAAAAATGGTACCGAGGCCCCAAATCTTTGGCGGCCCATAAACAAAAAAGAAGATGACTTTGGGAAAAATTGGGAGACACGGGTCTTTTTTTTTAGTCTTTTATCACGTAGTGGTGTCCGTATATGGTTATTTTTTTTCGTGTTGCACTGTGTTATGTATTAATTGTACAAGATGGGACGATCCTCTACGGATACATGCAGGTTTTGTGAATTGGAACCCGAGACCTCAGAGCATGTTCTCTGCAAATGTCCGAGGCTCTCCGACAGGAGGGTGCGTTATTTTGGTGGTCGAATAGTGACGCCATCGAACGTTTGGAACTGATTACCTGGTAGGATAGTTGGCTTCGTAGGGAGCCTGAACCTATAGGGTGTATTCGCTGGCAGCACAAAATACCAACTTCTGGTCGCGGTGCATAGTTCCACTCTAGTCTAATCTAATCTAAATAGGTTTGCAATGCAGTGTAGGTTTGTAGCCTTGATCATATTACAACCATATTATTTACTGCATGCACAGAAACGCATAAAGTGCAAGCACTAAAACCACCTTTGTAAATGCCTCATAAGTTAGTAACAATCTTAATTAATAAATATAAAATAACAAATTAAATGTATACTCTATTACAATTTCTAACTAATATAAAATGCAACGATATGTTATTTTTATACTTCCATTAACATTTATGCTCACATTAAAAAAATCTTTACCTTAACTATAACACTTATATTTCCGTTTCCGGTCCCCATTACATTTAAAAAGCATTTAAAGGTTATAACTTTTGTAACGAATCTGTGTTGGTTTTAATCAAGGTTTGTGCAATTATTTTCCCTTAGCAAATATATACTTAACCATGTTCATTTAAAATATCATATTAATTTTACTTTCTGTTTTTTTATTTCATTTGCTTTTTTTGAAATTTTAAAGCGAAGCAACAACTTCATTAAAGGTGAATAATTTAAATCTCAATGGGCATGTATATATATTTAATTTAACAGTTGCTACTGTATATTAACGTACACACACACACAGCAATTATACTGATCCAGCAAAAAACAAGAGAAGGCAATTGAAGCAAACTACTTTTTTATGTTTTTATTTTACATACAAAATTTAATTTTTCTCTATTTCTCTTTCACTTCTAAGAAGTGCTATTTATTAATATATTTACCCCTGGTTTCTACAACACGTTCTCCTCTACACGAACGGGTGACTACATGGATTTTGTTTTTGCATTGCATGTATTTTGTTATTGTTTTTAGACGAACGTGAAGCAAAACGTGTTCTAGAAACAGGGCGTTAAATTAGAGTAACAGCAAAAGTTTAAGTATAAAAATATTAGATTAGTGGTTCTGGGCAGTGTTGCCAGGTTTGTTGAGCATAAAATCGTGAAAATTTCCAGAAATAATCGTCAAAATCGTCATAAAATTGTCAAAATAAAAAAAATATTTTTTATAAGTGGCATTAAGCTTTAATAACAAAAATATTAAAGACAATAGTGTAATTCACATTTCAAGTGCTAACATGCTGTCGTTGTAATATAACACGATTTACGACACTTTTCTATCGTTTAAACTTCGAAAATTATGATAGTTTAAAACGACTGCACTTTACCTGTTAAATTGTTAATCACTTCAAAATAATTCTGAACTACATTTCAGTAGCACAATTTCTAAATCTTAAATCTCTAAGGGCCATTATTACAACTTGCCAATAGCTAAAGTTCGGATGTTATCTGACAGATTATTAGTTTTTCGTTATTATAAGTATATTTTAAGCTAAAAGTGACCGATAAGCTAAAGGAAAGATATTGTTGCCTTTAACTTTTAACTTAAGGTTTTTATGTTTAAAGTTGCCACATACGTACGTTGACACTATGTATTTTTATAAACCAATTCATTTGGTCAAAAATAATCGGTTTTTCCTTTCCCACATTATCAAAAATATTAATTTTATTTTATTGGGAAGTTGTAATAACGAAAAACATTATAGCTCACTTTATTCCTAACTTTAGCTAAAGTTACCTTTTACTAACATTTACTTTAAAGGCAAGTTGTAATAATGGCCCTAAATTTTATTTTTTAATTCTTATATTTAGATCTCCATTAACAAATTAAAATTTATGATCAATTTCAAATTGTTTTCAATGAGTTTTTTGTTTTAGATCTATGAAATGTCACTGGAATTCGTCCATTAATTTAACGAAACGTTGTTTTATTAAATTAATGCATTTTTAAAACTTTTCATTAAATGAATGTAGGTTTTCATATAATTTAATGAAAAATTTCATTTTGTTCATTAAAAATTTCAAACGACTAACGAAAAAGTTTCATTAAGACAGTTTCAGTGAAAAAATATGAAGCTTTTTCATCAAGTTTAAAAAAAAAATCATTCACTCATTATGTTAGATTTCGATTGATTATGATAAAAAATAAGTTTTTTTAATTTTAACAAAATAATATAAACGAAAAATAGATCAGGTGACAAATAAATATGTTTTGCAGACATACCAAACTTTTGTCAAAAAATCGTCATTTTGGAATCAAAAATCGTCCAATCATCATTTAGTTTATTTGGGTACTAAAAATCGTCAAAATGACGATAAATTGTCAAAACTGGCAGCACAGGTTCTGTGTGTTGACTTCGGCGGGATATGAATTTTTATTTAATTAAGAATGAAAATGTGTTTTCTTTAACACCTGTACGCCCTTGTCCACATATGTGGACATTTACTACACTGATAATAATCCATGTATAAAATGTCAAAATAACAAAAACTTTCGTAAAATGCACGAAAATTTGTTAATTTTACAAAATATTTCGTAGTTTTAACCTTTTTTTTTCTTATTTTAAGCATGGAATATTATGGGTGTGGGGTTTGTTACTCGATTAGAAATTATTCGATTAATCCAACAAACAAAAACAAAACTCCAACAAACAATTTTAAAACCATGACTTTTGACTAACAAATAATTCGAATAAATTTTGACGATTAATCCAATAAAACGAATAATTGAAAACAGACTTCGTTTAGTATAATTTTACCAATTTTAGGAACATAGAAAATTGTAATGGGCAAAATGAAATCAAAACTCTATTAAATAAATAACAGAAATTTTAAAACTTGTATTAATCGTTTTTCAAGATATGGACTTTTTAACAATTTATGATTTATGATTTGACTTTGACTTTGAAGCAAAACATGTTACGGAATTTGCATTATTTATTTAAAAATATAAAAACCTAAAGTTTTATATTTTTTATTGTTATGTTGATAAGAAAATGCAAAAATGTATTTCACTGCTAAGATCTGACCGATCATACCTGGGCAGATCAATAAGTCCGTGACTTTTTGAATGAAACACAGTTTTTTTTGCAAAAAAAAAAAAATATTTTTCAACCTAATCTCTTTTTAGCTCAACACACTATTCCAACGTTTCTCCAATTTTTGTATACCTTCCAAAAAATAGCAAAAAACTTGTTTACAATTGAAAACGATGATGCAGAGTCCCCATAGTATTTATCAAGCCTTTTCTTGGTTTGATTGACGGTTTTTTTTTCGCAAAAAATAATGTTTAATGAGTACTCGAAATTCACTTTTTTCCATTTTTAAAAAAAATCCACTAGGTTGTATGTTTTGAACAGCTGTTAAACGCAAAGTAAATGAGGGAACTTGCTCAAAATTTGACAGTAGTCTATTAACAGAGGGTACTTGATCGGAGCAGTGTTGCATTTTATATAACTACGAGGGAAGTTCGAAAACTCACGGACTTATTGATCCGCCCTCGTAACATGCATTTTTCATATTTGTTTCAAGACATACTTTTCAGGTGTGCAATATTCAGAAAAATTAGGTTGAAAAAATGGATTTTTGCTTGAAAGATTTATTTGATTTTTCCATTCCATTGTTTCGGATCTCATAAAATTAGCAAAAACGAAAAATATCGAAGCCAAAATTTGAAGAAAGCTAGTTTAGTAGTAATAATAATAATAAATTAATTAACATTTACTTAATTTAAATTAATCACATTAATTTACCTATACAGTTCTTCTCGACCTCTTTCTCATACATATGTATATTTATATTTAGTAAATATCAGCGCAGTGCAAAAATAAACCCATTTTAGTGCAATTACGTGGACGTTGTGGTGTAATGGTTAGCGCGTCGGACTGTTACACAGATGGTCCCGGGTTCGATTCCCGGTCACGACAACATCAATTTAGAAAAATAATACACCGAAGTAAAATAATGAATCAGGGATATGAAACAAAAAGCTTCAATAAATTCGCCAACTCTATATCAGGTGGCGAGCAACAACTGTTCTAAGACTTATCATCTCGCGCAATTACAGTGTTGCCATGTTTGAAGCCCATCATCTTTCACCACCTTTCATCTCTCCACTATCCCCTTTCCATAGAAAGCAACACATTAATTAATAGGAAGAATTTCCTGAGTTTTGCTTCTCTTTATAAAAAAAAAAAAATTATAAGATCTTACGTTCACACTCATTTCATTACAGGCCACTTTTCCCAACCTGTAGTTAAAGTTACTTCTCCAATATATTTTTTCTCATTGTCTGGTATATTTGATCTTATTATTATATATTTTATCTCATCGTCAAATTATTAAAAATATTTAAAAATATGCAATGAATTTAAAAATGTTAAATGAGTTTTTTTATTATTTCTCTATATATTTTCTTAACCTCATCAAAACTTAAAAATATTTTAAAAATAATTTATATCTCAGTGATACGAAATCACATAATAAAAATGATTTCAAAATCATTATTTTATCTCTTTTGTATTATATATTTGTGTAGCATATTTTTCTTGTTTTAATAAAAATATATCAATATTTTCAAGTTCGTTTTAAGTTTGTTGTACTACATAAGTAACTTTGGTGCAAATGGTAGAGCGGTCTACTTCAATACAAAAGACCGTTATTCAGATTCATGTGTTCACCAAAAGATTTTTTTTTTTAAATATTTAAAGAAACATCCCCTAAAGTATGCTGCACATTTTTATTAAATAAAAATGTTAATATATATTTGAAAAAGACATTCTATGAACTGTTGAAAAATAGCATTCATGCACTGTTTATAATGCTCCATTCGCCCAATGGCACGACAATGTTATAATCATTCACCTCAGTTTGCACCACATCCGGATCAGTAGATGTGGTGTTTTTACTAATTCTTCCTCAGCTCTTATTTTGCGGGGGGCATATGCGTGCATATTATATAGAATATAATTCCTTCAACTTTTAGAATCGCGATATCTCAGAAATGGTGACTCTTATAAAAAAAAATTATGTGGACAATTTTTGTAAATAACTTTTGATATAAAATTTTTGTCTGAACTCTATTTTTCGGGCTAATTTGATCGGACTGTAAATATTGTCGTTTAGTTATATTGACTTTTAAAGAGAGTAAAGTACTTAACAAATATTTTAATTGAAACTCGATTTTAGTTTTTTCTGTGTCACAACATCCCTAATTCTTTTTCAAATTCGATTTGTTTGGAATATATTCGATTTGTTTGAAATATATTTATCTGAAACCCTTCACAAAATTTAATTGCTGCTGCCATAGGATAATTGAGTGGTTCTAAACTAAAACCGAACTGAAATATTTTCCAATTAAAGTGATTTTTTTTCCATGAAAAGTTTTTATTTTTTATTTTAAAACTGTTGATGCCAAATATCAACTGTTCTTTTAAATCAGTAGTTTGTGATATTAGTTCCTGTGGTTTCTTTTAGCAACTTTATGCTGGACTTAAATCTACCGCCACAAACAGCCGCACGTTTTTAATACTACAGAGATTAAAATAATCACATATATTATCAAGTTTATTTGGTTTAAGTGGTAGTTGTTGCAAATGTCATTTTAATTTTCTGCAAATTAAAAAAAAAAAAATACACCAACAACGGCAACAATATCATCATAAAAAGTGCCTCTTTACTTAAGGGACCACATAGAGTTTTTGTATTATTTTTTGTCCATTTTCTCAGTTGATTTGTATTCCATTGCGTATTATAAAGTTATGTTTGTTTGTGTGAGTTATATGTACATTTATATGTGTTTGTGTGTGTGTGTTAAAAATATTAAATCAAACCCAAAGCTACATATGTTTGTAGAGTAGTATAGTATGGACTTTTTCATTTCCGGTTATTTGCCAACTAACACAAAAATAAATAAACGTAGAAGCGTAAAATACTATAGACTATTGCTATGGCATTACTATACACATGTATAACATTGTTTTTGACACATGACATTTTGATTTTATATATCGGCCAATCCGCGCTAGATAGGATAAAATCTAACTTTGGGTCTTCTAACTCATTTTTGACACATTGTTTCATTTTCCGACACAGCACTTTTTAACGGCTGTAGTTTTTTACTGAAAAAGGATTTAAAAACCTTAAAATTATTCAATATCTTGATAACAATCGTGAATAAAACCATTGTGAAAAATGTATATCCAAATAATTATTTGAAAAAATAAATTTTTGCAATTTTCGGATGGAACTTTTTTCAAAAATTATTTAAAAATAATAAAAAAATATCCAAAAATTTTTATTGTTATGTTGCTTACAAAACACTGCGTGGCATAACTATAATTACACACAGAGAAAAATTTAGCTCTTTGCCAACTGAAATTCGGTTACTTCGACTTAAATTCGGTTATTACGAGTTTCAGTCGGTTGGTTCAACTGAAGCTTAGTTTTCACAACAAAGTTCGGATAATTCAACTGAATTTTAGTTGCAACACCCAAACTATTAAGAAATCGAATGTAAATATCGTTGTACTAACTGAATTTATAAGTTGTTTCTATTAAAATACACTTTTCAATTCGGTTGGCACTTTATTTCTTTGTGTGTACAAATAATTCTGGCTATTTTTTTTTTTAATAGTACAAACATTTTTTTAAAACTCATTACTCTTTAAGAGTGTGATAACTGATCTCTAATTGTGTAAATTTAAGAGATTTCTTAATTGATTTAAGAGAGAAATTGTGTTATAATATTTTGTTGGTGTTTCATAACCATAATTACATATAACGGTAAACAAAGAAGAATATAAAATGTAGAAAAATTAAAGAATTATTTTTTTTATGCAATTTCAATCAATTTGCAATAAAATGTCACGTGGTTCATATCTAAATGATTTTGAAAAAGAGCAAATTTCAGCATATTTATGTTTTGGGGAAATTGCTAGAAAAATAAACCGTTTATATGTGGGTGCCACAAATTTTGCAAATTATGAAAGGGCTTATGGTAAAAATTAAACAGGCGGAACTCACAAAAACTATCAGATCAGAACCGGCGGAAAATAATCAACTGTGCCAGCAACTCAATGAAGAGTTGCAATCAGATAATCGATGAATGTAAGGTAAATGTGTCCAAATCAACCATAACTAGACTTTTAACGAATTCCCGGAAAATTACGAGCCAAAAGCTGATGTCTGTGCCAAGGTTAGAACCCCGCCACTAAACTGCTCGACTTGAACTCGATAAAATGAATTTTCAAATCAACTGGAGAAAGGCAAGTCAATAATCGCAGCTGTTTAAACACAAATTTCTTTTAAAAGTGATTTTGTCTAATGATAAAAAGTTCAATATTGATGGCCCACATTGTTTAACAGCTATTATAGAGACCTATCTAGGGAACCATGATATTTCTCAAAAAGAATTTTCGGTGGCGGCTCCTTAATGGTTTGGGGCAATTTTTGTCGTATCAAGTCGTATTTCTATTCTCACGCGCTCGCATGTTATATTGTATTGTATGTGGCAATGTATATTTCTATGTATTGTATGTCACCTTGGAAAGGTAGTAATTAAAAAAAAAAATCAGCCGATTTTTATTTTATTACCTACAAAAAAAAACCTTAAAAATAAAAGTTCAGAAAAAGTAAAAAAAATTAAATTTGAGCGCCTCGAAAATGATTTTTTTGATATGTCGTAGTGGAACTTTTTGTCTTATGCCAAAAGCTATCGAAAAATCGATGTCACAATATCGATTGCTAAATCGACCCACCCTAATGGAAACATAATTGTTGTAAAAACACAAAAAAGCGCTTGTTATTGCCTAAGAAGGCTGAATGTATTGCCTTTTAGAGCACATGAAAGAAGCGATTTTCACCTGCTTAAATGAGACATACCAAGTGGGACAGCGTGAACAGAAATCATGCCTTTTGGATTTGCTTTGGAAGCGCTCGTTAATTAAATAATGCCTTCAAGAAATGCTTCTGAGCACGCATTATTTTTTCCTGGGAATATGCAGTTTTTTGGCCGGGTTTCTGTGGATTAATCGATATATATATTTTTTGTTTATTTTGTTTTTTTTTTAAGAAAAACCATGATAAATGTTTTTATTCGTATTTGGTATCTCAATTCTAAAGCAATGTTGAAAATATTCAACGAATTCATTAGTTTATACGAGCAAATGCTAAATTAAATCAACAGCATTGGCCTTTTGACGGAAAAATAGTTTCCAGACTAACAAAGAAACTACTTTACACTGAGATGATATCAATGAATTTTTGCATTACATCTATGAATTGTCACTGGAACTCGTCCATTGAAACTTTTCATTAAATAAATGCAGTTTTTTATAAAATTTAATAAATAACCCAGCAAAACCACACATTACCAAATCATGGGTAAAGTAATGTATCGCCATAGGGCTTCATGCATTACTTTACACGTTACTTCACTGATGAATTTTACAGGCGATGAACCTCAAAGCAACTCATTACCTTGTAGGGGGTAAAGTAACTGGTTACTTATATGGTTACATGGTGGGAAAAAGTAATGTGTCTATAAATAGATTTTCATAAAAAAATGTATAAAAAATTTTTTTAAAGATATTTTTTTTAATTAAATAAATAACTTTTTTTTTATTACATAAATAACTTGGTCATGCTGGGATTTGAACCTGGGGTCTCTGGTATTTAACAATTAGTTAGGCGAGAACTCTACCAACTGAGCTATCGATACACACAATATTTTATGGCTTAAAATGTAGATGAGTTGTTGTGCTTCGTGTTTTCGTTCGTGATATCAAAAATATACGCCTTACCATTATGCTTACAAAAAATCACAAAGTAATGTGTCTCTAAATAGATTTTCAAAAATATATATTAATAATTACTTTACGTTTATAATTCATGCATTATGTAATTGATGATCGGTATGTCATTATTTTATGTTTTGAAGTAATGTAAAATGTAATGAGGTCTCATTACAAGATAATCCATGAGTGTTCAATTATCGGTAACTCATTACTTCTTGTTGGAAAATAATGATACAGGTAAGGAGTACACATTAGAAGGTAATGCATTACTTTATCGCACCCATTACCAAAGTTTTGCTGGGAAATTTCTATACGCCTAATGAAAAAGTTTCATAAAAATAATGAAGCTTTTTCATGCAGTTTAAGAAACTTTTCATTTACATTGTGAAGAAAACTCCATAAAATTCTATCTGTGTATGAAGAACACTTAAATTTCAATAAAGTTGTAATAAATTTTAGGTAACAGAAACAAATAGGTGAGCTGTATAATCTTAGCGTCCGAATTTCTTAATTATGAAATGAAAAGTGAGAATACTGAGGAAATTTCTCCTAAGAGAATTTTTAAATTTTCGATATTTTAATTTATTTGATATTTTTTATTTATTTGATATTTTAATTTATTTGAACATAGCATTAGAACCCTCGAGAATGGAACATTTTCATACCCACATTGTAGATGCGTCGGAGTTCCCACCGATAAATTTTTTTGAAATACAATTAAAAAGAGTGTTTCGGAAAAAGTAGATTAAAAATCCAAAATCATTTATGTACCCTCTTTCACTCTCCTACATTAAATTTGACTACTCTCAACTACATCCTCCAAAATTTAATTGAAATCTCAGTGTTCGCCTCAAAGTTATTTCCTTGTGAGTGCAAGTTTTAATAATTCTATAAAGCATGTCGTTGTATTACATTCAGAAAATGAAACGCATAATGGAATAAATTAAAATGATGTTAAAAATAAGTTGGACGTTATAAAATATTTTTTTTATTTGAACTATTTTAATGAAATATTTTAATGAAATTCGACTATGAAAATGTAAAGTTTCAAGGCAGGTGCCATGCACTTTTATCTACATATATCGGCACGATTTGTTGCAATTATTACAATTGTTGTTTCTGATATTGCTCAAGTATGTTCAACCGGAGGCAAAAAAAAAAAAAAAATATTGGGTTGTATGGTAGGTGCCACTCTCTCATCAGTCAAATCCCAACCGCATTTGCAAGCGAAATTAAAATTTTAAAAGATTCCTTTGTTAGTGATTTTTTTCAACGTTTTATAGCATTGTTCATACATTTAATTAATTTTTGTCTTAGAAATTGATTAACAATGGATAATTGTTAATTTTGATTTTGTGATAAAAAAAAAATGTGTAATAAATAAATATTATTAAATTTTGCGAAAGCAATTTTAAAAAATATAATATTTATATAAATATAATATAATCTATAGAGTTTTTGTTTTCAAATTTATTATTTGACCCTTTCAGGAATGTGTTGATAGATTTATTTCGGGAATTTTCTAGACTCCTTTCTTCAGGACAAGTTTTGAAAAAAAATGACAATCTCATGCAAACATCAAACATTCATATAACCTAGTTAAGGGTGAATTAGCCAAGCGTAAACGTAAACGTATCTCGGTGTACGAAATTTAATAAGTCAAATAAGAATAGAAGACATTTTGTGTATCTTGTTGTTTCATTCATATTCATTAAACATATAGAATACGTAAAAACACAAGAAAATCTAATCAAAATAGAATTTTGTTGTCCGTTTACGTTTTCTCTATGTTAAATGCATATGAATGAAACAACAAGATACACAAAATGTCTTCTATTCTTATTTGACTTATCAAATTTCGTACACCGAGATACGTTTACGTTTACGCTTGGCTAATTCACCCTTTATCCCACTAAATGAGAACTAATATATGAGCTCGAAGCTATTTCTATAAAAATTTTAAAAATTTAAAAAAAAAGGATTTTTTTCCAAAAATTTATTTCAAAGTTTTTGTTTCAACAATTTTTATTTTTAAAAAATGTGTAAAATTTTTTTTATTTTTTTTTATACCCCAAAACCTAGCCGTTCTTATGCAAAAAAAATGTTGTCGATATTTTTTATAACATAGATTATTTTCACGGTGATATTAAATGGAATTGCTCTATGGCGATACATTACTTTACCCATTATTTGGTAATGTGTAGTTTTGCTGGGTAGTAAACCCCTTAAGTATTCACATATTGCAACCTAACTTTGCATGTGCTATATATTCTAGTAATAACATCCTTTTCCACTTAGAATTTCGTTATATGTTTTTTAAATTAAAATGTTTTATAACTTATCAAAATTAAAATGTATAAAAGTAATCCTTACAACAAATACGAATAGCTCTTATCGAAAAAACAACATAAAAACAATTTTAATCCTTAGCTAAGTAATTCATTCTTCTCTTATGGCTTCTTATTCGTAAAGATCCCTCTTTTAAATCAGTACTTAATAAAAACTTCTTAAAGTTTCTTTGAAATAAAAAATAATTTGCAAAATAAAAAGTTTATTTTCTATGAAAAATATGTGCATTAGAGTGCCTCATTTCAAAGATGTATTCAAAATGAAAAACGTATGAAAAATGAGAAATTTTGTTAAATTTTCTATATAAAAATAGTTGCGAAAAACTTTTCAAAAAATTACATTCAAATCTTATTATCTCTGACCAAGAAACTGTTTAAATCCGCGAATTACAAATATGTTTGATGGTTTAAAATCTATTAAGTTTTGTGTTAAGTTTGATGTAAAAATCTTGTTTGTAGCTTTTCATTTAGAAAAGTTATAAGTAGGGTAACCCAAAATAAGTAAGAGCTTGTTTTTTATTTGAAAGGATAGAATTATTAAGATTAAGATACAAGTTCTGATCTTGAAATTATGCAAAATTTGAGCTATTTGTTTCAGAGCTTGTTTGGATTATTTTTGGATATTTGCTTATTTTAGTCTATTTTGTAAATAAAGGGTCCGCGCAAATACCTTTTTTTTTGAAAATGCTATAAAAAAAAACTACTGAATATTTTCTCAAATTTCTTTTTTTATTTGAAAGTACAATCCTTCCGGTTAATAATGGAAAATAATTTCATTCAAATGGCTGCCTCGGCTGGCCAAGCAGTAGCCTACACGATCGGTCCAATTTTTAAGCACATTATCGATTGTGTGCAGCTGTATTTCATCAATGGCTTCACGAATATTGTCCTTTAAAGCGTCAATTGTCTCTGGCTTGTTGGCGTAACACTTATCTTTGACGGCACCCCACAAATAATAGTCCAACGGTTTCAAATCCCAGCTCCGAAGTGGCCAAACGACATCAGCTCTGCGGCTGATAATGCGATCTTCAAAAACAGGGCGCAAAACATCGAGTGTAGCTTCGGCTGTGTGACCAAATGTTGCAAATATCCTCCTTTTCAATGTATGCGTGGGGGTTGTCTGTGCCCCAAATGCGACAATTTTGGTTGTTTACATACCCGCCAAGATCAAAATGAGCTTCATCTGAAAAGATGATTTTTTTGGCAAAATCGGCATCTTCTGTAAGTCGATCGCAGGCCCACTTAGCGAAGCGAAAACGCATTGGATTCGTTCAGCGGAAGGATAAAACTAATTATCTGTCAAATCAGACATGAGCTAAGTGTTACCATTCACGAAAAAAGCACCAGTTGAAAAATGTGAAAAAAGCTTATTTTAAATTTTTTCTTTAAAAAATAATCTTACTTATTTTTCTTGCAATCGGTGTTTTGAAGGTTTTTGTTTAATTAAAAGTTGTAAACTTATTGTAACAACAATTTCTTTATTTCACCTTCGTTTGACTGGTGAGTTTCTAAGGAAAAAATTCTATAAAAATCTTATTTGTACATTTATAGAAAGAAACCTGTAAAAATACCAAAAAAAAAAAATCTAATAAAAATTAGTTAAAAATTAATTTATAGAAAAAACTGCTAAAATTAGCAAACATTTTTTTATAAATGGCACTTTCTAGAAGTGGTATTCCATTCATTCGATGCGTATTAAAGAGCTAAATATGTGAAAAATAAGTATAAAAATTTTGAAGTGGATCTTCAGTTTTCTACCAGCGATTAAATAAAAAAAGGTTTCAATTTTTTTTCCAATTAGTGCTAAAAAGTTTCGTAAATTTTAGCTTAATATTGAAAATATATTTTTTACTTTTCTGTAGAGTAATTTAGATCAACCATAGAATTTTTTACAACTTCTATGCTCTAATTCAAAAATATATATAGTATAGAAATTGTACTTGCTCAACAAAAAAAAATCCTTTGGTAGACCAAAATTGCTCTACAGAAAATTTTAAAATATTTTTCCAGTAATAAACCAAAATTTATGACCCCTATTTCGAAAAAAATTCCACACTTTTTTATTGGTCAAAATGAACTTTAACCGGTAACTTAAATCGCTAGTAAGTAGAAAGCTGAAGATCCACTGCAACAATGTTTTACTTATTTACCCCACTCCACATGTATATATAATTATACACACAATGAGAAATTGTTAAAGTGTTTTGATCTAATATATAATTATATAAAAATGAAGATTGAGAAATTTTCTAGTGTGACTGTATATATAAAATTGTATTCAAAACTAAATTGGTGGGGGGAACATTTCACAATTTTTAAAAAGCCTCAAAATGAGGCACACTAATGTTCGTTCAATGTATGTACGAGTATTAAAAGTAATTTTCACATATTTCAAAAAAAATAAACTTTTGTACAAAAGCGGGATAATTGTAAAACAATACAGAACTTAAGTTCAATTTCTTTGCTTTCATTGGAATTAATTAAAATTTGAGTAATTTTCGTTCTTTGAAATGAGTAAGTATGCATTTTATTTAAATCATAAATTTTTGGTAAAATATCAATTACACCAACAAAATAATACAAAACATGAAACGAAAGGCAAGGCAAGATACGAGTAAAATATTTCAGTGGGCCTGATGATTTTAGTAAAAAAGCACTAAAATCAAGTTTCAATTAAAATATTTCTTAGTTCAATTAAAATGTCGGTCCTATTAAGGAAATTGTAGTATCAATTGATATAATTTGTAACTAATTAATTGATTTAGTTTCAATTAAAATTTCAATCATATCTATTAACCATTTAATTGAATGTTGTTTTTAATTTCAAACTAATTTTTAGTAGATAATATTAAAACTTTAATTAAAATTGGAAAAAAAATGGCCAAAAAATGGCGGGAAAAACTTCAAAATTTACAAAAATGGCTAAAATTAGAAAAATTGCTTAAAAATGTTAAAAAATATTAAAAAATGTCTAAATATAAAAAAATTGCAAAAAATAAAACAAAATCATTAAAATTGAAATAACCTTTAAAATTTAAAAAAAATCACCAAATTTATAAACAAAAATTGGATAAAAATCGTCGAAATTGAAAAAAATTGTCAAAATGTGAAAAAAAAACGCCAAAATTGCACGAATGGTAACTGATTCAATGCGGGTATCGGTCAGGGTGACGCTATTTCAGTTATTTCGTTAACGGTTTTTTAGCGTTAACGGTAGTTTACATATTTCGATAACGGTATTTTATCAGTAACGGTATTTTAGTTATTTCGGTAACATTATTTTAAGTTTAACGTGATTTTATATATTCAGGTAATGTCAATGCACACCCATTATGTCCGTGTTCTTTTGGAAAATATTTCTGTTTACAGCGATTTTTCATTTCAGATTATTTCGGTAACGATATTTGAAGAATATCGCTATTTCAATTATGTCGGTAACAGTACTTTGCGATATCGGTATTTTAGCTATTTCGGTAACGGTATTTTAAGGATATTGATATTTTTAGTTATATCGGTAACGGTATGTCACTGATAACGGTATTTTAAATATTTCGGTAAAAATATTTTAGGGATAGTCAGTTTGAAAGGGTTTTGAATCGATAAAGGTATTTTAGAGGTATTTATACCTGAAGAATTGATAAAAAAAAAACTAGCCAAAAATTAATAAAAAAGTATGCAAAATTGCAAAATAAATAGTCTAAATAAAATGTATAGCTTCCAAGTGTAGAAAACTAAAAGAGCTAGAAAAAAAATGTTTGAACCATTGGTCAATATCAGGCTGTTACCCCAATACCGATCCAAAATTGCAACATGATTGGCTAGATTCTTATATCTCGTTTTTCTAGAAAACTAAGCATCGGCGAGCAAAAAGGTCATTTAATTGGAACATAGCATGTATCTCAAAAATTAAAGGAGATAAAATCGCCTAAATAAAATTTAAAGTGTCCATAGCTTGCAAATTAAAAATCCTTAAGAAAACATAGTTGCACCATTAGTCAAAACTCAATATCTGAACCGTAACACCGGTCCTAAATTTCGACTTGACTAACTATATTCTTAGATCGCGTTTTCTCGAAAACTAAGCATAGCAAAGCAAAAAGCGATTTTATTTGTAATATCGCCTGTATCTCAAAAACTAAAGGAGCTAGAGAAAAAATGTTTGCACCATTGGTCAAAATTCGCCCCCATTACTCGAAAATCGGCCCTAAACTTCGGCTTAATTGGCTAGATTTTTAGAGCATTTATTTGAAACATCGCCTGTATTTCAAGAAGATAAATGATTACCCAGGATGGAATTTTGTCAAATTTTTCGTTTTATATATTTTTTTTTTTAATTTTGGCGAATGTTTTGTTTTTTTAGTTTAGGAAATTTTTCAGTTTATTAGCCTTCTCACTTTTTAAAGTTTTTTTTTTAATTTCGGTGATATTTTCTATTTTAATAATTTTATTATATTTTGGTAATTTATTTTAAATTTTAACTGTGGTAATAATTAACAGAACTAAACATAGCTTTATAGAAAAATAAGTTCGCAGTAAATTTCGTCATACTCAAACTAAGTCACGGTATGTTTTTAACATAACTAGTTGAGTTAAATAGATGATGTTTACAATTTAACACTTTAAGACACGAAGAATGTTGATGAAGGCCGTTGCGGGCTAGAAAGTTAACTCCATTCATGCAGGTGTCAAATAACTTTTTTTCTAATGTTTTTTCTGTTAATTAAAGTAAAGTATCACAAATAAAATTATAATTTTTCTGTTAATATGAAAAAATATTCATGATCTTTAACCGAACTAACCAACATCTCACATTTTAATGTTTTTTTAAATTCCTAGTCCTAGTGTAGGTACCAGCTTACCATTTGCGTTACTTTAATACAAATAATAATGACTTACTAATAAGTAGTTAATTTCTACATTATTTCAATCCAAAAAAAAATTAACGGTTTGTTTTTTAAATTTAACGGCTTATTTTTATATTAAAACGGCTTATATTAATGTTTTTCAGCTTTTTCCAAAAAGAATCCAAAGAAGAGTCTAAGCTTAAAATTTGTCCCACTGTACATTAATACTTCTTTAAACAAATACACATTCATACTCAAAATTAATGAATTATGTAAGAGTTTTGTAAATTTTTATATTGCCACCACTACAGACACATTATTTCCGTTTCCTTATTTTTCTGTTATCATGCATGCGCATTAGAGCGGCATTTTTTTTTTGTATGAATAAAAACTTTTTTTTAAAAATTTCAATTTATTGTTCAGATTATTGTAGTATTAGGTCTAGGAGTTATTTGATGCAAATTTGAAAAAAAAAGTCGGATAACTTTAACCCGTGGCACTCCGCCACCAAAGTTTTCGGTTTTTGAAAAATTTTCTTAAATTGCTTTAAAAGAAATATGTCTTGAAACACATCATTTTTTTTTTAATTTTGTTCAGGCTGCTTAACACGAATATTTTAAAGTTTTTGAAATCGGACAAACGTTTTCAAGATATTGCGATTTTATTTTACTAAAAATTGCGTCCTCTGTTCCAGAGAGTTTTTAAAATTATTTAGAATTTTTTGTTTTTGTACTCAAATACTACGTAAAACATACTTTTATTTTATAATAATTATGTATGAACCTTTTCGGGTTAGCTTTCCCTCCAGGCGGGAGTGGGATATGGGAGATCCAACATTTGGTTTTGACATCTGGGTATACACCGACGGCTCAAAGATGAATTGTGGTGTAGGATCTGGGGTCTTCTCGAGTGTAACTTGCGGTGTTCTTTCAGGCTACCTGATCATGGTACTGTTTTCCAGACGGAAATTCTGGCTATCAGGGAAGCCTGCAGACTCCTGTCTGAAAGGGGGGCTCGAGGGACAGTGGGCATCTTCGCCGATAGCCAAGCGGCTTTAATGTCCCTGAGCTCGTTCGTCACATCCTCTGCTCTCGTTGGTCAGTGCAGGGAGGAACTGTACAGGCTAAGCTGTCTATCCCAAGTTACTCTAGTTTGGGTCCCCGGCCACAGAGACCTCTACGGTAATGAAAGGGCAGACGAACTGGCAAGGGCAGGATCTGCCTTAAACGTCTCTACATCGGTGTCAGTCGCAGCACAGCTGGGGACTGTTAAGGGGGAAATTTTCCGACACTATTTTCGCAGGGTGGGGGACAGGTGGCATAATTTGGATACCTGTAGGACCGCGAGACTTACGTGGCCCACCTACGACCTAGGGCGTACAAACTCTCTCCTGAGCAGGAGCAGGAGGGATGTCTCGAGGCTGACGGCTGTTCTGACCGGGCACTGGCTTATTGGTAGGCATGGCATTAGACTTGGGATTGTACGCGGTTCGCATTGTCGCAGCTGCGGCATACCGGGCAAGGAGGAGACTGTGGAGCATCTTCTCTGCGATTGTCCGGCGCTGCAGGATATTCGACTCCGGATCTTGGGTGACCATATACTGGACAACCTCTCGGTAATATCACGTGTGGGATTCGGTGATCTCATACGTTATCTAACCGAACGGGGTGGGTCTAGTACTCCGGATACTAGTTCCTTACGGGTAGTGTGGTCTCTTCAAAATGGAGTCGCTTTTTGACTCTACTTGATGCTCACGAGTAGCGTGAGCTGCCACTTAAACCAACCAACCAACCATGAAATTAGAGATGATTTATCACAAAATATATTTTTTAAATTAATTTAATTTTTTTTCCATATATCAGAGGCTTTGTGAACAGGTCACTAAGGGTTGAGTACTTCCATTTTTCTTGAATTTCGCACCACAAAACTATTAGACCTAGTGCTACAACAATCAAGCTATTAATTAATGAAAATCAAAAGTTAAAGCAAATATTCATTCAATAATCATGTGTATAAAATTTGAAAGCATAACTATTTTACTACCCGGTTAAAATTCAACATATATGGATCCATACATGAACACGCATGTTTCATACATGTTCACATGCATCCATACATGATTCATATGTGGTCATAAACCATTATTATATAAAGGGTTCGCCATCTAACTTTTTTTCAACTAGTGCTTAGCTCATGTCTGATTTGACAGATAATTAGTTTTATCCTTCCGCTGAACGAATATGGTTGTGTATACGCTTGAACAACGCTGGGAAATATTGCGACATTACTTTGAAAATCATGGTAATGAGCAAGGAGTAGCCGTTACAGTCAATGGCGATCGTTATCGGGCCATGTTGAACGAATTTTTGTTCACAAAAATTGAAGAGGAGGATATTGGCAACATTTGGTTTCAACAGGACGGCTCTGCGTGCAACACAGCCGAAGCTACACTCGATGTTTTACGCCCTGTTTTTGAAGATCGCATTATCAGCTGCAGAGCTGATGTCGTTTGGCCACCTCGGAGCTGCGATTTGACACCGTTGGACTATTATTTGTGGGGTGCCTTCAAAGATAAGTGTTACGCCAACAAGCTAGAGACAATTGACACTTTAAAGGACAATATGAAGCCATTGGTGAAATACAGCTGCACACAATTGATAATGTGCTTAAAATTGGACCGATCGTGTAGGCTACTGCATGGCCAGCCGAGGCAGCCATTTGAATGAAATTATTTTCCATTATTAACCGGAAGGATTGTACTTTCAAATAAAAAAAGAAATTTGAGAAAATATTCAGTAGTTTTTTTATAGCATTTAAAAAAAAAAAAATTATTTGGCGGACCCTTTATATGGGCATCTGTGTGCATTAACGAAAATTGAGGTAATATTTATATATATAAGCTTACATCTCTATATATTTCCATACATGCTCATATGTGTATATTAACGGAAATTAAGGTAATATTTATACATATGATTACATACGAACTCTTATGAACTCTGGTGGTATATGGACATCTATGACCTCAAATCACTTCATATATGAGCATGAATGAGTTCATACATGTTCATAAATGGATTCATATATGTTAATTTTTAACTGGGATGTTTTCTGTTGTTTCGAGCTATTTGTATGTAAATTTACAAGTTATCCTTCCACCAATATTAACATAATTATGCTTAAATGAAAAGTAGTTTTTTTTTTGTTTTTTAACGAGCTTCCAACCTCCGTATATTTACAAAAATAAAGGAAATCAAACATATTAGCTAGGTTGATACTAGTATTTCGATCTGGCTAAAGATCTCATCAGAACCTGAAGTTTTAGAAAAGTTAGAGCATCCATAATAGGCAGAACTGTAACAAAAAACCTATTAACCATTAATTTTGCTCCATTCTTGTTTTCTTAGTAATCAAGCATGTGGTTAAGTCTTTTCCTAACAAGCATCATAACGTTACTAAACTTTGAAGACCAAAAATGTTCTATTTATATAAACAAATTTTAGTGTGTACTCTGGCTCAAGTAATATTTTTTACAGTTATATTAGTTTTTTGTTTTTATATACATCGAGATTATTTTTATGTTATTTTCAATTTATAACGAGCTTTCAACCTCCGTATATTTACAAAAATAAAGCAAATCAAACATATTAGCTAGGTTGATACTAGTATTTCGACCTGGCTAAAGATCTCATCAGAACCCGAAGGTTAAGAAAAGTTAGAGCCTCCATAATAGGCAGAACTTTAACAAAAAACCTATTAATAATTAATTTTGCTCCATTCTTGTCTTCTTAGTAATCAAGCACGTTGTTAGGGTCTTATCTGCTTTGCTAGTGCAAAAATAAAAAAATTTAGGATAATTTAAAAAAAAAATTGTAGAATAAAAAATAAAAACTTCATTTCTAATAAAACTTAAGTATCAATATCTAGAATACCGTTAGTCCACTTTCCAAAACTATTAAATATTCCTGCTTAGCATGCCAACATTAATTACAAATGATGTATTTCAAGACATATTTTTATTTAAGCAATTTAAGAAAAATTTTCAGAAATCGAAAACTTTGTTCGCCGGACACCACGGGTAAGTGCTATCCGATTCTGCTCCAATTCGCTCCACCTAACTTTTAGAAATACACTCAGGAAACTTCTGATTTAAAAATATGTAGTTGTGTTTTTTTTTTTTTTTTTTAGCAGAAGCAACACAGGAAATTCTTCCTATTAATTAATGTGTTGCTTTCTTTGGAAAGGGTATAGTGGAGAGATGAAAGGTGGTGAAAGATGAAGGCTTCAAACATGGCAACACTGTAATTGCGCGAGATGATAAATCTTAGTACAGTTGTTGCTCGCCACCTGATGTAGAGTTGACGAATTTATTGAAACTTTTTGTTTCATAGCCCTGATTTATTATTTTACTTCGGTGGGGTTAATTGCTATGGGAACACCGAAGGCGGGCGCTGCGATACATATTATATATTATTTTTCTACATTGATGTTGTCGTCACCGGGAATCGAACCCGGGACCATCTGTGTAACAGTCCAACGCGCTAACCATTACACCACAACGCCCACAAACCACATCAAATGACTGTTTTACGATTTTACATTAATTTTTTACAGTTGTTTTTTGTTATTTAAAAAATAAAAAATATTTGTTTATTTTTTACTGACATGTGGTTAATTTTTAGTGCAATTGTTAGTAATTTTTTGAACATTAAAAAACAAATGACAATGTTAGTTGAACTTACTGAAATGTAAGTCGTTCTTTTTGTAAGTGAAATTTTATTTGTTTTTAACTACATTTGCAGTCGCAACAATAATTGATAAAAACCTCAAGTTGAAATAAAAGATGCCGCTATAATGCCCATGTAAATGTGTGTGTGTGTGTGTGTAAATGTGCTAGTACCTTACATATTTATATATTTTTTATGTTATCGTTCATTCTGTGTTGTGTTTCCAACCAAAGTAACCCAGATATTAAAGTTAAATATGCTGGGACATGTGTTTGTATTGCTTTTGTACTGGTTGGATGGTTAAATGCTTTGGCTGGTTGTTGCAGATACATACTAAGTACTTTCAAATAAAATTATAAATGTTTCTTGCATTTTTCCCAAAAATATAAAAGATTATTTTACATTTATTTTTTTGGGCTGTTGTGATTTATATTGAAAACTGAGCATGAATGAATAAATATCACACAAAAAACATTTGCCATAAAACATCTAGCATTTTTGAAATGATACTGTATCTAGTTGTTTTACTTTACATTAGTTAAAGAGAAGTAAAAAGATACAATTTCAATTACACTTAACATTATAAAAACGGAAAAAACACTGGAAAGTGGGATGACATGTGACACATACATTAACAGAAAAAAAAGACCGCTACAGATTCATACACAAGAGCAGACAGACAGACAGACAGACAGACAGACAGACGAGATAGACAGACAGACAGATAGATAGATATTCATGTAAATTCATATATAAAATAATATGTATGCATATTTTATTGGCAGTAAAAAAAAGGATTGTATCTAGTACCATACAGCTGTGATTATAAAAATAGCAATAGTACACTAGGAGTCCTACAAGACTTATAAAAGAGTCTCCAGACCTTCTGAAATCATAGTTATATGAGGATGTTTCTCTTTGGCGGTGAAGCCTCTTTCTGAGCACTCTTTTATGACTCATATAAGACTCTTAAATATGAGCATTTTTGGAAATTTTACAATTTCCGAGCTCTTTATGAGTCATTTATTATTTACTTTAGAGTCATTTATGAGGGTTTAAATTTTTTTTTGTAAATTTTGAAATAGCCTCATAAATAAAAGTCAAGTAAGTTTAATTTATGTCAGAAATAGAAGCTCTTCGAAAATGATCATACTTAAGAGTGTTTTACGAGTCATAATTTCTGAGCGCTCAGAAATGTGTTGGCTGGGAGTGACATCACTGTTTCCAAAATTGCTGAATTTTGGTAGGTATAAAGTATATCAAAGAACTATGACATATCCAAAGTATGTGGGCACTGACGCTTCTGGATCCGGAAATATGAGGTCTTGAAAATCGGAAAAAACTATAAAAATTTACAAAGTTGTACTTAATTAAATGTATTTTTTTTAAAGTATTATAGGAACGCAAATTCTCAAGGTCGCATTTGAAAACTTATTAAATTACCTTTAATTTGATAGACAACATTTTTATTTGAAACGACCAAATGTCATTTTTCTTGACTTTTAGTAGGGAGGCTATATCTTGGAAAACGATCTTTCAAAAAATTTAAAAAATGTATATATTAAAGATGGTTTGTTTCTCTACAGCTGTGACAAAAAAAGCGCAGGTGTATTTGGTTTCAGAAATATAAATCACATTTAAAACTATGTAGCTAGAAGAGTTCGCTCATGAGTTAACCCCAATTGCTATGAAATTTGAATATGTTATAAAGAATCCAAAGTTAAGAGAACCATATTTTTTTGTTTAATCGGAGCCATCTGACATTTAGGTGTTATTTATTTATTTATTTATTAAAAAAATTAACTTAAATATAAAATTATAAGCTAATTTGCAAAAAGAGCAATAGCAGCTTAGGCCTTCAGCTCAATGTGTATGATATAATGTTTTAAGTTTTGGAATTTATTGTGAACATATTGAAATATTATTTAGTGTTTTTAGATTAAATTGTATAAATTTGTGGATTTTAAATAATTAATGATTGTTGATATATTTTCTTCAGATGGGTCGGCAAGTAGTTGGATGGGATCTTGACTTTTGAAGATTAGTTGCCTTTGATTATGGTAAAGTGCACAATCTAATAGCATGTGTGATGGATTTGTTGGATAAATGATATCGCAGTCACATGGGTATGTAACTGGTATTTTTAGAAGGCCGCCGTGTGTGAGTTTTGTATGCCCTAGCCTTAGTCGGGTTATTTTTATTGAGTCCAGTCTGTTGATGTTACTGCTGATGATAGTTGTGCTTTCGGAGTTGTTGTTTATTGTTTTATACCAATTGGATGTTTGTGAATAGGTGGTGTCTTTGTTTTTAAAAAATGTTGTTATGTGCTTATGTATATCTTTGATGTTGTGATTTTCTGTTTTTAATACAGGGGATCTAAGGGACAATTTTGCCGCAGTATCGGCAAATTCGTTTCCTGGAATGTTGACGTGGCTAGGGACCCATATTAATTTTATGTCTGTTGTTCTTTTGATTAGAAAATCTCGGATGTTAGATGCATATATGTTGTTGTTAGTTATATTTAATATGGCTTTTAAGGATGAGAGTGAGTCTGTGCAAATGGCATATTTGCCTCTTTTGAATCCAATATGTGATATTGCATTATTGATGGCGATCAGTTCTGCTGTAAATATGGAACTGTGGTCGGGTAGGACACCTAACTTTATAACTTTATTTTCTGTTGTTACGCTGTAACCTACGTTGTCGTTGTTTTTTGAACCATCCGTATATATGAAGTTGTAATCTGATAGGTTGTCCTCGATATCTTTAAACATGTTGCGAAATTGTATTGGGTTAAGGTTGTTTTTTGTGAAATTATGGAGGGATAAGTTAATATTGTTATTGTGTAAGTTCCAAGGGGGGACGTAATTAATTTTTTTCCGGGGAATTTGAATGGGTATATCGATAGTTTTACAGTTTTGTTGAATTCTTCTTATAGTAGATAATATTTTTGGTACTTTTCTTGATTTTTTTTATTTTTTTCGTAATTTTTGCCAATGGCGAATCATTGTCAGAGAGTGCATGGTGTAATTTCGTTGTTAGAATATCCCTCTGGACTTCAAGGGGTAAGATGTTTGCTTCGGTAAGAAGGTTTTTTTGTACGAGTAGTTCGGAATGCTCCTAGGGAGGATCTCAAGGCAGCGTTTATTTGCTTATTTACTTTTTTAAGCAGAGATTCTGAAGTATATCCGAATATTGGTAGTCCGTAGTTGGCTTTTGATAAAATGAGAGCCTTAGTTATTTGAATTAAAGTAGAAGTACTACAATTAAACTTAGTGCTAGAAAGACATTTAATTATGTTGAGCTGTTGATTTAATGATTTAACTAAGTTGTCTATGTGTTCGCTCCATCGGTATCTGTTGTTGAAATGTAAACCCAGTAGTCGTAGATTTTTGACTTCGGATAATAAAATATGGTTTGATATTATTTCACAACGACAACTTCTTTTTCGGCAAATGTGTATGTATTTACACTTATTGGGGGATAAAACGGCTCCCGAATAATTTGTCCAGTCCGTTATATCTTTGAAAAGGTTGTTTAGATTAATGACTGGGTTTTTTTCTTTGTTGGATTTTATTATCAGGTTAAAATCATCAGCATTTGAAATTATATGACATAGTTTGTTGTATGCTATTAAAAATAGCACAACAGAAAGCGGTGACCCTTGTGGGATACCATTATGAAGAGGAAACGGTTGGGAATAATTGGATGTGATTTTTACCATAAATTTCCGATTACTCATAAAGTTTTTATATAATTTATAATCTTGGGGCCAACATTCCAAAAAATTAATTGATCTATAATTGTATGTAGACCTATTCTGTCGAAAGCTCTTTGAAAGTCTAGTGAGACTATGCTTACATGTTTTTTCAACGAAAGTGATTCCACAATTTGATGATCCATGTAAAGAAGACTGTCTGTCGTAGATTTTCCCTTTTTAAACCCAAATTGTCGGCTATCTAACAGTTTATATGTAGTTAGAAACCACCAAAGTCGATTTGCAACAATTTTATCCATTACTTTTGCCAGGCATGGGTTTAATGATATGGGCCGATAGGAGCTCCGAGAGGTTCTATCGGATCCTTTTTTGTGTATCAGGACGTTAACGCTTACCTTAAATTGCTGTGGTATGTATGAATCTAATATGTTATTATAAAGCATGAGTAAACGTTGCTTCATAGTTCTAGGTAGATGCTTGATCATGGGGTAAGAGATTCGATCTAACCCAGGCGTTTTACCGGATAATTTGTTTAAAACTGAATTTAATTCTAGCATATTGATGTTCGTTTCTATTTTTGCGGCTCCGGGGCTTGGGGGCTGATTTGCATATTTACCGCTGTGTTTAGCTTTCTAGTACGAAATTCTGTTGGATATTTTGAGTCGGATGAGTTATCCGACCAAAAGTTACCCAATTCTGTTGCTATTTTTAACTTGTCGGTTATGAGTTCATCTTGATTTGATGCTTTTGTAATAGCATGTATATTTTGTGTTGCTTTGTAGCCTGTAAATGACCTGATATTTTTCCAAATATTTTCTGTTTTAGAGGAAGGATTTATGGCAGAGGTAAAATTATAAAGTGATTCTCTTTTTGCGATTTTAATTTTTCGTTTTAATAGAGCATTCGTTTTTTTGTAGTTGATAAGGTTAAATGTTGTCATGTTTTGTTTATATAGCGACCAGAATTTACTTTTTTCTTTATTTTGGTTATTAAGATCTGGGTTCCACCACGGTACCTTTTGTTGGATGGCTGGTTGACTTTGGGGAATGGACACATTAGCGGATTGGTGAATAATTTTGCATATGTTAGCGGTTTCTTTGTTTAAATTTTCACTTATAGGCCGTTCGGATTCAAAAAGGAGACATTGGCTGTTATATGTGGTCCAATTTGCCTTTTCAATTTTAAATTTTGGTCTAAATGTTGTAGTGATATTTGAACTTTGTCGGAAAAGGGAGATTATAATTGGAAAGTGGTCGCTACCGTATAATATTTTTTCTGTTTTCCATTCTGAGTGGACTCCAAGGGATGGAGAACAAAATGATAAGTCAACATGTGAAAAAGTGTTGTGTGTATTGAAAAGTGTTGGTGATGAATCGTTAAGTAGCACTAGGTCGTTGTTAGTTATATAATTTACTAATGTTGTACCTTTTCTGTTGTTAGTGGTAGAGCCCCAAACTCGGTGCCAGCTGTTAAAGTCCCCAGTGATTAAAAGTGGTGGGCTTACATTATAAAACATATTGTGGAGATTTGTTTGAGAGAACTTTATGTGTGGTGCTGTATACGCTGATATGATTTTAAAATTTATTTTAGATTTTATTTCAATACAGATAGCATCGAAATCGCTTTGTAAATTTATTGTCTTATGTTCTATAGATTTATGAATAAGTAGCGCTACACCGCCATACCGGGTAGTAGATGTGTTGTGTGAGTATAGCGTGTAATTTATAGGAATAGGAATGTTTGATTGGTTGTGGATGTGAGTCTCTTGTAGTGAAATTATTTTTGGGGAATAGAGTTTAATAAGTTGTTGAAGTTCATTGTAATTATTAATGAAACCATTTATGTTCCATTGTAATATGTTTAATAGCATTTTAAAGTTTGAGATAAAAAATAAGGTTAATTAATTTGAAAAAAGTTTTGGGAGACTGTAATGAACTTTCTGGTGGTTTAAAAAGTGGGATCAAATATTACATCATTTTCTGACTTTTGTGTTTTTTTCACATTTTTTTTTTTTAAGAAACTAAGATTACAAATTTATGTTTAGTTTCTTTAGAAGAAATATGAAAAAACGCAAAATACAGACAATGGAGCCATATTTAACCCCGTTTTTAACCCCTAAATGTGAGATTGGGCAGCTTAAAAAATGTGGGTCTCTTAAATTTTAATTGTTTATAACATATCGGAATTGCATGGCAATTAACCCATGAATGGACTATTCTAGCTACATAGTTTAATTTCCTTGTAAAATATCTAACTTTACAATATGAATTATATTTCTGCATCCAAAAATACATTTGCTTTGAAATTTGTCACAACTCTAGAGAAGGAAACCCTCTTTGGAGACATATTTTTTTAAATTTTTTAAAATGTTCTTTTCAACGATATAGACTCCCGACTTGAAGGTCGAAAATCGTGACCTTTGACCTTTCAAAATAACGTTGTATATAAAATCAAAGGTAATTTAATAACTTTTCAAATGCCGGCTTGATGATTTGCGTACCTACAACACTTTTCAAAAAAATTACAATTAAGTAAGAACAACTTTGTACATTTGTACAGCTTTTTGCGATTTTCAAGAACTCACAGTTCCGGATCCAGAAGTGTCAGTGCCCCCAAACTGTGTATTTGTCTTAGTTCTGTAATATACTGTATTCCTACGAAAAATCATAAAATGTGGAGGAGATAGTCTACAAGCTTTGGTTGATTTGACATGGAATTACCCATATATTGAATTTTTTATTTCGCTTTTAGTTTGAACTTTTTCTATATGCTGTATTCGCGCAACATTCGCGGAAATAAAAAATTACGGCTTATTAAACGAACTCATTTGTTGCACTTGAAATTTGTGTTCCTTTATTGTTTAGGATTTTTTTGTAGGTGAATGTGTTGTACCTTGAAACGATTAAAACTTAAATATCTACATCGCTTTGGTAAATGCAAAAAAACGGATGTGAGCGGCTGATTAGGGGGCACATACGCCAGACCAACAAGTGGGATAGTTTCATCAGCAAACATTTGTAGCACGTTAAAAGACGTATACGTAATATTAATTCGTTACATGTGTTGCACGGACAGAAGTTATTTTCTTTCAAAAAAATTTAAAATAGTACACTCCGGGAACTTCTGCCTCAAAAATATGTAGTTGTTTGGGTTGTAATACAGTTTCGTTATTTGTAATAATGTCAGTCATTTGTGGAACAAATTAATTTTTTACTAATCTTGTAGTTGATTTAAAAAAAAACAAACCACATCAAACGACTGTATTATGATTTTAAATATATTTATTACAGTCGTTTTTTGTTATTTAAAAAATTAAACAAATAAATGTTTGTTTATTTTTTACTAACCTATGTGGTTCATGTTGACTACAATTGTGGTTCATTTTTTGAACATTAAAAATCAAATGACAATGTTAATAGAATTTACTGAAATGTAAGTCGTCCTTTCTGTAAGAGAAATTTCATTTGTTTTTAACTACATTTGCAGTGATCTTTACCTACATAGTATTCTAAGTGTGAAAGAGCAAATTGCATGTTTTTTTTACCAAATTATTTGGAATTTATCCATCTCTTAAACTGCATCCTTTGTTTTTTTTTTTTTTTGTAAAAATTTAAAAAGTTATTAAACGGTTCCTAAATTTGCAAAAGCATTCCCGAAACTTGTGGTTTATACAAATAAAACAAAACTTTGGAAACTTTTGTTAAATAATGTTTACTTCAAAATAAAGCAAATAGCCGCTATTGATCAAACTCATTCGAAAACCCCGATTTTTTGAGGGAAATTCGATTTGTGCGAAAAATCTGAAAAAATTAATCTCAATTAATTTGAACAAAATTACTAAGTACTTTGGACTTGCTAAAAATAGGAATTAAAAAATGTACTGGCCAATATAAAACCATTGATGTTAAAATTATAAGCTTTGTATGGAATTATCCACAACACGAGGTTAAACAAATTTATTAGAAGAGAAAACTTCTAAGAAAAAAAATGTTGTTTCCTTTTAATTATATTCGGGTGCTTTAAATTTTGTTTAACAACGGAACAAGTTAAAAGTCGAATAATTGTGCTAAAATTTGTTACACAAAAGTTACATTTAAAACCTTGATTTTTTCTTAATTTTACTTTCTTTATAAAACTAATCGTTAAATATGAATGTATCATATTTTGTCTGATATGCATGTTACTGTCAAAATTGTAAAATATAACTGTCATACTTACTATACTTTATCGCTCACAAGAACAGATTTTACTTTGCAAAATTATTTTTGAATTTATTCAACCAATCAAAGTTTGACATTAAGAATATTACACACAAAAAAATAAAAACCCATTTCAGTTACGAAAACCACCGATTCAATAACTTTAATTGATGATGTTCCGCCAACAATGGAACTGGCTAATTCAATTAGCAATTGATAGTTCTTTACTTGAATTATTTTTCAATTAAATAATAACTCATTTGATTAAAAGTGATCAATATATGAAAAAAAAAAATGTTTGTTGCCATACCAAATGTTTTTTAACAGTTTGAATTTTATAACATTGAATTTAAATCGTTATGAAATGCTCAGTTAGTTTGCAGATTTATTTATACTTATGTGAACAAATTCACAAATTCAGAGTATTTTTTTTTTTTTTGTTTAAAATAAGTTTTATTTTCTGTTTCTCTATTTCGAAAGCAAGCTTTCTTTCGCTTTCTAAGCGAAAGAAAATTGATTTGGGTTTCTCTAACTAAATTTCTATGCGAACGATGACTTGAAGTACAAGTCGAATGAAAACGTAACAGTTTTCATACAAAATTTGGTTTCTCTATTTCGAACGAGTTGTCAACAGTGCGAACTTGTATTTTATTTTAAAATAAAAGTAACAAAGGTGGAATATAAACGAAAAATGTATATATTATCTCTGTCAAAGACAGAGTGTATACAAAATCAAATGTTTTCAATTTTTTAATTGTTAGTGGAAATTTTATTTTCATTCTCAACTTAATTCTCATTTGTTTTAACAAATGAGATATATAAGTGTTTGAGTTTGTGAATGAGGTAGCCACTGCTTTCTAAACTTGTTCTGATGATGGGGACCTAGAAAATCCCCGAAATGGAACCATCAACAAATTCTTGAAGGTAGTCAATTAATAAATTGAAAACAAAAAACTCTATAGATTATTTGTTAGGACAATATCCTAATAAAGAAATATAGAGTATGGCCTTGAACTTGAATAAATTCATTTTCATAACAGAATTATAGGTCGAAAAAACATAATTTTTATTTTTTTTTTAATAATAATTATAACAAACTACTGAAATTAATTTAAAATATTTATTGCTAATACCTGAAGACGTTCTTTTTTAGCGTGAAGACGTTTCAACGTGTACATTTGCGCGTCATAACTTTTAAATGTAGTCTACCGAACCCTGTCTAGCGTTTCTGGCAATTTAAAAATCCTTGAGATACAAAGCCATCTAAAGACAGTTTTGAAATATCTCATATATCAATCATGTTATACAAAATGCGTGATGTAAATTGACGTTTAACTGTAAATTGCTATATTTATATCTACAAAGGGAATGTTCCCTGTTGTGGCCGGTTCACTATCGTTTTTGTCCATCTTGCTAAAGGAATATGTCAAAACTGTCATCGAATTTAATTTCCGCCATCATTATTTTAAAAAACTCACGTTTTTCTTGATTTTATTGTGTCGTTTCAAAAAACCCAACATGAAGATAGTTTTTCGTAAAGATAGAAAATAACAAAGAAGTTTTAAATAATTTTTTCGAATTTTTGTAAACGGTAAGAATTTTATTCACAATTTTAATTAGGGATGGCAGGCACTACCGCTAAAATACCGTTATCGATTCGAAACCCTTTCAACTGACTAACTTTATCCCTAAACTTCCGTTACCAAAATAATTGAAATACCGTTGCCGATATAACTTAAATACCAATATCCTTAAAAAACCGTTACCGAAATAATTAAAATATCGTTATCGCTAAAATACCGTTACCGAAATAATTGAAATAGCGTTATCCTTAAAATACCGTTACCGAAATAATCTGACAAAATCAGAAAAAATAATCGCCGTAATAGATATATATTTTCCCAAAGCTTAATCATAAAATAACTAGTCATATGAATTCGAGCATAATGGGTCTAAAATTATCGATGTGCATAACGTTATCCTTAAATTACCGTTACCGCAATAACTGAAAAATCGCTTTCCCTAAAATATAGTTACAGAAATAATAAAAATACCGTTACCGATAAAATATTGATACGGAAATAAGCTAAATAATGTTAGCACTAAAAAAATCTAACCGAAATAATTGAAATATCTTTACGTTCAAAATGCCGTTACCAAAATAAACGAAAATGGCGTTACCCTTACCGATACCTGAATCGAAAAGGTAGTCATTCATACAAAGTTAAAGTGTAAAAAAATTAATTTTCATAATGTTGCCGAAAGTGGACCTTTCATATATTTATTTTTTAAATTGTTTACGCTTCACTTTAACTGTTCTTGTCAATTTTGGAAAATAGTCAACATGCTACACAACAACAACAAAAAGTATTGTTTCTTTAACACAATTAAAAAAGTTAGCATTAAGCCGCTTTAGACGATACATGAAACGTTTTAATAAACAAACTTAAAATAATATTTTATAATATTATTTTGTGGGCGTTGTGGCGTAATGGTTAGAGCGTTGGACTGTTACACAGATGGTCCCGGGTTCGATTCCCAGGTGACGACAACATTAATTCATAAAAATAATATGTATGAGTTTTCTATCCCTCATATGTATCGCAGCGCCCACCTTCGGTGTTCCCATAGCACTTAACCCCACCGAAGTAAAATAATGAATCAGGGCTATGAAACAAAAAGCTTCAATAAATTAGCCAACTCTACATCAGGTGGCGGGCAACAACTGTTCTAAGACTTATCATCTCGCGCAATTGCAGTGTTGCCATGTTTGAAGCACCTTTCACCACCTTTCATCTCTCCACTATCCCCTTTCCAAAGAAAGTTACACATTAATAAATAGGAAGAATTTCCTGAGCTGTTGCTTCTCTTTAAAAAAAAAATAAAATTTAAATACAAATTGTTGCCCATCTTACTTCATTTTCATACATTTTTTATGCTTTTAGAGATTTTTTTTCATTTAGGTCCACATGTGTTCTAATGTGGACCATTTTAAAATTGTCACCACAAGAAATGATCTATAGTCGAAAAATTCCCAATCAGTTGACATGTAGCTGATGTTCTTCGATTTGGAATATTCCATTTAGTTTTTTTGATATAGCCAAAACACCAGGTGAAGGGCCACATTAGGGAACATTCCCTTATATTTTAAAACAATATAAACGTTATTTAAGGCAATTTTATATTCTCTTAATATTTTTTTTGTATTTTTCTATACACAATTGTACCAAAATGTGTCTGTAATTGCAAACTGTAATGCTCATTTTTACTGCATGTACATGAAAACATTACAAACGTTATATAACGTCCATATATCACTAACTAACGGCAAAATTTAAGTCAACAAACATACATACTTGCATTTTAAAAGTACCCATTTTCTAGATATTTATTTGTCTATGTATATTTCATATACTACAATGTACCATAGAGATATAAAAAAAAAAAATAACATATACAAACAGACGGACGGACCGAGCGGCAAACTTATATTAAAAAGTTTGTCGATTTTTTTTCCAAACACATACACTCACACATATTACACATATTATACATACTTCCTTTCTACAACATGTTCTGATCCTATACTATGTATGTATATTATTAGGGTGCTGCAAAATCGTATTAAGAAACTAGACGTAGTGCGATTTGTGCTCTTCAAGACTGGATCATTGTTTTGTGGACCACACCAACATATTTTACAGATTTCAGCAAAATATAATAACTTTTTAAGGTCGCTAAAATCGAATTTTTTTTTTAAATATTTTTATAGAAATTTCCACAATAATTTAAAAAAAAAGTTTACATTAAATTCATAACGATTATTAATTACGTCTTTTACGACTTCTATATAAATTCTGAATCAAAATTTTATTACCTAGAAGATTGTATAACACAACTTTAATACATTTTTCAAGGTTTTCATTACGCAAGAAAAATCATGGTTGAGGGAACCATATTCGAAGAGCATCATAAATTTTTCGATTTATGATTGCGACAACCATGTTATTATAGTTGTAACAAACATAGTCTTATTTGTTGCTCAATCATAATATGATAATTAGATTACCATATTATGGTTCCAAATAGATCAAAATATTATCATTTTATAGTTCTGGAAATTTGTATGAAAAAGATATGCATGTTTTTTAATAGTATATTTATTTAATAATTTACACATTTAAATAAACTTGGGCTTAAAATAATTTAAGTAATCAAATTGTCTTTGCGCTGAAGAATAAGCTTTGTGAAGTATTCGGTCAGCAAAGAAGCTATACATGTGATTACTGCATAAAGCACGCATAAAAATATTGTTAGGAATACAATTTCACAATACATTTGTAATGATCAGAACATGTTGGCAGCAATTATAATATTGTATTATAATCATGGAAAAAAATTTCGTCATCATTTATTCCCATATTATGATAATTTTATACATATTATGATTTTAGACAATACAATAATATGATACCTGAAAAAAAGAGAATTTTTTACTAGAATATGATGAAAGCAACCATATTATTGGTGATATATGATTGATACAATAATAATTTTATTGAAACAACCATTTATGGATGTAGGAAACATAGTTTTGTGGCCGCAATCATATTGCAACCATATTCTTTCTCTGCGTGAAGGTATTCGCCTTTTTGTGATTTTGAAAAAAAAAATGTATTATAATTTTTTATAATATATTAACTTAAACCTCAGCCTTGAAGCTTATAATAAAATAATAAAAAAAAAAATTAAAAATACATTTGAATGGCTTATTGTACAAACTTGATAAGAAACATTTAAATTTTTGCTGGTTTTTGCCTTTAAAGTTTTGATTTAATATAGAAAGTAGAAGGACTTTTTTTTGCACTCTTTATACTTGTTATAAATGCGTTAGCCCGACTTTTATAAAATATTCACCAAAATATGACTAGAAAAGAGCTAAAACCAGCAGTTAAAAAATGTGGCTTATCAAGTTTTATTTAAAAGAAGATTTAAAAGAAAAGTGAGTAGACTTGTTTTAACTATATGTTTAGTACAGTTACCATACTATGTAGGTAAAGACAACTGCAAATGTAATTAAAAACAAATGAAATTTCACTTAAAGAAATCACGACTTACATTTCAGTAAATTCAACTAACATTGTCATTTGTTTGTTACTGTTCAAAAAATGACTAACAATTGTAGTAAAAATGAACCACATGTAAGTAAAAAAATAAACAAACATTTATTTTTTTAAATAACAAAAGACTACTGTAAAAATGAATGTAAAATCATAAAACAGTCAGTTGATGTGGTTTGTTTTTATAAATGAACTACAAGGTTAGTAAAAAAATGTAATTTGTTCTACAAATGACTGACATTTACATTAAAAAAAAGAACCAAACAACTACAAAGAACCAAACAACTACAACCAAACAACTACATATTTTTAAAGCTGAAGTTCCCAGAGTGTAGTTTTAAAGTGCATGTTCCTTTGCTTTCAACCACAAAATATTGTGAGTGTAAAACTCCAAACTGCAAAAATTGCAAAAAAAAAAATAATTTTAATCCGTATTATCGCGAAAACCGTTATACTGCTAAAAAAAATTTACTAAGGGAATTATACGCTAAGAGAATTATCTTCATGATATTAATGAAATTTTGCATTAGATATATGAATTGTCACTGTAATTAATCCATTGAAATTAAAGCAGTTTTTTATAAAATTTAATGAAACAGTTTATTAAAAATAGTTCCATTAAAACTATAAAGCTTTTTAATATATTTTAAGAAATTTTTCATTTACATTATAAAAAAGTGAAAAAATGTCATTAAAACTCGTCCAAGAAATTATCCCTGTGTAATTATCAGCAAAATATTTTATAGATTAGATGTAACTTTTTCTATGGTGTTAAGTTTAAAATTAATGAAATGAAAATTATTCAAGTTCGAGGCCATACTCTATATTTCTTTATTAGGATATTGTCCTAACAAATAATCTATAGAGTTTTTATTTTAAAATTTATTAATTGATCACTTTCAGGAATAAGTGGATAGATCTATTTCGGGATTTTTCAGGTTCCCATCTTCAGAAGTCGTTTTGAAAGAAGTGACAATCCCATGTAAACAACAAACATTCATTTAACCTACACTCAAAAAACTAAGTTAGTAGAAAAGTTAGTAAAACGTCTTGTAAATCAGGTATACTATTTTTTAGCAAATTTTTTGCTAAAATCGTGTTTTCAGCTAAAATTTTTGTTATACTTATTCAGCACTTATCTGTTTTATACTAATGCTTTGCTAATATTATACTAATGTTTTACTAATTAATTTTGCTAAAAAAAATATGCTAATACGCACATTAATAGTGTGGACGACAACCACATTCAAAGATATACGCAGAATGAAGTAGATGTCTCGGCAATGTCAAGATGTAGTAGAGAAGAAGATAATGATACTAAATAGTACAACTCTAATGAGACATATAAAAAATCAACCATGGAAGATTTTTGTATCTGTTTTTCATATATAAAACAAAATTGAGGACTAAAACAACTTAAATTTTGCATTGTCACCGGCTTGTGAAAATAATTGTCTATTAATAAAATAAAAGACAAAATAAAATATTTAAATTTAATATGTATTTCTAAACTTAATGTTTATAGATTAATAATCTAGTGTGGTCAAATTACAAACAAACAAACATATACAGACATGTAGACAGAGTAAAGCGAAAGACAAAGACACACATCTTAGGTAGATTTTTATGGTTCCTTTTTCTTATTGCAAAAAAAGGGTTGTATTTTTCGTTTCGTTTGTTTTTGTTTATTTTTTCGTTTCGTTTCTATAATTATCTTCGGCAGTTGCGCCCTTTAAAATATAGCATCATTTAGACAACCATTGATGTAAGTAGTTGAAAGATAATTTTTGTTATGTTATATATATTTATTTCTAAATATTTTCCGATATTAAATTAATTCATATCGTCAATGTGGGAAAATGAAAATTTTTATATTTCGTAATTATTGTAAATTATTTTTAAAGCAATCACAAAAATATGTTTTATGATTTTCAGCAAATAAATTACCTAAATTACAATTTTTCTACAAATTTTTTGAGTTTTTTTTCCAGTCTACTAAAATTTAGCAAAAAATGTATTAATTTTTAGCAAGGCATTTTTATTTCTAATCCACTAAATGTTAGCAAAACTTTTGCTGAATCTACTAATTTTGTTGCTAAAAATTAGCTCGGTGATTTTCAGCAAAATATTTTGCTGACATTAGCAATTTTTTTGCAAGCACCCTCCTGACTAAAGTAAATAAATTGTTGACGCTATGGTGTAATGGTTAGCGCGTTGGACTGTTACACAGATGGTCCCGGGTTCGATTCCCGGTGACGGCAACATCAATTTAGAAAAATAATATGTATGAGTTTCTATCTCTCATATGTATCGCAGCTCCCACCTTCGGTGTTCCTATAGCACTTAACCCCACCGAAGTAAAATAATGAATCAGGGCTATGAATCAAAAAGCTTCAATAAGTTCGCCAACTCTCCATCAGGTGGCGAGCAACAACTGTTCTAAGACTTATCATCTCGCGCAATTGCAGTGTTGCCATGTTTGAAGCCCTTCATCTTTCCCCACCTTTCATCTCTCCACTATCCAATTTCCAAAGAAAGCAACATATTAATAAATAGGAAGAATTTCCTGAGTGTTGCTTCTCTTTAAAAAAAAAAAAAATGTGTAATTTCTACCTTTGGGAGATATAAAATATCTCCTTTTTATTTTTACACTTGTTTTGTTTTTGTTTATAAAAACAAGATGTAAAGGGGAAGTGAACTAAGACCGTACTTTGTCTTTTTGACAAGTTTAATATAATTTTTAGTAAAAATAAAAATTATGTTTTTTCGACCTTTAATTTTGCAATGAAAATTATTCAAGTTCGAGGTGGTAATCTTTAACTTCAAGCTCATATATTAGTTCTCATTTAGTGGGATCACTAGTTTATATGAATGTTTGATGTTTGCATGGGATTGTCAGCGCCCGAAAAAAATTCTATTTTTAATAAAAATTATATCAAACTTGTTTAAAATTAATTATATTTAAACATTTTAAATTTTTAGTAGCCTATAGTCGAAACATTATCGCAACCTTAACATGCAAACTTTTGTGCAGGGTTTTTTTTTTTTTGTTGGTTATTTACACTTGTAATATGTAGTAACATTGATTGGACCTCGGAAGAGGTTTAAAATTCCGACGTCTGGAATTTTGAAGAAGCACCCTATTGTATATTCTGATGATTTCAAATATTTTCACATTTAACACAAATTACTATAGTCATTCACATACCAACTGTGGGAAGTATGGAGCAAAGCTATAGAGAAAAATGTCAATTTCATTCAAACTTAAACAGTGATAAGTTTAGTTTGTTCTATACATCTTTTAACATCATTTACTGGTTTTTCATTTTCCTATTTTTTTTTTATAAATAATTTTTTTTTATACTAAACTAAGTATAACACTATGGTTTGAAAGTATTTGGAGACCAAAAAATAATATAAATTGTAAAATCTTACTGAAAATAGCATACAATACATCATTTATTTTAAATATTTTATCATACAATTCCTATCTCTATTCACTTTATGATCATAGTGTATGTAAGTGTTTGTCTACAAATTAGATTGTACTAGTAGTAGTAGTTGTACATATTTGATATGTGTATGTGTGTGTGTGTTTAAGTATCGTTGACTATGTATGTATGTATGGCATCATCAATGTGATTTTTGTTTTTGATACCATGAATGTTATGGTTTCTGTCACTTTCAGTTAAATTACTTGCCACTTTTTTAAGCACAATTTGGCGTTGTTGCATGTTATCTGAAAATAAAAAGAACAGAAATCGTATTTTACTTTTGTATTTATTTCAACAGTGAACTTTGTTTTTGACAACAATTTCCAAACATTTATAAAACTACTATGAAAGTTATTTATTTACCTTCTCAGTTAGTTGACACAAACAAACAAAAAAAAAAAACAAACAAATATACTTTGATATTTCATTTACCAGAGCATCGTTGAAAATAAAATGAAATTAGGAAAATTCTTAAATTTTCAAGGACGTTAAGGTAATTGCCTCAAAGAAAGGCAATATGTTTGTAGTTGTCGTATCAAATACAATAACTACACACAGAGAAAAGAAAAAGTGCCATAACAATTGAAAAGTTTATGTTGGTGGTAACAACCAATAACTTCGAATAGGATGTTTTTATAGAGGTCTAGTACTTTGAAATGGTATAAAACAAAGATGAATTTTTTAAATTGACATGAAATTTACTTTATTCGAAAGATAATCTTCTGGCATTATAATTTAAATATGACTTCTGGCATATGACCTTCAAGGCTGGCTCGGACGTAGTGTAATCTGGAGTTCCAATTTTCAATGACTTTATCCAACATTTGTGGCCGTATATTGGCAATTAACGCGGCGAATGTTGTTCTCCAAGTGGTCAATCGTTTCGGGCTTATCGGCGTAGACTAGCGACTTCACATATCCCCACAGAAAATAGTCCAGCGATGTTAAATCGCACGATCTTGGAGTCCAATTTAAGGGTCCGAAACGTGAAACTATGCGGTTAACAAACGTTTCCTTCAATAAAACAATTGTGGCACGAGCTGTGTGACATGTTGCGCCATCTTGTTGAAACCACAACTCCTGCATATCATGGATGTTCAATTGATGTACGAAAAAGTCAGTAATCATGGCTCTATAGCTGTCACCATTGACTCTAATGTTCTAAACAGCATCGTTTTTAAAGAAGTACGGACCAATGAAGCACACCAAATAGTCAGTTTTTCTGGATGTAAGGGTGTCTCAACATATACTTGAGGAATAGCATCACTCCAAATACGGCATTTTTGTTTATTGACGTATCCATTTAACCAAAAGTGAACTTAATCGCTAAACAAAATTTGCAAAATTCGCTAAATTCGCGTATTTTGAATAGAACCATGATTTTCAAAATAAATTTGCACAATTTGGAAGCGTTGTTCAGGCGTCAGTCTATACATGTTGAAATGCCAAACCAAACCAAACTAAACATAAATCACTTAACAGCTGACAAAATGGCCGCCACTTAAAAAAGTGTTGCCAACTTAAAGTTATATACCTCTATAAAAAAACACCCTTTACAACCATATTGAAATTTGGTTTCTAATATTTTGGGTGTTGCAAGCTAACTAAAATTCTTTGTTTTAACCGAACTTTGTATTGAAAATCAATATTCAGTTTTGCCAACCGATTTCTAGTAGTAGTAAACGAATTTAAGTCGTAGTAACCGAATTTTAGTTGGCAAATAGCAAAACTTTTCTCTGTGTGTATGTATTTAAAAGGGAGAACATTATTAAAGGAATGTTAACACATGAGTATAACAATTTAACTTCAATTAAAGTTTTGCCAGCAATTTTCAACAGAATTTTAACAAGAATTTTTGACATTCTTAAGGAAAATCTTTTACATAGAAAATAAATTTTGAGTTCATTTAACTTATATTGAAGTAATCTATAACATGTTGTTTCATATAGATTTCCAGTAAAGACTCATTCCATATAAAATCATCAAAACATATAAAATTTTCGACCTCTGCCTCCTTCAATATTAACCAAACTTGGTATGGAAGTTATGTGTCATATAAATATGTCATCGTACAAGTTTTGGGTTGTTAGCTCTAATGGTTATGGCGTTTAAAATAAAGAGTGTTTTTTTATACAAGTATAGAAATTTAAGTTGGCAACACTCTATTTAACTGGCGGCCATTTTGTCAGCTGTCATGTGATTTATGTTCAGTTTGATTTGGCATGAATAGACTGACGCCTGAACAACGCTTCCAAATTGTGCAAATTTATTTTGAAAATCATGGTTCTGTTCGAAATACGTATCGCGCACTACGTCCATTTTACGGTCAACATAATCGTCCATCAGAGCAATTAATTCGATTAACTATGGATCGTTTTCACACCACGTTTACTCTAAATGATAATATGCATCCACAGAGACGTCGTGCAGTGCGTACAGGAGAAGTAATTGCTGCTGTAGAGCGTAGAGTAGAGGAATACCCCAATCAGTCTATCCGCCATCGTGCACAGGAATTGGATATGTGTCCATCTCCTTTATGGAAGATTTTGCGGAAAGATCTTGTTTTGCGCGCTTACAAAATCCAATTACAAAAACAAGGCGGCGCAACATGTCACACAGCTCGTGCCACAATTGATTTATTGAAGGAAACGTTTGGTAACCGCATAGTTTCACGTTTCGGACGTGTGAATTGGACTCCAAGATCGTGCGATTTAACGCCGCTGGACTATTTTCTGTATTGCAATGTGAAGTTGCTAGTCTACGTCGATAAGCCCGAAACGATTGACAGGACATTGGAGGACAACATTCGCTGCGTTATTGGCAATATACGGCCACAAATGTTGGAAAAAGTCATCGAAAAGGGGACCTCCAAAGTAGACTACGAAAGAGCCAGACGTGGCGGTCATATGCCAGAGCTCATATTTAAATTATAATGCCAAAAGATTATCTTTCGAATAAAGTAAATGTCATGTCAATTTAAGAAATTCAACTTTGTTTTTTTCCATTTCGAAATTCTATACCTCTGTAAAAAACACACTTTATGAAAAAAAATCGAAAATTAAGCAAAAGTGGTCGTCCATATCTTTTTAACTGTTAAAGCTACGTGATTAATTGATACCTCATTTTAAAGCCAATGTTGTCGTGCTTTAAATAAAATAAGCAAAAAAATAACTTTTCGAAATTAAAATGCATTTCTTTCAAAATTCCCCGTTTAAGAAACTGTTTTTAAAAAAAATAGTTTTTAAAATTTTCAAAAAAATATATGTTAATTATAATTTATTCCAATATGCCGTTGCCAAACTAATATGTGGAGCTCTGACGACATTCAAAGTTAAGGATAAAAATCTAAAAAAAAGATACTAAATATAGTAGAAAAAAAGATTTACATAAAAAAAATAATTTATTGAAAAAATTAAAAATAAAAGTGTTACAAAAGTTGTTGCCCATACCTTGTTAACGGTTTAAGAGTCACTGATACCACATTTTAAAAGCACCTAAATTGTGGTTTTACTTTAATGTTATTTTGAATTTATAGCGAGCTTTCAAGCTCCGTATATTTACAAAAATAAAGCAAATCGAACATATTGGCTAGGTTGATACTAGTATTTAGATATGGCTAAAGATCTCATCAGAACCCGAAGTTCCAGAAAAGCCACAGCCTCCAGAATAGGAAGAGCTTCCCAGTAAAAAATTTTCGTGTTTTTCGAAGCAGGATAAAACAAATGCGCTGATGTAAGTGCTTACTATTACATAATATTGAGAAGTAGCTAAAGAAACGAATAATTTCGTATAAAAATAAGCAATCAAAAATTTTGAGCTTACTGTTTTCCCTAACAAGGATGCAGACCCTAATCACTTATAAGGATGCAGGTTGTAATGCAGAAAGTTTCATATCGTGGATTATAAACGATCTGTAAGAATTTTCCCGAGTGATTTCCGATTGTGTTTAGTATTTTCGAGTATGAAATAAAAAGTAATTAGTCAGTTAAATGTTTCTGAAGAGCTAGCACGTGGAGCGGTAAAAAAAAATAAAATAATAATAGTATATGTCAAAAATTGTAACAACAAAAAACTAATATCTGTAGAATTTTATGTAGAATAAATTATGTATATTCATATTATTACTTTTAATCGTCATAATGAAGACATGAAATGTGATTTTACTGAAAACCATGAAATCACAGCTTTTTATAAGCGCTGAAATCCGCTCTTATTTTGCCCAAAGTAATGCTTTCAAGCATTGGTAAGGGATTCTTTTCGGCTTACTCCATTACAAACCTGCTTGCATGTAAGCAGTGTTTTTTACTGGGTTAACAACTACAACTATTAAGCATCAATTTTGCTCTATTCTTGTCCTCTTAGTAGTCGAACACGTGGCTAGGGTTTTTTCCTAACAAGCAGCATGACGTTACTAAACCTTGAAGACCAAAAATGTTCTATTTATAAAAAAAAAAATTTTACTCTGGCTAACGTAGTATTATATATATATATAAATATATATATATATATATATATATATATTAAAGTAAGGCAGAGAGTAAGCTGGTATCATTACTGGTAGTAGGAAAAATAATGACATGTCATTACCGTTTCTACACTGGGTTATTTATTACTTTTTTTTACATATTCACGTGATAATGCAAATAAGTTCACTTCGATAGTACAAATATATATCCTGCTGTATAAGTCAACCCATTTTACGGTCCATTCTATAGCGTTAATATTTTAAGCAATGTGTTTCTTCATAAAGTTTAATTTGGTCGTTAGTGGGTTAATAATAAAATTATTTTAAAATTTAACCACTTTCAAATGTTCTCTTGTAAACGTGATTCTGTAAAACAAGTTTTACTTTGTACAAACTAAACTCTTTCTAATATTTAGCCACTACCATACATGGGACTGATTAATTGATGATTTTATTGCAATTTTATTGATATCAATTGAAATTAAATTATTTTCGTCGTGAAAGGCGCGGTAGAGAAGAATGAGTGTATTTTCTAAAAAGCATAACTATATTGCAAATTTTAAATTTTCTGAATCAGACTGCGCAGTTTCTGGTATTTAACCTTCGTCAGTGACCTTGTTGTTTTTTTTTTGAATAATGTAATATTTGTTATGTTTTTATTTGTTCGATTGCGTCAATATGAAATTTTCTGTGCAATCACTGACCGTGGTATAGATAAACTGATTTCTAATGCTGATTTCATTGCCCTGTTAAAAATCGACATATATTGATCCATACATGAGCACACATGCTTCATACATGTTAAATTATTTTCATTGTTTACATGCATTCACACATGATTCATATGTGTTCATATACGATTTATATATGTTCATATGTTGGATCATATTTGTTCATAAGTGTGCATTGACGAAAATTGAGGTAATATTTACATGTACGATCATACATTTCCATACAGGGTCATGTGTGTATATTAACGAAATTTGTGTTAATATTTACATATAAGATCGCATATGAATCACATATGGGGGTATATAGACATATATGAACTCTATTTCATATGTATACATGAATAAGTTCCTACATGTTCATAAATGGATACATATATGTTGAGTTTCAACCGGGTAGCTTTTTTTGTAATCGTTAATTAGGTCTCGGAACTTCATGTAAATAATTGTTTGTTGTCGTTAGCTAGAGGACAATATCAACCAAATATCTTTGCGAAACAAAAAAGTTGTTAATGCATATTTTTGCATATATTCATATTTTAATGCATATTTTGCCATATTTTTGTTGCACATTTTGCTATAAACACATATTTTTGGATATTTTTCAATAAAATGCATATTTTTAAGAAAATTTTAAGAAAATGCAATTACCAATTTTATGGCTTCCTTTATTCGTAATGTTTAATTTGTTTAACACTTTTTAAAACTAAAATCATTAAAATTTGGAACTAATATTGAAAACGTTGAAACAAAATCAATAATAAATGCATAATTTTTAATTTTAACTACATTATTTTATGATTTTTAATATATATTTTATGTACAAAACACACAAATATAAATGCATTAACTTCCGAGCCCTATTGTTAATAAATTTAAATGATTAAATTTCATTGAATAATGCAATGATTTTAAAATTGCATTACCATTAGTAATGCATCAATTAAAGGATACAAATTGCAATTGGCAGTTAAGATTTTCGAAAAACTTAATAATTTTTTCAAACTACAGCCGCCATCTATACGTTGGCTAAATTTCAGACCGCCCTCTCAGATACGATGACCCTTTTTTTCCTGAGTGTATGAAAAACAATTTACACTCCACTTTTTTTTGTAAAGAAATGTTTTTGTTTTTTTTTGCTCAATTGTAATTCTTTTTTTAGACATTAATGTGATTTTGTTAGCATTAGTACGACAAATGCCAATCCCAAAAAAATTTCATTACAATTAAATGGTAATGAAATTTCAATGCTAATGAAAAAGTCCCAAGTAGGGTTACTACAAAGTTTGTTGAACAATTTAACTTTTTGTCTAACAATTAAACACAAAATAGCAACTAAGTTTCATTTTGGAATCATTAAATTTTTACTGCATACCTTTCAGCTGGTTTAAGAAAATTTTAAACAACTATTTTGGTTTTTTGTTTTATTACACCTTTTAAAGTATTGACATATATTGAAAACCTACTCACCTGTGAAAAACAAAATTGTGCCCTTATAAAAGGACTCGTTTAAAATAAAAAAAAAAAAAAAAAAAAAAACATTTATAACAACTGCAGCAATATACTAAAGAGTAGTGATGATCACAACTGGCATTGCCATGACCGAAAAACTTTATCTTTAGTCTATACAAATACAAAAGACTCTAACACTCTCGAACAATACTCCAACTAACCGACCAAAACTTTTTCACTCTTGAGTGCACAAAACAACACATTTTTGAATAGTGCAGGGAAAATGGAAAAAGCAAAAGAAACAAAAAATCCATTGGCATAAAAGAGCAGCCAACATATTTAAACATATACGCACATAGACATTTAAATATAGATACACTATGGTACAAATTTATAACGAATTATTGAACAGCAAACAAATCAAATTTGAGCCACAAATAATTGCTTTCATACTCGTTTGTACACTAAAGTGAACTTTAAAAATAGATTAGAATGGCAAAATCCATTGTGTTTATGTTAAAAAAAAAAATATTGAAAAAGTAAAAAATAGCAAAACTAAAAAAAAGTAAAAAAACTTACACTTTTTTTTAAAGAAAAGGTAAAAATGCTAAGGAAACAATTATTTAAAACGGAAAATATCTGAAATAGGCAATTTTAAAGCTCAAAAATCTTAAGCAAAAGCTGTTTTTTAGCCCAAAAATTATAAAATCAAAATATAAAAAAAAAAACAAATAAAGAATGGCCCAGTTATAATCTGGACGCACAAAAGTAGTTATAACTTTGTAAATAACAGACATATTTTTATAAATTATACACCAAATTAAAGGAAATTTATTCAGCTTTAAGGAAAATCATACAAATAAATTAATTTTTTTGTTACAAATAAAAGAACGGACATGTTTGTTGATGCTCCCCATTAATTTTTGCACATCTTTCGGCTTTACTTTTTTAGCACTCTGGTTCCATTTTTGTAACATTATAACTTCATTTTTTGCTTCTTTATTACTCTTCTTTAATTTATTTTTTACATTTGCCCAATATCTTTCGATTGGTCGAAATCTTAAATAGGAATCTTAAGTATTTTAGAAATTTTCGAAACACTGAATGTTGGATTTTCTAAGAAAGTGTGCAAAATTTCTTCACGTCTTTTTTGTTCCATGGCGTCTGTACGAAATTCTATTTGAATGACAGACTTTAAAATTATGTCAAATAACGGTATATGTCTTGTCAACAACATATGTAAATGGTTTAAAATTTCATACACTGGGGGCGCTGTAACAACGTTATGAATGCGTCCAGATTATATCTGGGCCATTCTTTATGAGTAAAATTCGCACACAAAAAACTAAAAAAAAGCATATCGAGTGCTTATATTCAATATCCTCTGTCTTACAAAACAGATCTGTACAGGAGAGCCTAAAAACTGTTTATTTCGGTGTTTTTAAAATTATATGCTTTAAAGCGACTACTGAATCTCACGTATACTTTATTTTTAAAATTTTGCATTAATGGCAATTTTGTGCAATATAGACGATTTTGCATTTGAAAAAAATTGATATGTAAAAAAATTTTTATTAGATAGAGGGTTTTGTAAAGTAATAAAAAAGCAGTATAATCAATTAATATATGACTTGCGTCAATTTTTTTTTATTTTTTATTTAAGTTAACAGCTACATTCAGAAAAAAATTAAAGAATTTGCCAACTAAAACTCGGTTACTACGACTGAAATCGGTTGGAATACCTTTATATTGGTTTTCACAACAAAATTCAGTTAGTGCAATTGAATTTTAGTTGGAACAATCAAAATATTTTTAATTCGGTTGGCACTTTATTTTTTCTGTGTGTATAAAACAACATAAGGTGTAAAAATAATAATAAATAGTATTTAAAAACGAAGTAGTAACTTAAAACTTACACTGTACAACACATTTTTGGGGGGTGAATAATGCCTATGCCAGATGAATGTAGTATGTAAGTATAGCAAAAACCCCAAAGGGTTCGGTCCTATGTGGGTACAGTTTAATTTTATGGCCGTTTAAAGTTCTCCTGTTATTCGCCAACACTGTATTGAATAAGACTCAAAAAGTAGTGTAATAGTTCTTTGTTCTAAATTCTGAGTTAAGATGTCCCCAATATAATTTTAAGAGGTTTTGTTTCATTTGTTACCTTTATACGGTTTAATATGATGAGGTAGATCAATGTGTTCAATGTCATAATTTACTTTATATATGACGCTTCCATCTGAAAGATATAAAAATGATCTTAAATGAGATACCTTAGGATAGCTCTTAAAACGACCTGGTCTCATTATTGAAAAACGTATAAGTTTGTCCCTTTTAAAATTCTTAATATTTTGTTAATAATAACCTGTGCTAAAAATAGCCACAGGAAATAAGCAAAGATAATGAGTGAGATACTACCTAATGTTATGTCAATTTTGTTATCAGATGTTGTTGACCAAACACTTTTTTTTTTAAATTGAATAACAAATGTTGAAATGCATAGGAAAATGTTGAAGTTTTAAAACCAAAACTAAAATGGGAGAATTCCTGATATTTCAAGAATGTCCATCAAATTTTTTTTGAAGATACTATGCTCAAATCTTATGTTCCTCTTTTTCAATAATAAAAAAAATTCTTCGTTAAAAACTATAATTCGCTTTATTTTAAAAACGACCTACACGATTAAAGAAATTTTTATAGATTCATGATAAATTAAAGGGTCCGCCAAATAACTTTTTTTTTTGAAAATGCTATAAAAAAAACTACTGAATATTTTCTCGAATTTCTTTTTTATTTGAAAGTACAATCTTTCCGTTTAATAATGGAAAATAATTTCATTCAAATGGCTGCCTCGTCTGGCCATGCAGTATGAGCTTCATCTGAAAAGATGATTTTTTTGGCAAAATTGGCATCGAAAAAAAAAACGTTATATGGTGGACCCTTTAGTAAGAACACAAATATTGCAATAGGAGTTTATTAGAGAAAAAAATGTAGTATTATTTTTGTATAAAGAGATAGAGGATTTTTCCTTCACAAAAATTAATTTTTTGAAATAGAGAAATAACAAAAAGCAAATAAAATTGCAAAAAACATATGGCTCTACTTTGAAAGTTATACCATAGCTGAGGCATATTTAACTCAATATTTTGTCATCAAAAACGCATTTCGTGGAAATTTAAGATAGAGGATATTGAATATAGGCCCTCGATATATGTCTTCTCTGTTCTTTTTTTTGGGGGGGTAAACGTTAACCCGTGATACATTTTGACCGAAAATTACCTATTTTTTTAAAAACCTGTATTTTTATTAAAAAAGAATTTATCAAAATTTTTAAATTTAAAAAAAAATTTTAGTCAGGGAGCTTTTGCTTTAAAAATATGTGGTTGTTTGTGTTGTAATACAGTTTCTTTATTTTAATTGGTAATGCCAGTCATTTGTAGAACAAATTAAATTTTTTACTAACCTTGTAGTTCATTAAAAAAACAAACCACAACAAATGACTGTTTTATGAGTTTACATCCATTTGTTCTGTTACAGTTGTTTTTTGTTATTTAAAAAATAAATGTTTGTTTATTTTCGGAATGTAAGAAATTAGTGAATCGGAATGTAAGAAATTAGTGAAAGATCCAATCCGAGCTCTAACACTAACAAATTATGAATTAACTACAATTCGAATCATGAAAAAAATGTTAGCACAATATAATAGTTTTGCTATTGTTGCGTTTTTTTTTTATTATTAAATATTTAGATGATCAACAGTTTCGCTTAATATCTGGAAATCCAACCTTTTGGTGTTCATTGTCATGTCTGTAACTGTTTAAAAGAAATTTGCTATTTTTTGCCAAAAATGTGCCATTTTAGCGATTGGTCTCGGAGCTAAACGTTTATTTCTTCAAAATGACAAAGAAAAAATAGTTTTTTATTGGTACCCTTATATGCATATCGTGGTGCCACATAAAAAGTTATAGCCCTTTTTAAAAAATATGCAACAATTTAAGCTTTTTTTGAAAAATATAAACGGAAATAGAAAATATTTTGATTTAGTCGATTAATCGACCGAAATTGTTCGAGTTACGCGAACAATTGTTTGATTAAAATTCATCGATTAATCGAATACCGGTTAACCGATTGAATACCCAAGTATTCACACCTTCTATATAAAATGTCATGCTCTTTTTTGAAATTTCTTCAAAAAATTATACTACTATTTTCATGACAGCTTGCAGTTAATTAAGTTAAGATAAAATCGTAGTTATGTATACCCATCGTAGGGTGTATTTATTAAGAAACAATCAAAATTATCTAAAACGGCGATAAAATGGATATATGGAACAACATCAAAGAACAATGTTTAAAGCACTACTATTTTAATGACCATAGCTGTAGGTATTTAGAGGCAAATGGAATGGAAATGGCAAATTAACCCTCAAATTGACCTAAGTTTTTGCCATTAGTGAATCTAAAAAACTAGTCCATAAAAATAAATATGTTTAGTTATAAATTATTCCTGTTAACAAGACATAACTACAGTTCAAAAATTACACATATTGTACTTTTGAATATGAAAATTACTCAATTTCTTTACAGTTATATAGTTTTTTGTTTTTATATACATCGAGATTATTTTTATGTTATTTTCAATTTATAACGAGCTTTCAACCTCCGTATATTTACAAAAATAAAGCAAATCAAACATATTAGCTAGGTTGATACTAGTATTTCGATCTGGCTAAAGATCTCATCAGAACCCGAAGTTTTAGAAAAGTTAGAGCCTCCATAATAGGCAGAACTTTAACAAAAAACCTATTAATAATCAATTTTGCTGCATTCTTGTCTTCTTAGTAATCAAGCACGTGGTTAGGTCTTTTCCTAACAAGCATCATGATGTTACTAAACTTTGAAGACCAAAAATGTTCTATTTATATAAAAAAAAATTAGTTTGTACTCTGGCTCAAGTAATATTTTTTACAGTTATATTAGTTTTTTGTTTTTATATACATCGAGATTATTTTTATGTTATTTTCAATTTATAACGAGCTTTCAACCTCCGTATATTTACTAAAATAAGCAAATCAAACATATTAGCTAGGTTGATACTAGTATTTCGATCTGACTAAAGATCTCATCAGAACCCGAAGTTTTAGAAAAGTTAGAGCCTCCATAATAGGCAGAACTTTAACAAAAAACCTATTAATAATCAATTTTGCTGCATTCTTGTCTTCTTAGTAATCAATTAGGATTTTTCCAAGCAAATAATCTATAGAGTTTTTGTTTTCAAATTTATTAATTGACCACTTTCAGGAATGTGTTGATAGATCTATTTCGGGAATTTTCTAGGTTCTCATCATCATAACACGTTTTGAAATAGGGGACAATCATATGTAAACATCAAACATTCATATAAACTAGTTATTCCACTAAATGAGAACTAATATATGAGCTCGAAGTTAAAGATTATCACCATTGATCAAAAATAAATTGAAAACTTGTTCAAAGACTTTTGTACTTTTACTTAAAAATTTATTAATTTATTTATTTACGATTTACGTTTTATGAAAAATGCGAAATTGGACGAAAAAACATATTAGGTTGAATATATATTGTTCAAACATAAAGGCTTTGGTACTACTACCAAACATTATCATTCTGCCAAATTTCATGAATCCGTCCATAAATTTTCAAGTTAAGATGATGTCCTTTAGAGATATCCTATTGGAATTCTGTATGCCCTTGGACCAAAATAAGAACACTCGGGGAACTTCTGCTTTTAAAATATGATGTTGTTTGGGTTTTAACACAGTTTCTTTATTTGTAATGTAGTGTTTGTAACTTTAGAGAAAAACCTCAACATTTCTGAAAAAAAAAATAAAAAAAATTTTATTCTTTTTAGTTTAAACGAGCTTAAGATCATTTATTTATTAATTATTTATTTCCAATATTTCGTCTCCACATTGGGTGACTTCTTCAGGGAACAAATATAATGTGGAGAGAAAATATTGGAAATAAATAATTAATAAATAAATGATCTTAAGCTCCTTTAAACTAAAAAGAAAAAATAAAAGAAGATCGAAGAAAACTTAACATTTTTAAAAAAAAGTTTTGTTTATTGATTACTATCATGTGGTTAATTTTTACTACAATTGTTAGTTATTTTTCGAACATTAAAAAACAAATGGCAATATTAGTTGAATTTACCAAAATGTAAGTCGTACTTTCTTCACGTAAAATTTCATTTGTTTTTAACTACATTTGCAGTGGTCTTTACCTACATCGTATTCTAAGTTAACTTTTATTAAATGCTTAACCTTCAATCTTTGTGCTTAATACCAACGGTTTCTAGTCAAAATAAATATGTTTTTATTATATTTCAAAATCAAGTTCATTTCAAATTATTTATTTTTAGAAATTTTACGAATTTTTAACTTTAACACTTTCTTGCTTGCAAACCGAGCAGAGCACAAAGAAAAATGTTCACATAATATTTTGTAAATTTGTTTTTCTCTCGTATTAGCTTAATTTCTTATTATAAAATACTCATTTGACGCATTTATCACCAATTTAAAATACAGCACGGGTTTGAGTGTTAAAATTAAAAAACAAAAAATTCCCTCCTGCACTTTATGTTTTTGTAAGCAAAAATCTTAACTTTATAAATTTTTGGATGTTCAGTTATAATAAGCCTAAAAAACTATTTTTTTAAAATCGTAATACACAGTTTTTCTTTATTTAGCATTTTACATTTTTACATTTTCATTTTCATTAAAATCGCCACTGTTCAGCATTTAAGGGTTTACTGTACATCCTTAACATGGTGTCAGATTTTTTTTTACAAAATATCCTTATTCGACATTCTTTAAATAGTTTGTATTAAATTGCTACTTTTTAAACATAGTCTACATAGTTCTTTACATACCATTACAATATGTATATGTGTAAGTATTTATATGGCAAATGTGAATGTATGCAATTGTAACATTTTTACCATAAATTTTTACTTTATATTTTTACTCCTAAAGATTTTTCTTGTTCTTTTTTTTTAAGGATTTGCTAGTGTTGTTTCAGTTTTAACGATTGCGATTTATATTTTTTTTTTTATATATATTTCTTCAGAGAAAATGAAAAATATAAAATGAAAATTTTATACATTTTTATGAACAAAAGAATAAAAAAAATGTGCAACACTTGTAAGAAAAAAAAATCTAACTTTTACGCTTTACTCCGCCTTTACGCTTTAACTTGTTGTTAAACTTGAAGGAAAACTTTCAGCGCTATAAATATTTGCATTATGGGTTTTAGCACAAAACAGTCACCTCCCTGCCAAACAGCCTTTTCTTGGTTCACAGTAGCATAAATGTATTGTTATTTTGAATAATTTTTTATACTTTTTTCATTTTTTTTTTTTTTGTTCTTTTGGCTTAAAGTTCTATTCCAAATGAATGCTCAATTTAACAATTGTTGTTCATGTATACTACTCTAACAAGTAAAGGTTCGCACAGGTGCACTCATAGAAACAAACCTGTAAAAATAGCAAAAAAAAAATTGTCAAATATTAGCTTGTAGAAAAAACTACTAAAATTAGCTGATCTTTTGACTAAATATTAGAAGAATAGCAAAAATAAATCTGTTGAATTTAGAAATATTTAGTTATATTTGAGCTAAATTTTAGGTAATTTAAGATAACAAAATCAGCAGAAGCATTTACTAAATGTTAGTAAACAAAAAAATCATTTTTGATATAATTTTTATTAAAAATAAAAATTATGTTTTTTCGACCTTTACTTGTGCAATGAAAATGAAAATTAGTCAAGTTGGAGGCCATAATCTATATTTTTTATTGTCCTAACAAATAATTCCTAACAAATAATCTATAGAGTCCTAACAAATAATATATAGAGTCCTAACAAATAATCTATAGAGTTTTTGTTTTTAAATTTGTTAATTAACCACTTTCTGGAATGTGTTCTAGGTTCCCATCATCATTTTGAAAGAAGTGACAATCACATACAAAACATCAAACATTCATATAAACTAGTTTTCTCACTAAATAAGTACCAATACATGAGCTCGAAGTTAATGATTATCACTATTGATCAAAAAAAAACTAAAAAAGCATTTTTAGGTTTTAGTAGGCCCCTAATGCAATCAGCAAACTACAATTTTTTAGCAAAAATTTCTGTTGATTTTAGCAAAATAAACTTTTATTTGCAGTCAACTAAATTTGAGGAACACTCAAAAATAGCAAAAAAAAGTTTGCTGAGTCAGCAAAATTTTAGTCATTAGGGTGCTTGCAAAAAAAAAAATTTAATGTCAGCCAAATCTCATCATCTCATCTCATCAACAAAATTAGTAGATTCAGTAAAAGTTTTGCTAACACTAAGGGGATTAGAAATTATAAAACCAAACTTGCTAAAAGTTAATAAAATTGTTTGCTACATATTAGTAGACTGAAAAACACTCAAAAAATTTGTAGAAAAATTATACTTCAATTGAAGGGCTTATTGTAATAAGATGATAAGCCACATTTGTTGTTTTATGAATTTTCGCTGTTTTTTTAGACATCCATTGATTAATATTTGATGAGTATAAATGTCCTGAAAAAGTCATATTTTTTACATTCTTTCAACCTTTAAATGGCGAAAACAAACTAAAAACAAAACGTGGCTTATCAAGTTTTTACAATAAGCCCTTCAATTATACAATTTATTTGCTGAAAATCATAAAAGATATTTTTGTGATTATTTTAAAAATAATTTACAAAATGTTACAAAATATAAAAATGTTCATCATTCTCATTGACGGCATGATATAGTGTAATATCTATAAAAAAAAATAGAAATAATTATATACAACATAATCATAATTATCTTTCCACTACTTACATCAATGGTTGTCTAAATGATGAAGTCTTTTAAAGAAACGCAAATGCCACAAATAATTATAGAAAGGAAAACAAAAAAAACATAATATGAAATATACAAAAATTTTTTGCAAAAAGAAAAAGGAAACATAAAAATCTGCCTATAATATCTATCTTTGTGTTTCGATTTAGTCCTTCAACCGGTCTTCATATTTGTTTCCAATGTGACCAAACTGATTATTACTCTCTATAAACATTTAGTTTAGAAATACACATTTAATCTTTATTAAATTTTTATATTTTATTTTGTGTTTTATTTAATTAATAGACAATTACTTTCACAAGCCGGTGACAAAGCAAAATTTAAGTTGTTTTAATCCCCAATTTTGTTTTATGTATGAAAAACAGATACAAAAATCTTCCATGATTGAATTTTTATATGTCTTACTAGAGTTTTCCTTTTTAGAATCATTTTCCTTGCATCTGGACATGCCGCGACATCTAATTCATTCTGCAAATATCTTTTAATTTGATTGTCGTCCACACTATTAATGTGCTTATCAGCCCAATTTTTTTTTTTAGCAAAATAAATTAGTAAAACATTTGTATAATATTAGTAAAACATTAGTTTAAAACAGTTAAGTGCTGAATAAGTAAAACCAAAATTTTAGCTGAAACATAATTTTAGCAAAAAATTTTCTAAAAAAATAGTATACCTTTGCTATGAGAACACCGAATTAAAATATGAATCAAAAAGCTACAATTAGTTCGCCAACTCTCTATCAGCTCTTCTAAGACTTATCGTCTCTCACAATTACAGTGTTGGCTTGTTTGAAACCCTTCGTCTATCCCCACACACAGATAATTATTTAGTTAGAAAACCATTATGACCACCAGAAATTTTTCTCAACTGATAAATAATCATGGAATTTATAAAATTGTCAATAATGAAAAAAAAAAAAAATTAAATTTAAACGACAGAGAAAAATATTTAAATAAAAATTAAAATCGACTTGTAATATTAAAATACAATATAAATGTTTCTAAATTATTATTTAAAAAAAACTCAGGAAGCAAAAGAGAAATCACAATTATTAAGTTGCAGATTTTACTCAAAACTTGGTGAAGATACGTTGCAGGTATGTTGATACAAAATATATGTAGTTCTAAAGTAGTTTGTTTATGATTGCGTACTTTGATACAGGCAATTTCCAGGTTTGAGCTAAACAATCCGTAATAAATATACAAATTTGTCAAGGCCGTGAGACAATTCAAATTCAAGATACACGCAGGATAAATCAAGAAACGCGGATTAATTCAGGAGCCACTTTTGGTACAAGCATGGTGAATTGTAAAGTTGAAATTATATTCTATACCAAAACCACTTAAACGGATAATGACTCTTTTATTTTAATGAAAGTAAAATGTATTCAATGCATCATTGAATGTGACAATGTATGTAAAGGAATATGATATAGAGCTTAACGGGATACTCAAGATTCCGAAACACTTTATCTGAAGAAAACTCTCTTGATTTTAAAGTACGTTTCTTTTGGCAAATCAACGAATTTTTAAATCTGTTTTTGAATAAGAATATTTTTAGTGTAGAATATTTAAAAAATATCGTCAGAATTTTTGTCTTTTGTTATATTGAGCTAAAGATCCTTTATTTTATTATTATAAGTATTTATTTCCAATATTTTGTCTTCGCATTGGAAGACTACTTCAGGGAAACTTTTTTGTAACCAAAAAACTTAAAAATAATAATTACAAAAAAAAAGGCGGGAAATAAAATATTTTCTATTTTATTTCCCGCCTTTTTTTTTGTAATTATTATTTTTAAGTTTTTTAATTATAAAAAATTTTCCCTGAAGAAGTTTTCCAATGCGAAGACGAAATATTGGAAATAAATACTTATAATTATAAAATAAAGGATCTTTAGCTCAATAAAACAAAAGACAAAAATTTTTTCAAAAAGATCTAAGAAAAATAAGAAAATATCGTCAGAATTCAAAACATTTTTCAGTCCCTAAAAAATACCAAATTTATCTAAAAAATTGTCGGTTAAATAATAAAATGTTTCTTATCTAAAGATTTTCTTTTTTTTAAATCTACTTCTTATAAAAAAAAACGCAGATTTCGACGTCGAAATATGAAAATTTTTCGCACCAAAATATTATATTTATAAAGAAAAAATAATTCTTTGTATAGTGTAAGAGTTTGCTATTTGAATTAGTCAAAGCGTGAAAGTGTTTCTTCTTAAAATTCTCGTAAATATGTTTTTTTTTTTTATTTTCTACAGGGAAGCACCACCGAATCCATTGTAATGATTTAATCTGTAAAACGGAATGTTTTTTTTTTACCTCATATTGTAATTATATTTTCATTTGTATATATAATATTTATTAATAATTTAATAAATATATAAAAATCAGCTGGAAACTGTGTTTAATTTATATAAATTCGGTAGGATCATTTAAATAAATTCGATTGAATCAACAACCACATAAATTAAGTTTGGGAAATACAATTAATAATGGCAATAGGTGTAGCCAAAATATTTTAATGTTATAATATAGAATTCTTATACAGTTCATGTAACTACCAAAATTCGGTTGGCAAAAAATTCGGTTGTAGCAATGAATATGTTTTCTGTGTGCACTTTTCACCTATCTCATTTCCAAAGAAAGTAACATTTTAATATATAGGAAGAATTTCCTTAATATTGCTTCTGTTTTTAAAAAAATATTTATAAATAGTTTGCCCAAATACCAGCTAAATTTTAGAACCTTTAAGTGAAACTCCCATTTTCTTTCCATATGCTATGTCCATACTAACTTGGCCAGCCTCTGTATTTATTACTCAAAAATTAAGGTGACAGATAAGAAAGTACATTTATTATTCGTGTACCAAATTTCAGTTATTTAAATTTATAAATAAAGAAGTTATAGAGTTATGGCCGTATTTTACCACTGTGCATTGGTGTTTCCGTCTCAAGCCAAATCCCGTTTATTGTTGTTTTTAACTTTTTTATTTTATTGATATTTATAGTGTCGAAATGATAAAATAAAGTGCAAAAGATTATAAATAATACAAATTGGTTGCTATTTCACAGAACGAAAAAATATTTTTGTTCACTTATGCATTAAAATTCTGCTGCTACGGATTTTCATTGAACCGAGGCTCTATTGAAGCTATTTTTTTTCTTGCGGTTTTTTATCTCAAGTATTAACTGGACGTTACGTGTTATTATTCAATTTGAAAAATCATGATTTTTTATAACAATTAAAATTTTGAAATTTCCATGAAAGTACGAACCTTAAGTGGTAAATTTTTTACCATAATGCAAAATACGATTAAATTTTAATGATTCGGCGGTATGTGCCGAAGGTTATAACTGTTTTAGAGAGCCCTTAAAATAAGTTTTCCCAAAAGGCCAAATTTGAACAAATTAATTTATTGTTGCGGAAGTTATAACAAATTAAAAATTAAGCACATGAATATTCATTACCTGTACGAACCTTTACTTGTTAGAGTAGTATATTTCTTGTAAAGTCTATATATGACTCATTCCATATATAACCATCAAAAATATCCAATTTTCGACTCCTACCAACTTCAAAGTTAACCAAACTTGGTATGGAAGGTAAGTGACATATATATATGTATACGTACAAGTTTTGGGTTGTTGCTCTAACGGTTGTGGAAATATCGCGTTTTCAAATACGAAAAAAATCGAAATTTAACAAAATTCATATCATATCTTCTTAACGGTTAAAGATACGTGATTCTTTGATAACTCATTTTAAAGTCAATCTTATGCTTTAAAAAAAAAGCAGAAAAAATGTATTTTTTCAAAATTCGCGATTTAAACCTCTGTATTTTAAAAAAACTGTTTTTTTTTTAATTTTCAAAAAAATATATATTAATTATAATTTATTCCACTATGACGTTGCCAAATTAATATTACTGGGTTCAAAGTTATGGATAAAAATCTAAAAAAAAATACTAAATATATTAGAAAAAAGATTTACATAAAATAAATAATTTATTGAACAAAAAAAATTTAAGTTTAGCTAAAGTACTCGTTGTTGCACATTATTGCCCCTATCTTTTTAACAGTTTCAGATACAAGATTTATTGATATCTCATTTTAAAGGTACTTAAATCGTGGTTTTCACTAGCTCACAAAAATAATTCACTGCATGACGGTAAAATGCATTTTTTTTTAAATCTGTGGTTTAAACTGGTTTCCTAAACTTTTACAAAAAAATATATTTTAATTATAAATTATTCTTCTTTACCGTCACCAAATCCCTATATGGTACTCCTGCATGTTTCTAAGTTATCGGCTTTTTAGTTAAATTTTTTCACATTTTTACTTTTTTTTTTTAAAAAAAAAAGAGAAGCAACACTCAGGAAATTCTTCCTATTAATTTATGTGTTGCTTTCATTGAAAAGGGGATAGCAAAGAGATGAAAGGTGGTGAAAGATGAAGGGCTTCAAACATGGCAACACTGTAATTGCGCGCGATGATAAGTCTTAGAACAGTTGTTGCTCGCCACCTGATGTAGAGTTGTCGAATTTATTGAAGCTTTTTTGTTTCATAGCCCTGATTCATTATTTTACTTCGGTGGGGTTACGTGCTATGGGAACACCGAAGGTGGGCGCAGCGATACATATAAGTGATAGAAAACTCATACATATTATTTTTCTAAATTGATGTTGTCGTCACCGGGAATCGAACCCGGGACCATCTGTGTAGCAGTCCAACGCGCTAACCATTACACCACAACGCCCACAGTTTTTTTAATACAACTTTTTGAACCGCAGTTTTTGAAAAACAATGCATTTTTTTAAAGAGAAGCAACACTCTTCCTATTTATTAATGTTTTGCTTTCTTTGGAAATTGGATAGTGGAGAGATGAAAGGTGACGAAAGATGAAGGGCTTCAAACATGGTAACACTGTAATTGCTCGAGATGATAAGTCTTAGAACAGTTATTGCTCGCCACGTGATGGAGAGTTGGCGAACTTATAGAATCTTTTTGGTTCATAGCCCTGATTCATTATTTTACTTCGGTGGGGTTACGTGCTATGGGAACACCGAAGGTAGGCGCTGCAATACATATGACGAATTGAAAACTCATACATAATATTTTTCTAAATTGATGTTGAGTTACCGGGAATCGAACCCGGGACCATCTGTGTAGCATTCCAACGCGCTAACCTTTAAACCACAGCACCCACCAATATTTCATATTTTGAAACGCAATATTTCAAGATTAGCTTGGATAGGGATTAGCTGCCCTACATTTGGACGAGGATATAGTTATATGAAGTACAACTCCTATACCAAGTTTGGTGGAAATCAGAAGGGGTGGAGGAAATCGTGTGGTTGATTTTTTCTGTTTTCAGTCATATACATCAAATGTTGTTTTAAAGTCTATTTAACTGGGTCAATTTTAAATATCGCAATAATTCATATGAAAAAAATCTAACGATTGACAGTTTGTTTTAGCAAAAAAAAAAATGGGGTTTTAATATGCCAATCTAGGTTGTTACAAATGTACATCATTTATAGATTTATTCTTTTAAATTTAAACTACAGGTTGCCCTCGACTTACATAGTTTGGTAGGATAAAAAAATAAAACTCTGCGTAAGTAAATTTTAGTACATTTTGCTGGTTTTTAAATATTACACGTTAAATCGAGGTTTACCATTAGTTGTTCGAAAACTGGGCATTTAATAGAGTTGTATTAAAATCGATTAAAAATAAATACCACGTTAATCGGGGATTACATGTATTGTAAATTAAAGTCATGCGTATCACCAATACAAAAATATTAGCTCTGTTCGTTTATGTAGGAGAGTTTGGGTGTAATGGTAACATACTTTTATTAGCTCCTTAACACTTTGACGACCATACATTTTCGACCGAATCAATTTTGAAATTTTCACAATTTTTGTTATCTCCGACTAGTGTTTCCAAATCGGTTAATCGGTCAATCGATTAACAGATTCCTCTATTAATCGCCTCTATTTCGGTTAATGTCGAAGCAAATAATTGAAAACTCAAATAATTATTCGATCCGAATAATCGGTTATATGAACTAATATATGAGCTCGGAGTTAAAGATTATCACCATTGATCAAAAGTAAATTGAAAACTTGTTCGTTATGTGCAAGCTCTACCTTTGGTAGATATACAATACACGCTTTTGTTTTTATTCTTCTTTTTATTTTCACACTGGTTTTGTTTTGTTTAAAAACAAGATGAAAAGGGGTCTCATATATTAGTTCTCATATATTAGTTCTCATTTAGTGGTAAAACTAGGTTATATGAATGTTTGATGTTTTGCATGGGATTGTCACTTCTTTCAAAACGTGTTCTGATAATGGGAACCTAGAAAACTCCCGAAATAGATATATCAACACATTCCTGAAAGTGGTCAATTAATAAATTTGAAAACAAAAACTCTATAGATTATTTGTTAGGACATTATCCTAATAAAGAAATATAGAGTATGGTCTCGAAAAAAAACATAATCTTTATTTGTAATATATAAATATCAAACTTATAAAAAAATCTCAAATTTAACAAAAGTTGTCGTACTTAATCGTTCATATCTTTTAACGGTTAAAGCTGCGGGATACATTGATACCTTATTTTAAATTTACCTAAATCGCGGTCTTCCTGGTTTACAAAAATAATTCACCTCTTGACGGAAAAATGCATTTTTTTCAAAATCCGTGATTCAAACAGCTGCATTTCAAAAAACTGCTCTTCTAAAATTTTTAAAAAAACATATGTTAATTATAAATTATTTTTCTATACCGTCACCAAATCTATATGTCATATTTCTGGAAGTTTCTGAGTTATCGGCTTTTTAGTTACATTTTTTCACAATTTTCATAACTGAAGATTAGGGTGGGTCAATTTGTTCGGGACCGAAAAAGATGACAAAGCGTATAGCAAGGTCGTAATCTACGAAAATTCTAAGAACTTTCCCCAAAGAAACCATGGTTCTAAAATTAAAATCGAGCTTCCGGTTTTTCAAGAGAAAATTTGGTGCTCGGGAAATCCGAAAATAATGCTATTTTTTTTTGGAAATATTCATTGCAATTCATTGCAATTGGTGAATAGTTGACCTGTAACGCTGGAAAAGGGCTTATTTTAAAGGAAATTTTCTCAGCTTTCTATATCTGTCCTCATTTATAGAAAATTATTTACCTAAATAATGGTTTTGGAGGTTTATGTTAAAATAACAATAGCCAAACTGTTAAAAACCTAAAACTGTTACGATTTGTCTACCTATAACTTAAAAAAAAGTTATTTAACTAAATTGGTATTCAAAATTGAATTAAAAAAAGTAATTGAACTTAAAATTGGTTAAAAGAAAATTTATTTAACAAAACCTAAGTCAAAACTGAAAACGAAAAAATTAAAAAAAAATTTAATTTTTTTTTAAAACTCACTTTTTTATTTAAAAAGCTTTTTAATTAAAAAACTTAAAAAAAACATAAATCAAAAAATAATAATGAAAAATGTATTAAAAAAAATTTATACATCGGCCAAACCGGGAATCGAACCCTGGGATCCTGTGTCACAAATCACGACATAACCACTACACAACAGCACTTGTTAACTAATGCGTGCCGGCTGCCTAGGTTCGAATCCTGGCGATGCCCATGAAATTAATTAATTTTGTGTTTGCTTTTTTTTAATTTTTTTTTAACTATTTAATTTAAAAAAAATATACGAAAAATATTATTTTCATCGATTTTATGTTAAAATGTAATAAAAAAAAAAAAAAGAATTGTAAAAAAAATTAAATTAAATAATTCGTATGTAGTTGAATAAAAAAAAAATATAAACAAAAATAAAAAAAAAAAAAAATATTGTCCCAGACGGGATTTGAACCTTGGGGTCCAGGGCGTACAACGACATATCCACTATACCACAACAGCACTTATTAACTTATGAGCTTAACACGAGTTTTGGTACTTGAAGCACATGATCAAACACATTAAAACTAGCTTATATATTGTAAAAATTAAAGAAAGTAGGTAGCTAATCATAGGTTTTATTTGATCGATTTTGTAACATTAGTTTTTTTGTTTTTAGTAAAGTGGTTTCTGCCCCGAAGATTTAGCCAACATAAAGCCGGGGCCAATAGTCCACTCTCGATGGTTAACAAAAGCCAGCAGAATTTTGCGATTATATGTAACAACTAAATCACCATCGGAAAACCTGAAAATACTAACAGAATTTATTATAAGAGTTTATGTGCCAATGTACTTTAATGTGAAATTCTATAGCTCAGTCATATACGGGAGTGCACTTTTATTTAAGTTTTTACGGTCGAAGCAATATTTACCGCCAAGTCATAGAGAGATTGTTAATAAGGTTGTGCAAAACAATGGATACTTTGCTGAGCCGGAAAATGTTTTATTGACAATGTTTTTCGACGACAGAAAATCCGTGCGTGAGAGATGCATTAAGAAAATTTTGCGTTTTCGTAACAATCTTTGGGATCCGTCAACACTTAGAGCTTACGAAAAACCTAAAATAAATTTGGATTGCTCAGACTATGTTGATATGATTGACTTATGCCCGTAATTTCAAGCAATAGATACATACCGGTGCTTAGATACCTACCCGATTTTGTTCGTGTACACGGTAGGTATCTAAGCACCGGTAGGTAAATATTGCTTGAAATTACGGGCATTAGATGACGATAGTATTTTGTCTGTTGTGTAGTGGTTATGTCGTGCTTTGTGACATAGGATCCCAGGGTTCGATTCCCGGTTTGGCCGATATATATATTTTTTTGAATACATTTTTCATTGTTATTTTTTGATTTATTCTTTTTTTTAAGTTGAAGAACTTTTTATATAAAAAAGTGAGTTTTAATAAAAAATCGATATTTTTTTTAAATTTTCAGTTTTGACTTAGGTTTTGTTAAAGAAATTTTGTTTTAACCAATTTTAAGTTCAATTACTTTTTTTAATTTAATTTTGAATACCAATTTAGTTAAATATTTTTTTTTTAAGTTTTAGGTAGAAAAATCGTAACAGTTTTAGGTTTTTAACAATTTGACTATTGTTATTTTAACATAAACCTCCAAAACCATTATTTGGGTAAATAATTTTCTATAAATCAGGACAGATATAGAAAGCTGAGAAAATTTCCTTTAAAATAAGCCCTCTTCCAGCGTTACAGGTCAACTATTCACCAATTGCAATGAATTGCAATGAATGTTTCCAAAAAAATAGCATTATTTTCGGATTTCCTGAGCACCAAATTTTCTCTTTAGAACCATGGTTTCTTTGGGGAAAGTTCTTAGAATTTTCCGTAGATTACGATTTTGCTATACGCTTAGTAGGCAAAAAAATTGACCCACCCTACTGAAGATAGCTAAAGAGCTCCACACAAGGATGGCATACGGAAGTAATTTTACATATATTTTTTTAAAAATTTTTAAAACTCAGTTTTTTGAAATACAGCTTTTTTGAACCGCGGTTTTTGAAAACAATGCATTTTACCGGGGTAAATTTATCCTAAAGTTGTATTTTTACTTTAAAATTTTGCAAAAATTTCCGTTATTGTAAGTGATATTTATATTTAAAGTAGGAACATCTAGAAGGGTACCCGATCAACAAAAAAAAGTTACATCTCAAATACAATATCAGATCTCATTTGATATAGATCTATATTTATTCTTATCCAAGTTTAACTCAAAATTGGGGTATCCAGCAATATCCGATTGGTCTCAAAATTGGTGGATCCCAAAAAATATCTTATTTAAGATCCTTATAGATCCCAAAATATCACGTGGGATTAATCTAGATATATTTGGATCTAATTGGATCCAAAAAGATAAGTAATTTTAGGTGCATAGAATGAGATATTTTGAGGTTAAACGGGATTTATTTATATCCCATGACATATATTATTTTTAAAAAAAATATTTTGTGAATTTTCTCATTATATGTTATTATATCCGAAAAATGAGAACATCTAATTGTATCATATAAGATATAATATGATACAATAAGAAATTATTTGATACAATTAGATCTAATTGGATGAAATTAGATACAGCTTGATACAATTGTATCAGAATTTTGTGCTCATTCAAATGTATCAAACTAAATATAATACATTTACATCTAATTAGTTACAATTGTATACACATATAAGCATTTACATGTGACATATATAATCATATATAGACCGATATTTTTACACATTGCACTATATGAAGTGTAATATAAAGAAACATATAATTATATATTAGATATCATATTTTATATGATTTTATATGAATATATTTTTTGCAATATATCATTATAAATAATTATATAAAGCAATATAACTATATCAAAACTTTTTTACTTGAGAATATGATATATATTTAATTGTAAAAAAGCCAACATTCCCTTATAAAAAATTTATTAGAATCTACGGATTAATCCATTGAAAAATTTCAGGGAATCTAAAAGTTTTTTTGTAGGTCCCGAATAAATTTTCTGATCAAAAGAAGCGATTGAAGAACAAAATATGTTTCCTTTCAATTGTTCCCAAGAGCAATTACGCTTGGTACCCCATCTGTGGTGATTTTTGTATGAAAATGTACATAGAATTGGGGAGTTTTATTGTAAAAGAGTAAGTTTACAGTTTTCTTTTAAAACTAAAATATATTTTGATGCATCTTTATATAAGAACTTTTTTAAAATTTCTATTGATTTCATGTCAGAAAAAAATGTTAAAAAATGTTTCAGATATTTTTACAGACGAATTATTTTAAATATGAATTTTCCCTTGTTTCATTTATAAAAATCGAGGCTTAATGCTTCGAGTGTATTCCTTGGTATATCAAATACCGATTTCACCACAAAAGAAATTTTCTTAAACTTAAGAAATTTAAAGATTATACATGTATCCAAATGTGACATACCCAACTAATTACAACTTTCTATTGAGATTGAACTTAAAAAAGTTATGCCAAGCCGTAAAGCATCTCAAAAAAAAACTAACCAACTTCAATCGAAATGATCAACTTTATGGCATGCGGCAGCCAGAGCATTGGAATTCTTTTCCACAATTTTTGCTAAATTTTTTTTTTTATTATTTTTGGCCAGACATTGTCCTCTTTTTATTTTAACAGAAACAAATGTGACAATTTTAAAACACACAGTGATACAGTTTGTGAAATATGAGCACAATTTATTAAAACAGAATATTTTATATAAAAGTGCAGTTGTTAGAAAAGTACTTTGCATTAAAACGTACTTAGAAGTAATAAAGTACTTTCTATTAAAGAGTGGTTTTTATTATAAACATACTTTTTATCAAAAAAAAAATACTTTTTGTTAAATATGTACTTTTTATCAAAAAGTACCATTTTATCAAAGAGTACAATCAGAGTTCGAAAATTTATGTACCACTAACATAACGTTGCTATCAAAAAAACCAATACAACGATCTCTATTGTTTCGTTCGTGTTTATAAACACAACACAAGTGCTCAAATCGTTGTTTGTAATATAACAAATGGAACAAAACGAAAATGTTTCTTTCGTCAAACATTATTATTTCGTAGTGGTTATTTTTTAGAGTTCATTCAACTTAAACATTAAAACGCGTTTTTAACGTTGTGGTTGCCAAAATAAAGAAATGATTTTTCTGCATGTTATCAATGTTTTTTTGCATTAGTTTTATGAAATTTCACTGGAACTCCTCCGTTGAATCTTTTTTTTAAACTAATACAATTATTCATAAAATTCAATGAAAATTTTTTTCACTTGTAATATGACATAAACACTAAGAACGGTTTACGAATAGTTTTGTTCCATTCCATAAACACAACAAAATCAAACTGTTTGAAATATTGGCCAAACTGAACAAAATCGGGTCTATGAAATAACTCCCACGAAATAAGTCCCACTTTTAAAAACGAAATAAGTCCCACCAAAAATTGCTTAAAAAATTAAATAACTCCCACGAAATAAGTCCCCACTTTTGAAAACGAAATAAGTCCCACCAAAATGAAATGATTTAAAATTTACTTTAAATGAAATAACTCCCACTCAAAATGAAGTAACTCCCCTTGAATAATATATTTCTTAAATGAATTAAGTCCCACTTTCATAAACGAAATAAGACCCACTTTTTCACTGTTTAATGCGATTTCAATTAAGAAGCATTTGGCTCTTCGAAAAAAACACACGTCGAATAATATGAATAATCAAAGCAGAGGAATAATAAAGAAAAATCGTATGCAAGCTTGCAGAAGGCTTCTTAATGGAATGGATATTACGAATTTTGATGGAGTTCCAGAATTTATTATTAATTCTTTTTTCGGTCAAGGAACGTATAGAGAACGCCTACTAGTAACAACGTTTGGATTCGTAAATGGATTAAGTACAGATCAATTGTTCTTATTATTAAGATGGAAACCGTTTCGGAAGGACCATCAGATTAAAATTATCGACCTTTATAAATGGCTTGAAGATCCAGTGCATGGTAGACGGTATTATAGTTTTAACGTGGCATTGGGATTAGCTGTATTTTGTAATGGTGATATTAGAAAACATGGAACACGAATTCCAATTTCCTACTAAAAATATAATAAAACACATACATACGTAATTACGTCAACAATTTTTTTTAATATTGTTTTTCCAGTAGTTAAGTTCGGTACCTATTTGTACACATTTCTTTAAAGTTTTTTTATTATAGTAAGTATAAAGTAATTAATAACAAAAAAAGGAGAGCCATGAGAGATAAGGACAAAAAATTATGGTTGTCCCTTTTACGAAATGTCCAATATATAACTTTTTGCATAAGAAAAAAATGAGAAATAAAGCCATAATGGCCTTATATTTCATGGCTCTATCGCACCCCTCCATAAAAAATCATTTATTTATCAGATAAATATTTGAAGGGTTTCATGAACTTCTGCACGACAGAATGGACATACTAGTTTACTGGTTTGATCAATTTTGTGAGTTTGCATTGTAAGACAGCATTCACTGCAAATTTTCAAGTGCTTACAAGGAAAAAATAAGATATTTGGCTGCTTTATGAAACAAACCACGCACATATTATTATTAATTGTATTCTGGTTGGTTTCAATATGGTTTAACGACTCGTCTTCAATGTCCTCTTCCAAATATGATAATTCTTCAAAAAGATCTTCATCAGGCTCCATTTGTACAATTAAATTATTTTTTGATAACGCCAGTTGGTCAAGGAATTTAGAAGGAGTTATAGTACCTTGTAAGAGATCATTCTTGAATTTCGAAATCATATCTGCTTTCAAAACACAGGACTTTTTAATACGCTTTTTTCCCACACTACCATTGGTATTCATCAATAGTTCAAATTTTATTACTTTTTCAAATTCTTGCATCTGTAAAAATGCTACAAATTTGTAAAAAGTAGCCTTCTTTGGAATGCTTTTTCCTATGACGCTATTGTAAGCTTCTATTGCATACGTAGTGCGGATTTCAGAATCGAAAACTGAAAAGTTATGTGGACCGATCTGTAATAATGAAATCATAACACCTTTTTGTAAATATTATGTAAAAGGGAATATTGTACCTTTTGCATCCATTGATTCTCAAAAATTATTAAAAATTATTAAGCATTCACTTAAAATGCAAAATTATGAAAATGAAATAAGTCCCACTTAAAACGAAATAAATCCCACCAAAATATAAATTTAGGGGTATGAAATAACTCCCACTTTACAAAACGAATTTATTCCCACTCAAAACGAAATAAGTCCCACTTAAAATAAAAACGCGTAACGAAATAAGTCCCACCAATTGACGAAATAATTCCCACTTTTAAAAACGAAATAACTCCCACTTTCAAAATAGCAATTTTTGGTGGGACTTATTTCGTTTTTAAAAGTGGGACTTATTTCGTGGGAGTTATTTCATAGACCCACAAAATCGTTTAGTTCGGTCTCTCATGGAAAACTAGTTTGTGAAAGTGTTTGTGTTCTGTTTACAAATCAAAATGAAAATAAAGAAATGTTCTGTTTATGTTTACTATGCACAACAAAATGATTGTGTTGAGTTTCAGCAAAACAGAACGATAGAAAAAACGTTTGATTGTGTTTAAATTCTAACTCTGAGTACAATTTTACCAAAAAGTACCTTTTATCAAAACCTACATTTTTATCAAAAAGAACTTACCTTTTTTTGAAAAAATAATCTTTTCATAAAAAGGAAAAAATTCCCCTTTTATTAGAAAAAAGTAAAATAGACAAGAACAGTTCAAAAAAGCGAAAACTTTAAAACCCTACATAATAAATTAGAAAATAAGAAAACATGCAGAATTTAAAAAAATTTCGAAACATTATGGCAAAATATTTTCAAAAATTAAACAATAAATCCGTCTGCTGTAATCATTAATCGTTTTTTATATTTAAATCAAATTTAAAATGTTAAAATTACCGTTTTTTGCTCGGATTTGATAAAAATTACATCAAATTATAGATCTCATTGCATTGTTCAAGTTTCAAAATATATATCACCAAAAATAAAAAAAAAACTCGAAAAAAATTGGTGCGCTGACTTTAACTTAGTATATCTCAAACTGCACAAAATCTCAAAACTCAATTCAATTAAATGGAGCAAAATTTCTATGAATAAAACTGCGAAAGATTAAGAATCTGGAAATTTTGGTTTCACATGTAATCCGTCATTATGGTTTTTAACCCGGGAATTTCCATGACGTCTTTCCCGTTTAATAGTCGATTTTGCACTATCCGATTCCCGGGAATTAACAGGTCGGGATTAACAGGAAAAAAACAAACGATAAAACACTAATTCATGTCTGCTGAACTAAAAATCGGTAAAAAAAAAAGCAAAAAATGAGAAAATCCTGAATATTTTAACATTTTGTAACTATTTTCAAATCCAATAATAAATCAAGACTTGAATATATAACGCATATAGAGATAAAATATTTTATTTCAATATATAAAAACGAATTTTTTAAATGTTTTGAAAAAAATATTTAGATATTAATAAAATAAATGTTTAAAAATAATCCTGATTTTAGTTTTTCCTAAGAAAAATAAGATTTCACTATCAAAACCTTAATAAATATTTATTTTGGAAATCCCGGGAATTCCGGGGAATGTGTGGAATTGGAAAACCTTAACCAACATACAACTTTTCACCAAGCAACCTAAAATAAAAAAGAAAATTTTTTTCTATCTTCGGTTATTGGGCCCCAAGTGGAGAAATTTCCTTCAAATGAAAGGAAATTTCCTCAAGATATCAAAAATTATATTATTTTTATGATCCACGATACGTGGGGCTATTTTAAGTATATTTTAAGTACAAAAGTAGTGAAGAAGTTCTTTAGTGTTTTTTTTTTTTGTTTTTTGGTTATTTTTGTAAAATTTATTGTTCAAGTAATAAATTTTACATGAAAATATGATTTTTTAGTTGATGTCGTTGGCATTGCCCAGAGATAGCCGCGTTGAGGTAATAGTACAAAATTTATTGGCTTAAGAGTTTTCTCCTCCAGTCCGTCCAATGCCCGGCTTTGCTGAGTAATCATTGTTTTTCCTATATGATAGGCAATTTAGTAGCTCCGCTGACGAAAGTTATTCTGCGTGACCGATCTTCGGTCGGGCTTATGGGATTTCTCCTATATGAATAAAGTCTTTCTGCTATACCGGCATTCTGTTTTTTTCATTTTGCGATTTCGATGTATTTGTAAATATTTTAGAAAATAGCACTGCAAACAAAATTTGTCAACAGGTAAAGAGGACGTTACGTATCATAGATCCTAAAAACAATATTGATTTTTACATCCTGAGGAAGTTTCATTTCATTAGAGTACCGGTTTTTGGCCCCTTAAACGAAAAAAAAAGAAAAGTATTTTTTAATTATGGAGAACGCCACGCCACATAAAATGTGGTTAAGCCTATTTTTTAATAAAAAAGGATTTTTAAAAAGAAGTAATTTTTTATAAAAAAAAAAGTATTTTTCAATGAAAAAGTATTTTTTTATAATAAAGTATTATATTCTAAACAAGTACCTTTCATAAAAAAATACCTTCGATGAAAAAGTACGACTTATAAAAAGTATCTTCTTACAAAACAAGTAGCTTTTATAAAAAAAGTATCTTTTATAAAAAAGTACCTTTCATAAAACAGTACCTTTCAAAAAAGTACAATTTATAAAAAGTACGTTTTTTAAAAAAATTTCTTTTATAAAAAAGTACCATTTGTTAAAGGTACCTTCTATACAAAACAAGTAGCTTTTATAAAAAAAGTACCTTTTATTAAAAAGTACCTTTTATTAAAAAGTATCTTTCATAAAAAAGTACCTTGCAAAAAAAGTTTTTTTAAAAAAAGTACCTTTAATTAATAAGTACCTTTTATAAAAAAAGTACCTTTTATAAAAAAAGTATCTTTTATAAAAAAGTACAATTTATAAAAAGTACGTTTTTTAAAAAACGTACTTTATAAAGTATACGTATATAAAGTTTCTTTTATTAAAAAGTACTATTTGTTAAAGGTACCTTCTATACTATACGTACATTTAAAAATATATATTTTTATAATTAAGTACCTTTTTTAAAAAATTACCTTCAATAAAAAAAGTACCTTCTATAAAAAATTACCATTAAAAAAAACGGGTATTTTTCAAAATGTTTTTTTTTTCTAAAAAAAAGTATTTTTTTTATATAAAAAGTATCAAAAAATAACGAAAAATCTTGTTTGTTGTAAACTACTGTGGACTGGTTATTAAGGAGTATGTGTTTGTTAACAAAAATGTCATCTCAAATTGTTTTTTTGTTCACAAAAGTACCCAATTGGAAAATATTAGTTGATGAAAAGATGTTATAAATTGTTTGTCCTAGTTTTTAGCAGGACTATGAAAGTATGTACGTTTATCAGTGTATGTGTTTTGTGAGTGCAAATTACAAAAGTTGTTGTTAGTGTTGGACTGAAAAAAGTTTTAACTTAAACTTTCCCAACTGCTAAATGTAGTAAAAAGTTAACTTACGCTTTTTTTACGGTTATTTTTTTTATTCCAAACACAAAGTTAGATTTGTCTCCTTCTTTTGGTTTGTACAGTTTTTTTAACATTCATTTATGCACACATTTTTTAAACTTTATATTTAAAATTGGTAATTAAAACATGTGTAATTAATGAGATGCTTTTTTTTGTGTTTTGTAAAGTCATAATTTAAATTATAAAACTTTTAATGTGCTTTGCGTAAATATTTTAATTTTATTTTTGCTCATAGTGTTTAACATTCATTTATAAATTTATTACCAAGTGTAAATCAGCGTAAGACAGTGTGGGTGGAAGATGAATCTGCAGATGCTGATTAATCATTTAATGTGTATTAAAATAGAACAAGATAAAATATGTCTGATAATGTTGTAATAAAACTTGGTCAGCATTAAAATTAAGAAAGAACGCAAGAAAAAAAAAATAAAGTTAAATATGAGTTGAATATTTTGCTTAATAATCAACAAGTTGTTTGGGTTAAGTTTAAATTTCACAACTAAAAAGCTAAAAATTATATGCAAAATATCACGACAAAATTGCAAAAATATCACGAAAATGCACAAAAAATGGCATCCGGTGTAAAAAAGGTTATATATGATGATATATGACCATATGTAATTTTATCTGAAATTTGAGTCCATCCAGTTATATCTGAGTCCATATATATTTATATATAACTCCATATATATTTATATATAACATTATAAATATTTATATATAAACATATCTGAAATGATATATAATTATATCTGAAGGTATAATTAAATATATCTGAACTCTGATATAATTGGATATACTCAAATTTTGGATATAATCATATATGATCATATCTGGTCATATCTAAACCTTTTTACTAGCGATGCTAATTCAAAAAACTAAAAAAAAATACCAGTTGATTAAAAGTTTTATAATATTTTTAGTAAAAATTAATAACGAAGAAATTTACAGTTAAACTGTTAAATGTTGTCGTACACTCATACAAATAAGTCTGCAAAAAATAGCAGAAAAAGTTACTGAAAATTAGTAAAAAATTATGTTGCAGGAAAATGTAATAAAATTAGCAGAATCTTTTTGCTAAATATTAGTAAAATAAAAACAGCAAAAAAACTTAAAAATTTATTAAATTTTAGTTAAATTTTAGTTGTTTGCATGAAAAGGTAGCTCCATATATTATTGAACATTTTTATTATAAATAATGAGACAACTAAAATTCTGCTCTGTATTTATTAGATAAATAAAATACAGAGTTGTATCTGTCTTTTGTTTGTCTTTATTATTTCCTTTCTTCCTTTCGGAATGTCATATGTCAAAGACTGCAGCGTAATCTGAAAAACTGAAAGTAATAGAAAAATAAATAAAAATTGAGTTCCATAAGCAAAGATTTTCCCAATTCTTGCAATATTTATTCATTTTTAAAAGAAATATAGTTTTAAAATTATTTTATTCATTTTTTTAAACATTATAAATTATTTTATAAACACAAAAACCGCTTACTATAGTCCTTCGATTCAAAAAAAAAAATGTTTTCTTTTTTTAAAAACACTTGAATATTTTTAATAAGTTTACAATAAAACCCATTTGCATAAATGTTTCTAAATACTTTTCTATTACAACGTGCTCAGTTTTTAAAATTTTAGCGCTTTTTTTTATTAATTAATAATCATAAATTACAAATTGTATACTATTACCCTAACCGAGCACTAGAAACTATGGCGTTCGGTGCGTTGTAGCGAAAAACAGACCAGTGCCTCTGTTGGGAATCGAACCCACGACCCCCGCATTGATAAGCCAGCACGCTACCAACTAGCCTACCGGGGCGCACAGCGCTTTTTTTAATTTTGGCGATTTATTTAAATATTAGCGTTTTTTTTTCAATTTTGTTGATTTGAATTTTGTCGATTTTTTTACTTTTAGCGGATTTTTCTTATTTTTTGCGTTCTTTTCAATTTTAGCGGTTTTATTTTTCAATTTTCGAGTTTTTAAATTTGGAAATTTTTTTTATATTTCGGAAATTTTAAGGCCTTTCTTCAAATTTTGGCGATTTTTTCAAGTTCAGGTTTTTTTTTAATTTTAGCGAAATTTTCTGTATATTAGCTATTTTATTTTTTGAGATTTATTGAAGAAAATTTCATATTGATAACAATTTTGGACCAACTTTTAATGATTTTTTAAAATTTTGCGATTTTATTAAATTTCATCAATTTTTATTTCAGCGATTTTTCCCCCATTTTTAGCGATTTTTTTTAAGAATAACAAAAAAATGTTAAAGCTTTACGCAAATAAATTAATTAAAGTATAATTTTTCTTCAATTTTTTTGAGTTTTTTTCAGTCTACTAATATTGAGCAATAATTTTATTAACTTTTAGCAAGGATTTTTTAATTTTTAATCAAATAAGTGTTAGTAAACTTTTGCTAAATCTACTAATTTTGTTACTTAAAATCAGCTCTCAAATTTTCAGCAATAGATTTTGCTGACATTAGCAACTTTTTTGCAAGCACCCTGACTAAGGGTCAGTCAGACTTTACTAACTTTTTTTTGAGTGTATTTGACAAAAATTTATTTGAGTGAATTTTAAATTTTTTGTTGGAGATCTAAAAAGTGACGTTGCCTTAAATAAATCCAAGCAAAAACTTTAATTTTAATATATTTCATTTGCTTGAAATTTAAAACCGCCATAATTTTTGAGCCATTATAGATAAATGAATAACGCGAATGGATTTTAAGTGTCGAAGATTCTTTCAGACATATATTTTTTAATTTTTTTTTCTTAAAATTATGTATTTTTTAAATTTATTTTCTAAAAATTATGAAAAACGATTGGGGTTTGACTATTATTATACACTAAAAAAGTCAGTAAAGTCAGTCATACTTTTGTTCTGAGGATCCTTTCAGAAAAATTGCTAATATCAGCCAAAAAAATTAGCAAAATTCAGGAAAATTTTTGCTGAATTTACTATTTTTTTTGCTTATTTTCTGCAGATTGTAGTCCTAGCAGATTTTACTGACTTTTCTTTTAGTGTAGCATATTTTAGGAAAAAGTACACAAAATGGCTTATTATGGCCAGGGCACTTAAAAATAGAGTTTTTAAAAAAAAAACTTGCAACAAAGGCAAAAGCACTATTTAATGGCAAATGCCATACAAAACTTGCCCTAGTTTGATACAACAGTTTGTTACAGTTCTTAAGTGGAAAGAAAAAAAATATTTGCCACTAATATACTCTCCCTTCACTACATCTTTTGTAATTAAAAAAAAAAAACAAAAATGCACAACTTCTTGATGGTCGATAGTTTTGTTACGAGTACTTCAAATAGTTTGTGTTTCTAATTGACGTTAACTCAAACTTTTTGTGGTAAGTTTTCTCACTCTTCTGGTTTTGCACGTTAGTTACGACAAATGCCCTTAAAAATTTTATGCATTTCAAAACTTGAACTTAATGCCTTCAACTTCCTTTTTTATGTTGCGAAACTTTATCTAGTAAATTTAGGTAGACAATTTCTAAAATGTTTGTTTAACCTTCCCTCTCAACATCCTCTTTTTAAGTTTTTTTTTACATCAAACCACTATTTTGGGGGTACATTAACACTTGACATTATTTCACACTTTGGGATGGTCATTTCAAATAATATACGAAATAAAAAAAAAAGTTTTACTTACAGTGATTTTGTTTAAAGTGGGATTTATTTCAAACTTTAAATATGTGTAGAAACTTTTAGTAACTTGTTCAAGATTTTCAAAAAAGTTTGTGTTATGTGATACGATAGTATGTAATAGATAAAATTCTTCAACATTTGAAAATTGTTTCTTAATTTATTTGAATGTTTAATTGAAAAGAAGATGTTGTACGAAAATTAAATTTGTAAATTGTAAATTAAAAAAAGTTTAACAGCTGAGTGAAAGCATAACCACTCAACACAAAAACTGGCATTTTAGGATTTACTATCTCCAATTAAAATGAAATTCACTTTAACTCTGTTATACTCGCCAAGAACTTGACGAAATTAAAAAAAAAAAAAACTAGTTGACTTTTGTGATTCAAAGTTGATTTTTTTCTCTTTTATAGTAAGGGCCAATAAGCATATGAGTAATTTCAAAAATATTCGTCACCAGTTGCAACTGAATTTCGATACCTTTTATTACTCAAAATTTATTTCATTGTGAGAAATGATGGACATATCTACCCATCAGTAACACACCTTACCAACGTGATACATGAATTGTCCCAAATGTAATGAGTTACACATTACTGGCAGACATACGTAAATCTAAATTAAAATGGGTTACACTACAACGGTATGAATAGTAATTACCAGAAGGAAAAAAATAATAAGTCTAAAAAAATATTTTTAATAAAATACGAATTAAAAAAATAATTGATTATTTTTTAAAATTATTAAATTATTTGTGTCGTGAAGTCCAGTTTTTTATATATTTTTCAAATTTTCAAAACGATGTGAAAGGAAAATAAACGTGAGTTAACTGTGATACTAGGATTAAGAATAAAACACTAATTTATTTTGTAATTTATTTCTATTTGTCAGAATTTATTTAATAAATATTCTCCTGAGGAAGTCGGAAACAACCCCGACGAAGCGTTGAGAAAAAAGATGAAATAGATTGTTTTATTTACATCAAAAATACAACCTGACCATAAGTAGCCCGTAAACAAATACAAAAAAATAATAATTATTTTTTTTTTTTAATATGATCGAGCCGGAAATCGATCACGGGTCGTCAGATTAACGGGCTACTGCTCTATAGCCTAAGCCATCGATGCATATAACCGTCGATAAATGAAGTTTTATTTAATGTAAATTCGTGCAAGATATACCAAAACTAACACATTACCCTTTGGCTTACAAAAAGACGAATTATAAAGAGTCTAAAAATAGAAATCAGAAAAATTTTGTAACATTATATTTTGTCTGAAAGTAATAAAAAGATAATTTTGTATGAAAGTAATACATTATAAGTTTCTTATTGGTAAGCCATGTTTTTTATTATTCAAAGTAATGCAGAAGGTAATCAGTAATCATTACAATACAAAGTAATATATAAAATATTAAGTAGTTATTACCATGTTTTTGCTGGGTAGGCAGACTTTACTTAAAGGCTATGGTAGGCAAAATTTCACTTTCAAAAGCGTTCACTAAAATCACGCACGCATTCAGGGGGAGGGAAAATGGGACATTCAATACCACTACCCCCCACTTTCCAAATAAATTTTTTATATACAAAAATGTAAAAAATATATTATAAAGGTGTTTTAAAATACTCTAACTTTCCTCCCAAAAACGTTTTCCTGGATCCGCGCCTGCCTTAAATTGATGGCCATTTGAAACTAAGACGAGTTTTTTCATTGATTTTATTTTTTGCTCAAAGTTTTTAACTTTCAGATCCAATCCAATAAAAAGAAGAGTAACTTGGGAGATATATTCACTAAAAAGTTATTTGGTGAAAACAAAATTTTCCGAGTAATTAACTTTTGCAATTTTTTTCGTAGAGTTTTTGCACCGTTGCACAGTGCAACATTTGGCCAATCTAGGTGGACAAAAATCGAAAAATAAAAGTTGGCGGATTGTTATAATTTAAATGAATGTGACAGCAAACAATCCATATACTATGATAATAATCATAATATGGCGAAAAAAGTGCTGTTTCATTTGATACAGGAGTTTAAAGTCACATCTTGTAAAGACGTTTGAGAAATAAAATATATTTTTGAGCACCATCCCAACTTCAAACACTTATAACTTTTTTGTTGTTGGAGTTATAAGTCCATTTTTTTTAATACAGCATTTTTAATCTAGTTTTTAAATCCGTGATCAATTTAATCGAAAACTGATTGTAATTGTAATTTATTAAATACAAAAATTAAAAATTAAAAAAAAAAAAAAACGGAAACTTCGTTGGAATAAAACTATAGTTTCCTTACGCTCCCTCACACGACCTATACATGTGGCAGGTGTTGGAATGTCTCTAGTAAGAGATTAAACCATGTTTGCTGGCGATTTTTTTGCGATTTATAGAGAATTTTAAAGTTTAGTGAACGTCTAAAATGGACTTTTTGCTTGATTTTTTTTTTTTTTAATTCCGGCGACTTTTAGTTTTAAACTATATGAAAAATACACTTATATTGCACATAAAATTGAATGATTATATAAGAATACATTATAATATAAAATGTAATGTGTTATTACACCAAACCCTTGTTTAATGGCATTACATTTTTTGTATAAAATATGGGAAAATTGGATAATTGTTAAATTCGTAGAATTTGCAATGGAATTAAAATAATGAAAACCAAATAACTTTAATTTTTTGCTTTGAAATTTTAAAATATGAGTGATACAAAGCACACGATTTCAATAAATTACTGTACTGCTATTTCTATTTTAATTTTAAAAAGTTGCAACGCATTTGCTGTCAAGTTTTCAGTCTGAACTTTTTTTGCATTTACATAAATGTTTTTATTCAATTTGTGTTAAGGTTTTGATAACAAAAAATTACTGATTTACGTAAGAATTACAATGAATTACAAAATCAGTCAAAAAGATTGTCCAACACAGCTTAAATATCTGTTATAAAAAAGTGGGCGTACACCGCCCATCAATAAATATCTTCGAGGTTATTGTGTACAATTTTTTTTACAAAATGGTACACAAATAATAATTTTTTTTACAAAATTTCATAAAAATTCTTCAAACTATTTTAGCAATTTCTTAAATAATAGTTAATTTCTCAAAAATGGGCGTGGCAATTGTTCGATTGTTCCAAATTTTGTTGGCAATATTAGTTATGTCCTACATTATTATCAAACCAAATTTCAAGCCAGGATCTTTTAAATTAGATTTTTGTCCACCTAGATTGGCCAAATGACGCACTGTGCGTTGAATGAAACTGAGTTCTGAGAACAGTATTAAAATATGGTGCAATTTTTTACAGTTAAAGTTGATGTCAGCGAACCAATAATAGGATACAAACTTTAAGGGAATTGTCGTATATTTTTTTGAAAATGTATATTTTTGCGTTTGACATTCATAATTTTATTTTAAATTGGTTAGCGTATTACGTGAACTGCAGGGCCGCAGACTGTGGGAGGGGGGCCGGTAACTCCCAAAAATGAATTCACATATTTAAAAAAAATCTGCTTATAAAAAAAACATGCATATTTTTGGAAGAAGGTTATAATAGTTTTTATATAGAAAATTGTTCACAGAATTTAGAGAAAAAACTAATTTTATTAAAAAGTTGTCTAAATTCGTATAATTTTTTATACCGGTTTTAAGTTTTTTCAAAATTTTGAATGGGAAAAGATTTAAACTTTAAACCGATTTTAGCAGAAAATGCACATAATAATGAAAAGTTAAAAATTTTCTTTTGAAATGTTGGGAAAAATTAAACTCTCAAAGTTTGGGGTATCTCGTAGTATTAAGAAAATGCAAACAAAGCAAAGTGTAAGTGGTGTAAAAAAAGATTTTCCAAAAAAAATTAAAAAATATATTTATAATTGGTTTGGCACCGCCGTGATTTTAACCCTGGCCGCCAGATTGGCAGCCGAGCTAACGAGACATATAATACTTTATAGTTTAAAGCGTAAGTGCATGATAACTGCTGTGTAACAGTTGCCTGCTCAAATGTGTCAGCACTGGCATAAGGTTAACTGGAAACAATTTTACAACGTTGGGAAAACAAAAAATAATAGTTGATCCAAAAAGAGCTTTTCCATAAATATATTATTTAATATATTATATTAACAAAATATTAAAAAGTTTAAAAAAATCACACAAAAAATATATGCCTGGAACCGGGATCGAACCCGGAACCTTCCGACTACAAACTTTATTAAGCAAAGCATCATAACTTTTATGAAATATATGCTTTACCAGCTGAATTTTGAGCCGTTGGTAATATCTGACTGGAATGCCCTGGGAAAACACTTTTTGCCATCGTTGGCCCAGTGGTCTCAACCTATTCTTTGTCAATGTTTTTTTTTTTTTTTTAACCACTAAAGTTATTGTAAAACAAATACTGGCAAAAAAAAATATGGAAACGCTGGTAAAGCGTCTTAAACAAGTGTTCTGCCAGTACTATATTTACAATTCCTCGGTTAGCCAGCGCTATGCCAGGCTCGATTTGTTGTGCCACTGGCAGTTTCTGACTGCGATAACTATCTTGGCATAGCACCGATCATTGGAAAGTTTTTTCAATGGCAATTACTCCTTCATTGTCCTTCCTTCTTTTAGTTCGTTAAAAACTCTTTCAAATTAATGCATGACTTTGAGGCATGTTTTTAGAAATATGAAATTAAATTAAACTGATGTACAAATACGTATACTAATAATATCTAAGAGTGTTTGTTTGCTAATTTTGTTGAAGTATGTTGTAATTATTTATTTGCACACCATTTGTTAAGCTATTAACATATAAAGACATGATAAATACAGATATGTACATATAGGGCATTGCCTTCAATCTAACAAGCTATTAGAAAATATTTCTGAAGCATCTTTATTAAATAATTGAGCACCAGGTCTAGTTAGGGACCTAGAGCTTAATTATTTAATTAAGTCATTCACTTCAAAGTTCGAAAAATATTTCATAATTTATTCTGAAACATCAATTAAATATTATTTGATGTGTTCTTAATATTAAATAGAATTGTTTTCATATAGGAAACGAAACGTTTATGAAACGTTTCAAAGCATTTCAAAATCTAACAGTGGAGTAAAGAGCATGCAACTCAGCAAAAACTATAATTTTGTTTAAGATCTCCGGATGATGATCTAAAAATTAGATCGAAATATTAGGACAATAACAAAATGTGATATAAAATAAAAATAAAAATTCAAAATTAAGAATAAACTACACTGAAGGGAAAAGCTTCAACATATTTATGACATGTTTTATCAATGTTCGTCCCATGTAGCGTTTCATAGTATTTATGAAGTGTTTCACTGTATATATGAAACATATTTTGTATATATATATATGAAGCATATTCATTATTTTTATGTAGAAAAAATTCATAGAAATCACGATGTGGTCATTATAATTATTTTTGTGTATGAAATGTTTCATAAATATTGGTGAAATTGTTACATTCGATAAAAATTGAATAAATATGAAGACGCCTGTCTTCAGTTTTCCCTTTTATGAAACAGCTTCATAATATTTATAAAGCGCTACATTGAACGAAATCTGACGGTTGCAAAACACTTTCTAACATGAAATTTGAAGAAACTTGCTTAACGGCGACTCAATCTCTAACATACACTTGGTATCCAACTATTGTATGTGAATAAAACGCATCAAAAAACGTGATAATTACTTGTGAAAAAGAGATAGGGTTAAGAAGATGAAGCATTCTAGTTGAGAAATGAATTGTTAATTCTGTCTCTTCTGATCGAAACAATACTTGTGTGTACGTAGTGTGACAAAACTCCACTTTAGCCACAGTCATCGCTGTGTCGACCGTGGCTCAACTCGTTAAGAGGTGAGATTACGATGCATAGCTTGATGCTAAGGCAGTGAGTTCAAATACCAGTACGACACCAAAAAATAAAAAGTTTTTCATATAGAGCAAATTAACAATATAAAATACTTTGTTCAATTGACACATAAATTAACCACTGACGAGTCCCAGGAGGGGACGAAACTGCGGCAGTCTGGTGTATCCCTTGTGTCCGTAAAATTTTTCAATAAAAATGTTTTCTTCTTCTTCTTCCTGTAAAGAGACTAACTAAAAAAAATTAATGAAGTTTTACATCATATTTATGAAGTTTTTCATAAATATGCTTAAGCATTTTCCCTGAGTGTATAACAAGTTGTCAATTAAAACTATTTGTCTCAAATTAGAAATAAATTGTTTTCCAAGATATAAATTAAGTTGAATACACTATCAGTTCTGCATCATAGAATAAACTGTATTAGTAACTTTTAAATAATATTTGTTGTTTTCCTTGAATGTTTAATTGTTTGTTTAAAGCTTTGTATGTTTGTTTGTTAAGTAAAAGTAATTAACAAGATAAACATCTATTTGTGTGTAAAGCAAAAACAGAAGGTAATGCAAAAGTAAGTACTCAAACGATTTTTTGAGACAGTACTTTTGTAAAAAAATTTATCGCCAATCAAATATTATTTATAATATTTAAATTTTGACTTTTTCTAAATCAATATTTTTGAATAAACCTAAATGCTATGAAAAAATAAGTTCCAATTAACCTCAATAAAATTAAGATATGTCCCAAAACAAAAGTTTTAGCTCCATACTAATTTGCCATTCAAACGGCTCAACGAATTAATTTGGAAAAACTGTAACACACGAGTATTTTATTTTCGGTATAAATAAAAAGCGATTGATTTTTATTTCGATAGATTTGGTTAAACATATGGGAAAACAGTGGACATTAGAGTGATGTAAGTTTCTAAAAATAGAACTGTTGTGTTGTTGGAGTTGTACTTCTGAGATTATGTATGCAAGAAAAAAAAAACACCGTGTATTGAATAAAACTAGTTTTAATCACAACAAAACTCGAACTGACGATAGATCAGTGTGCTAAAGCGCTCTGTCTAACGTGTAGTGCGAGTGCATGTGACATTAGAAATCAGTTTATCTTTACCACGGTCAGTGATATAGAAAAATCCGGGAATAAAGTTTAAAAAAACTATGGTATTTCGTCACACACCAGTAATTAATTGAGAGTTTGTGTATTTGAAAAAATGCATGGGCCGATCGGTGAGATTTTAAAAAATTATACATCTTTAATGAACTATTTATTAGCCGAAAAATATATTTTCGTATTTTGTTATCAAAATAACAATCAAAAATAAAAACTTAAGGGTTTTTGCATATTTTAAAATAATTTTTCATAAAGGTCCCATCGAAAAAGGTTAAAATTAATATTTTCAAATAACACTACATGGTATAAAAAGAATAAATGTGGTGCTGACCAACATTTTTATATATTTCGAACCTGCGGATTTTAATTGCATACTTGATTTCTCGATATATGGTACAGTTTTTCCGTATAACTGCATTAAAAGTTGGTGGATCTACACGCTGAAAAATCATGTTATTATATATTAAGAGCATCATGTTATGATTGAAACACATGGCAATCATAATATTATTCCCACAATCATATAATGATTCCAGATTATGATAAAATCGTTCCCAGTGGTCATAATATGATCAGCCAGAATCATGTTTATTATTGTTAGTATCATATTGTGATCATTTTTTGTCGGCAATCATGTTCAATCATATTTTTTCTTTGTGAGTAAATGTAGTTTTTTATAAACAAGCATTTTTTAATGCCATCAATCTGATTTCTTTTTATTGAAACCTAAGAACAAGACCACTAGTAGTATTTATAATACATATTTGAGTCCCAAAGCTTAAAACTGAACCCGTTGTTAAGCCTTATCTTCTAGATTTTTCTGTTTTCTCAAATTCTATCACTAAACTATCAATCGACTCAATCAGATATGCATGCATTGGAAAAAGTCATTTAAGAAGAGATATATCAGTAATAAAAAAGTTATTTTCTCAAGGCATTTTTAATGCAAAATTCCTGATTTTACATGGCAGTATTGCTGACAGCAAGGTCGAACTTTTATTATAACAAGTAAAAGCTTTGCAAAAGTATATGTCGATATTTTAAGGCAAAAATAGAAAAATAAAAAAAAATCTAAAATTGAATATTTGTGTTTGTTAGTGTTGGTCAATTATGAGTGTATTATACAATAACAGAAAAAGCTAATAGGAAAGAAACTGCTGCATTACATTCGAGACCATACTTGGGTGTGATCGCTACACGGTGATGACTTGGTATTGTTACGTTTGTAATGTAAGAAGAAGCGCAGGTTTGATACTTACAGACGCAGGTTGTTGAAAAATGTATCATATAAAGACAATTATAAGACACAAATAATAATACAATTTAAAATGGAAAATCACAGATGACTCCTGTCCATAAAATGTCAGAAACTAGTCTAGTCTGATTTTAAAAATTTAATAGTGTTTATAATTTTTAGAGAAAAACATTTATTGTTCTTCTGAACCTCAACCTTTCTAAAATAAAAGAAAAATATTTGTATTTGCAAAAGTTTTTCTAACAAAAACGTTCGTTTTTGTAAATATTTGTTATAAAAGTACTTTCAAAAAAAAAGTTAGTAAAGTCAGCAAAATTTTAGTCAGGAGGGGCTTGCAAAAAAATTGCTAATGTCAGCAAAATCTCATTTTAAGCAACAAAATTAGTAGATTCAGCAAAAGTTTTCCTAACACTTAGGTGATTAAAAATTAAAATATCCTTGCTTAAAGTTAACAAAAGTTTTTACTGAATATTAGTAGCCTGAAAAAAACTCAAAGAAACTTTTACAAAAATTTTACTTTAGTTAATTTATTTGAAACATTGCCTTAATTTATTTTATTTTAACATAGTATTAAACATTCTTTAAATACTATGCATTGTAACTAAAAGTTTTGGTTAGTTCAATTTTTATAGCTCTGGTGTTGGTCCAACATATAGGATAAACTAGCTAGTCATTTCGGTGGCATTTCCACAAATAAAATGCTATCACTCACAGGCTTTTAAACTTCGGTAAAGTGGGAATTCATGGGTAACAAAAGTAATAATTCAGTTGGGTGGACTTAAATAGATTCAGCTTTAGCGCAAATTAATATCAGTTGCGAAATAATTAGTAGGTATCAAAATCAATAAGGCATTTCTGAGGGATGTTAAAGTAAATTTAAGTTTAAAATTTTCACTTAATTTGGCGTTATAAAAAAGTATTCTTTAATATTTTGTATCCCAGAAATGTATCCTTATATTATTTAAATTAACCCGGGTAAAAATCTTAATATGGAGTCTAATATAATTATATCTTATTTGATATGTTCCCATATATAAACACATACAAATTGGTCTGAACAATGGGTCATCTTCATGTATCTAATTAGATCAAATTAGATATAATTTGATACAATTTTATCCGAGATTTGTCCATATTCGGGATATTTAATTATGTCTAATTAGATATAAATATATCTGATTTTATAAAATGTTAGACGATAGTAAGTATGCCTTTTGTAACTTGATAATATGCACTGAGAGAATTCTCAGCATGATATTAATAAATTTTAGCATTATATCTATGAAATGTCACAGGAACTCGGCAATTGAGACTTTTCATTAAATTTTCATACAATTTTATGAAAAATTTTATTTTATTTATTAAAAATTTCATACGACTAATGAAAAAGTTTCATAAAAAACAGTTTCATTTAATTGCATTTATAGTAATTAAATGTGCTAAAGTCCCAAAACTTATTTAACAAATTGTGAAAAACAATCTGATGTAGGCGTGTCCCTATCCGGATTTCATTCCTGCCAAAGGAAATCTTCAGGGGACTTTGTTATTAGAATTTCTAGAGATATTTGTTATGTTAAATCACAAACTCAATGATAATTTCTTGTCCTCGTCTAGGAGCGAGATTCAAAATTTAAAATATCAAAGAAAAAAGAAAAACAACAACAAAATATTGTCACAATTATCTTTGTCATCTTCCAAATACTACTCTGTTTTTTTGACAGACCTAGCAATGTAGTGACGTTTATTCAAGTAAATCAACAATAGAAAATCATATGTTTTCTATTAGTGTCAGTTACATTTAAATTTGCACAAGCACCTGCATATTTGTTATTTAAATTTATTTTCATCGGGATAAACATTAATTGCATTTATAGTAATTAAATGTGCTAAAGTCCCAAAACTTATTTAACAAATTGTGAAAAACAATCTGATGTAGGCGTGTCCCTATCCGGATTTCCCTATTCCGGAATTTAAGTTTAAAAAATTTTTCGTTTACATTCTGAAGAAAACTTCATCAGTTTAATGAAAAAATTTCATTGAAACTCGTTCAAAAATGTCTCTCTGTATACTCAAAATTATTTAAGTTGCAAATTAAAATTTATAGAAATCAATAATTTTAAAACCACAATTTGTTTTAAATGAAACAACGAAATATTTAAAAATTATCAAGAACAAATTTAGTGTTTCAAAAATATATAATTAAGTAGTATTGTCTTATAAAACGTACACATTTTTCTATTTGATATTATACGAAAGAAATCACTTGCAAATGATTTCGTTATAAAACTAATATGGTCGTATGTGAAGCCGTATATAATAAAGTCTTAACTTGCAGAAAACTAATTTGATATTAAACTTTATCAAAATACGTATGGGATTATATTTAATGCTATATCAAATTATAAGGTAAATATTTTCAGTCATATTTAGTTTAATAAGACTTAGCATGGGAACATATATAGTCATATCGATCACTACATATGTTTGGATTATTATTATATTGCCTATGTAGTTATACATGGAGGAAGATTTGGATACATATCTTCTTTTCTTCATTTCCGCTTAACTCCCTGTGGAGCATAGGGCCTCTACAAAATTTCTCCAAGATATTCTGTCATTCGCTAGTAGTTTTAACTCGTTCCAGCTTGTCTCGCTGTGTTCAATATCTTTGAGCAAGCTTCTTTTCCAGGTGGTCTTTGGCCGACCTCTTCTTCTGTTGCCTTATGGGTTCCAATCTAGTGCTTGACGGCTTATTTCATCAGGGTTCTTCCTAAACGTGTGACTGATCTATTTCCATTTTCTTCTCTTTATAATAATGGGAATGGGATCAATTTGGCATTTTCTATACAATTCTTCATTGCTTATGACGTTTGGCCTCCAAATTTTCAGTATATAACGCAAGCAACGGTTTGTAAAGGCCTGCAGTTTGCAGTTCACTGCAACTGTTGTCAGCCAGGTTTCGCAGCTGTAAAGCAAAACTGATAGAACGTTTGACTTGAAAATATTTATCTTAGTTTTGACCGATATAATATTGGATTTCCAAATGTTCCTCAGCTGAAAGAACGCACTACTTGCCTTTCCAATTCTGTGTTCGATGTCTGATTTACCACTTTATTCTGATGAAACCAGGCTTCCCAGATAGCAGAATTTATCAATAAATTTAAACGGTTCGTTGCCGATGAAAAAAGGGTTGCTGTTTGTGGCTCTTATTTTCATTGCCTTCGTTTTCCCAGTATTAATTTTCAGACCAACATTTGCAGAGTGGAAAACAAGATCATTAAGTTTCGATTGCATATCCGAATGCTTGGTTTACAAAAAAAAAAAATATCGTCAGCATAGTCTAAGTCCTAGCGATGACCGGTCAAAGTCCATTGGATGCCACGTCGATGATTAGCAAGTGTGTCATCCAAAACCTTGTCTTTAACAAGCAGAAAAAGTAGTGGGGACAATAGACATCCCTGCCTCACACCTGATTTCGGTAGGAATGGTTACATATAATAATATAAAAAATTCTCTCAATAAAAATTATCAGATTTATTTGTATAAAATGATATAAGCCGTAATGTGACACCCTCCAAAGACAGATATGACTTAATGATATTATATACACTTAGAGTACTATGTTGGTGAAGACCACTGCAAAAGTAGTTAAAAACAAATGAAATATCACTTGAAGAAAGTACGACTTACATTTCAGTAAATTCAACTAACTTTGTCATTTGTTTTTTACTATTCAAAAAATGAACCACTATTGTAGTAAAAATTAACCACATAATAAACAAACATTTATTTCTTTTATTTTTTAAATAAAAAAAAACTTCTATATAAAATTAATGTAAAATCATAATACAGTAATTTGATGTGGTTTGTTTTTTTTTAATGAACTGCAATTGTAGTCAAAACTGAAATTTTTTCTACAAATGGCTGCTTTTTCACTTCAAAACAAATATACTGTATTACAACTCAAACAACTACAAATATTTACATACACAGAGAAATAAAGTGCCAACCGAATTGAAAATTGTATTTTAGTGGTAGTAACTTATAAATTCTGTTAGTACAACGATATTTACATTAGATTTCTGAACAGTTTGTGTGTTGAAACTAAAATTCAGTTGAATTAACTGAACTTTGTTGTGAAAACTTATGTTCAGTTTTACCAAACGACTGAAATTCGTAATAACCGAAATTGAGTCCTAGTAACCAAATTCTAGTTGGCTAATAGCTTCATTTTTCTCTGTGTGCAGCAGACGCACCCTGAGTGTATGACTAGATATAACTATTTTTACCCGTGTAAGCAAAATAGATACAAAAAATGCATTAAAATCAATAAAATGTCAATCAAGTATTCGCATAATATAAGTTTTCGTAAGATATAGCACAAAAATTTTAAAATATAACATAATATTAGAATCGTCCCTATTACTTTTTCCAATCAAATGTCGATCAATTTCTACAATTTTCCAACTCTAGTTAATTCAACGAAAAGAAACGCGGAAAATTATTTGCATTATGAAAGATTATTTTATACACAATCTAACAGTTTTTGAATAAAATAAAATTCGTTTTATAACAAAGATTTTATCAAACTGTTGAACTATAAGCACTCGTTTCTATTATTTTTTCCAACACTGTATTTTTTAAAATATTCAAAACTACAATTGCTACAATTTCATAGCAGAGTCTAGTAATTAAAATAATTTTATTCCTACATGAACATTTATCTAAAAGAAAAGAAAACACATCAAAATTAACTTGATTGTTTGTAAATTTAAACTATTATCTTTTAAACAATACAAGTATTAGCATAATTTAATTCAATTTATGGTTTAAATTGTGTTGACAATTGAACAAATAAATAATAACAATAATAAGCTTATTTTAAAATAACTACATAGTTAAAACTTGTATGTAGTAGTTAGTTTATGTGCACACGCACACACTTACAAATACATATGTATGTAACAAATAAACTATTCTGTTATGTTTACTTTTGTAAAATATGTAGTTAGTAGTACTAAATAAGTACTAATAAGTCAGTTGAAACAAAGTAAAAATATTGTTTCATTTTATTTATTCATAGTCAACAAATAAACTCTAATTAAAATTAAATTAAAAATCAAAATAAATGTAAAAATATACAATAAATTTGTAAAAGTTTATATGTATGTGTTTATGTGTATAAATGTATAAATTCAATCAACTTGTATATACAAAGGAAACAAACATATACAGTGGTGGTCAGCAAATTAACCCACCCAGCAGACATAATTTTTATTAAAGTTAAGTTTAAATTTAAAATCTTTTTGAAAAAAAATTATATTGGTGAAATCTATATAAAAGACAATGTTGCCGATGTTTCTGTTAATTGCTATAATGTTTTTACCTTGAATTTTAACAATAAGACGACCACAAGCACGTATGCTTGCCCAAGCGCTTTTGGCACTTATAATTGTCTGCCCGATGAAAAAAGTTCCGATATAGGTAAATAGTTCCGATATAGGTATAATATATTAGGGCGGGGTCGATTTGTAGGGAGGCAAAAGATCAAGTGATAAAGAAAATCGTATTCTAGGGATCAATATAAGAAACTTTGCCGGAGGAACCATACCCGTAAACGAATTCTGATGTCCCGACTTTTGACACGTATTGTCAAATTTTGAAAAATCCCACTTTGACCCATTTAGAGTGCCCCAATCGAGTCCAACCCAATCGAATATAAATTATGCATTCATCTGCTAGAGCGTCTTCCGGAGAAGAAATAGAGACCCAAATCTTGGAAAGACTCATCCTACTTTCTGAAATATCTCAATCCCGAGATTTGTCCATTTTGCTATAAAAACACGGCTAAAAAGGCCCTCTTTCAACTTTAATTTTAACCCCTTAACGGGCACCTAGAATGATGATTTATGCATTAATCTGCTAGCGCGTCTTCCGAAGAAGTAATAGCTCCCATAATCTTGGAGAGATTCCTCCTACTTTCTGAAATATAAAAGTGTGATTTTTCAAAATTTAAGTCGGGACATCAGAATTCGTTTTAGAGGTATGGTTCCTGCGGCAAAGTTTCTTATTTTGATCCCTAGAATACGAGTTTCCTTGTCACTTGGGCGATTTTCAAATCGATCCGTCCTAAGGTATATATATAGTCATATATAATTCATTATCACATCATATCATAGCTGATCCGAAAAATTTCATAAATAAGCTTATCTCATGAGATCCATTGGGATATCTTCTGATATAATTTTATCCGAAAAATTTGTCTATCTAATTTGATCAAGTTATATATAGTTTCATCAACGATGATAAAACTCCATAAAATCCTTTGGAAATCCTCACTACTATTTTGTTCCACATTCCAAATAATAAAGAAAATGTAAGTACAAACCGATAGTGCCCGACCGAAGACTTTGGACAGAAAAGCTTTTTGTGGATATTCGATATTTCAAAGCATTAAGGACAAAATTGACAATTGGAAAAATGTTTGTTGTGAATTTATAACGTATATTTACAAAAATAAAGCAAATCAAACATATTAGCTAGGTTGATATTAGTATTTCGATCTGGCTAAAGATCTCATCAGAACCCAAAGTTTTAGAAAAGCTAGAGCCTCCATAATAGGCAAAGCTTTAACAAAAAACCTATTAATCAATAATTTTGCTCCATTCTTGTCTTCTTAGTAATCAAACACGTGGTTAGAGTGTTTTCCTAACAAGCAGCATGACGTTACTAAACTTTGAAGGCCCAAAATGTTCTATTTATATATTTTTTTTTTAATTTTTACTTTGGCTCAATGTTTATTTTGTTTATTAAATGCGATTTAGAGTTTCAAATTCAAGGAAAAGTTCGTAGTTAAGCAATGAATTCGGCCGCCGAATAATCGGCCAAATCCGAAAATCTTCTTAAATTTTTTACTCAATATCGAATTTAAAGGGCTTAACAAATATGTTTTCAATATCACAATTTGTCCGCATTATCTCCAAATACCATAAAACCGACAAAATATCGGCTTTTGGCCGAAGTCTTCGGTCGGACACTACAAATCAATGGATTGGAAAATTAGACAGAATTTAAATTTGACTAATATGTGATGCCATATATAATTATATGTAAAAAAGATAGAATTGTTTCTTGTTTCTACCATATATGTCTATATATAAATAAAAAAAGACAAATTAGCCTTTTTCGTTTTTATATTTTATTCTGCTTTATTTGGGTTTTCCGATTTTTAACATTAAAATAGGTTTATCTTAAGAATTTTTGGCTTTTCATTGTGATTTTTTTTTAAGATTTTCTGACTTAAAGTTCTTTTTATACTCATGAAATATTATTTTTTTTCTAAAAACTTTAAACTTTTATTTTTAAGTGTAGATTTTCTAAGTTTTTTTTACAATTTTTACAATATTTATTTTGCTTTAAAAACACTGAATTTTGCTTTTTTATTGTCTTTTCTGATAATTATATATAAAAGTGATAGATTTTTTTTGTTAATTTTCACCATTAAAGTGATAGAATTTTTCTTTTTAATTTTAACACCTATATAGAATAATATGTGATGCCATGTATTGTTATATATTAAAATTTTATTGTACCATATATATATATATATATATATATATATATATATATATATATATATATATATATATATATATATATATATATATATCACAAAAATCTTATGTTGGGATAGAATCACTTTTTTACGGTTTTTGCATAAATAAAAAAAATGGCGTTATTATTTTTTAAATTTCGATGGGTAAAAATACTAATTTAGGGTCCCTTTTACGACTGAAAAAAAAGGGGTTAAGGTATATGAAATTTGAACCTAACATTCGATTCCACGCCAAACTTTTTTATAAAAAGTTTTTACCCGGGTTTTAACGTATATCGTTTATTCATTAGAGTGGACGGAAAATTCAGTTTTTTCAAATATTTTAAAAATAAATTTTTTAATCACACACTATAAAAATGTATTACCTACTGGGAATATTGGTACAAAAATGTTATAAAGGAATAAAGTTTGTAAAAAATAATAAAAATAAGTTTGATATAGTTTTTATTAAAAATAAAAATTGTGTTTTTTCGACCTTTAATTGTGCAATTAAAATTATTCAAGTTCGAGACCATACTCTATATTTTTTTTATTAGGATATTGTCCTAACAAATAAAAATATTTTTTTTTGTTAGCACACACTATGAAAAGTATTTTGAGCTACGAAAAATGCCACAAACATTTTCGATATATCGAGGCTTCTTAAAAAGTTGTTAATCAATAAGACAATATTTTGAAAACTTAATAACTTTTAAGTGGTTTTTGCAATATTTTTATCAGCTAAGAATGCTTTTTGATTGTGAGTAATAAAAAGTACTTAATAAATTTCTTTAAAAAATTTTATTTTTCCGACCACTCTATTTCCTAAATGGTGCACTTAAAATTGGGGCAAATATGTTTTTAAAATAATGTTTGGCGTGGTATCGAACGGCGAATTCAAATTTCAGATAAATACAGCTACTTTCGCTCTGCAGGAAAAGGGCCACTAAGTCAACGTTTTTGGCCGCTGCGCGCCATTGGAAGGAGTTGGAAAATAAGAACGCCATTTTTTATTGATGCCAAAACATTTTAAAAGGTCATGATGTCCAAAAAAACAAAGCAACTTTATATTTTTCTGACGAACTCTAGTAATTATATATATAATTATATCAAGACATATATGACTATACATAAACTTTTTTCATCGGGCAGTTAAATATATAGTAAATATGTCAGAAGGTAATTTGTAAGGGAAGGTTGGGGCAACACAAATGTGGAGGGCGGTAAATCTCAATCTGGTCCCTCTTACCCGTTAAGAGCCCTCAAAGTTGGTAAAAAGTAATTCTTAATTTTAACTTAAAATTGACAATTTTGACAAGCGAAATGAGGGCCAAGTCATGTAGTATAATTATTACATTGTATTCAATATATTAAAATTATAAAAACATTAACAGATCTTTTAAAAACTATAATAATAATATGACAAAGAAAATTCCATGCTAGGTGGGCTAATTTCTAAACCACCACTGTATATAGATACACAGACACACTGCCACATACACATACACACACACTACTACAAACACTAAGTAAAACAGAAAAAAAACAGAGATGTTAAAGTTGGTACATAAATATTTTACATATTTTATTTAGTACATTTTATATGCCATGACAAAAGTACTAAGATTACCTCACATATTTTCAAAATGATAAAATTTAGAGAAAAATTTGTTTAAGTATTATGGTCAACACAGACAGAATTTCCTTAGACGAGTTTTAATGACATTTTTCACTTTCTTCGCAAACGAAATGAAAAATTTCTGTTGCTTTATGATAAAGCTTCATAATTTTTATAAAACTATCTATAATTGAAACTTTTTTTATTGAGCGTATGAAATTTTTTATAAATAAAATAAAATTTTTTAGTAAATTTTATAAGAAAAACTGCATTAATTTAATAAAAAGTTTCAATGGGCGAATTACAGTGACACTTCCGAGATACAATGCAAAAATTCATTGATATTATGCAGATAATTTTTTCTGTGTACAGCAAAAGCTTTTTATAAGCTCTCTAACAACATTTTTCGTTCATTTTCTATTTCTTAACCATTTAAAAATAACAATTTTATAATTTTTTCGGAAAATATATTTTTGTCATAGAAATAGTTTTCATACAAGTGTAAATCACATTTGTCATCCCTATTATGTTGTGTACATGCTTAATTTTGGTAATTTAAAATGTATTTTTGTACAATGTGTGTTTATTTTGTAAATTTTTGTTGATTGCTTGGTTGGTTGTTTGTTTGATTGGTTGTTGCACAATATCATTTATAATGAAAAATATTAACCCTTTAATAACAGCTCAAATACGATATTAAATTTTCGTTTAAGTTAAAATGTCAGTTAAACCTTCTAAACTCTGCCAAAAATTCTCGCTATCTGACCTCCTCTCTTTTGCATACCTGGCACTAAAATTAGTAAATTTGACCTCTAATTAGTAGTAAACTTTTAAACAATATGTTCCGCACATACAGAGGAAAACCCTGTAAAAATATTAGAAAAAGCTGCTAAAAATTAGTTAAAAAAGACGTTGCAGAAAAAAAATCTAAACTTACAATTTTTTTGCCAAATATTAATAAAATAACATCAGCAAAAATAAAACTGATTTCTTCAGAAAATTCGAATATGCGAGTTGAATTTTTGTTAATTAAAAATAGCAATTTACTTTGGTAAAATTAGAAAAAACTTTGACTAAAAACAGCAATCAGAAACTGTACGAGTATAATCAATAAAATGTTTGCTATAAATATTTAACTCAAATTTTGTATAGTGCAAATAACAGTTTATTTAGCTGAAATCAACAGAAACTTTTGCTAAAAAATTGTACATTTCTGATTTCAGAGGGCAGATTTTTATTTGCATTAAATAAATATCTAAAAAACTTCAAAAATTTCACATTTTTTTAACAGATTAACTTCATCTGATTTTAACAGATTAATTTTAATTAACAAAAATTAAGCTCAAATATAACTAAATATTTGTGTATTCAACAGATTTATTTTGCTATTCTTATCTTACTAATATTTAGCAAAAAAAATTTGCTAATTTTTGCAGTTTTTTCAGATTTAGCAATAATGTTTACTTATTTTATTTTATTAGTGCAGTTGCATTAAATTTTCGAGATTTAATTGTTTAAAACCGGATTGGCTACACTCATTAAATAAACTGGTAATAATAGCATAAAATTGTAAGGAAACCATAAATATTAGTAAGATAAATAAAGCTGCTAAATTTGCAAAAAGTTAGTTATATTTGATATCGTTTAGATGCCGTTTCTTCAATCTAAAAAAAAACGCTTCCCACGTCCTTAGATATTTTACCATCCTCTAGCTTCCTCTGTGTGTAATTTTTGCCACCTTCGGTACCCTTATCGACAATAAAATAAATATTGTACACTCTAAAAAATAAGTTAGTAGAAGAACTAGTAAAACGTCTTGTTAGTCAAGTATACTATTTATCAGCAAATTTTTTTCTGAATTTGTGTGTTTCAGCTAAAATTTTAGTTATACTTATTTAGCATTAAACAGTTTTGAACCAATGTTTTGCTAATATTTTACTAATGTTTTACTAATTTAGGTTGCCTAAAAAAAACTGTGCTAATAAGCACATTAATAGTGTGGACGAAAGCCAGATTGAAAAATATTCACTGAATGAAGTAGATGTGACGGCATGTCAAGATGTAGTAGAGACGAAGAAAATGATACTAAAACTGCAACTCTTGTCAGACATATTCAAAAATCAACTATGGTATATTTTTGTACATGTTTCTAATACAAAAGGACTCCAACAATGTGTATTCATATAAATTGTTGGTCTAATAAACTCAAATATTGTGTAGATTCCGACTTGTCCAAGAAATTGATAATTAATTAAAATAAAGGCAAAATAAAATATTTAAGTTTATTAAAAATAATAATATAATAATAATATTAATAATAATAATTTTTATTAAAAATAAAATGTGTATAATGGATAATGTTTTTTTCAAACAATGTATAAAATTATATGATATTCCATTATGATATATATAAAAAATATTAAATTTTCGATATCTAAATGTTAAAAGTGGGAGAACAATTTTGAAAATGCTTTTAAAAATTGCATTTGCTTAACAAAATACATTTTTTCAACATGTATTTTTTTTATTGCATAAGTTTTAAAAAGGACAACCACTTAAATCAAATCCTTTTTTGAATCAGAGAAATCTTCGAAATTACATAATTAAGAGGATTTTTAAAATTTTTTCAAAAATTAAAACAGTGGAAAAATCGCGAGTCCTTGAAAATTTTAAAAACCAAAGATGGAGATGTCTTATTATTATATAATAATGTTTTTAAATCGAAAAAAAAATCAAAAAAAAAATATTATACAATATAATTTTTTTTATTACACACAGAGAAATATCTAGCCATTTGCCAACTGAAATTCTGTTACCACTACTGAAATTGGTTGGTACAAAAGAATTTTGGTTTTCACAACAAAATTCGGTTAATACAACTAAATTTTAGTTGAAACACCCAAAATATTTATAAATCATATTTGAATATGGTTAAACGAATCGAATTTTTTAGTTGTGGCCAACCAAATACACTTTTCAATTCGGTTGGTAGTTTATTTTTCTGTGTGCAACAACTTACTATACTGTCCTACTAAGAAAGAAAGTCATAAGCGCCAAAAATCAAAAATTGAGATAAGGGCAGATTCGGAACCTTGAATGAGTTTCTGAATTTCGATTGAAGTTTAAAAGACCCATTTTCAACTGTAAATGGCTAAAAAACGTTAAGAAAATGGTCACATCTACCACTTCTAGCGTGTTTACTAGTCAAAAAAGTCTTATCTGTCACTTACTATGATAAAAAGTCACATTAACCAAATTGTAGGCTCTTAGAACTTTTTTCCTTAGTATTAATGATTTTTTTGATAGAATGGACTTTATTCTTCGTGTGTGCAATATTACGCACAAAAAGAGTTCGAAAAAAACAGTATTTCATTTTTTGGCTTGATAACTGTGCTGCGCAAAACAAAATTGGGCATTATTTACTTTTTGTGTATACATTGTTAATTCCTTGGAATATAATGTTGAAAACATAATTTTAAAATATTTTGAGCCAGGACATACATTTATATCTGCTGATGCCTTTCATCACCAAGTTGAAAGTTCATTAAAAAAAACAGAAAAAAGTGTTTGACATAACAGATTTCAAAAATTGCTTTCAAAGGAGTAATTCGGGAAAGGTTGAAGTGATTGAAATGCAAGTGGAAAACTTAACGAAGAATGGAAGGACAACTCGTCTCAACAAAAACTCAAAGCAACAGTTCCGAGAGTTTATTTAAATGAATTGGTAGAAGTAAAATTTGTAAAAACCAATAGCTTTTTGTTATACAAAACTAAGTTTACAGATACAAATTACACAGACTTAAATTTCATAAAAGCTGCATCTATAAAATCTGGAATTTTAAAACCTAAAGCCAAAACGATTCCTCGTGGTATATTGATTAGAAGAAAAAAAGACCTTACAAAAAAGCTGAAAGATATTTTGCCCAAAAACAGAATGGAATTTTGGGAATCTCTTCCAGAAATAGCAAGTGAACCGACCTACGACAGCGATTAAATATTTATTTTTTATTTTGGTTTTAGTGACTAATGCTTTATTTTTTTTATCTTTTATGATTGAATTATGTTTGGTTTTGTTTTCTTTTGTTATGCTTTCATGTTTTTATTAATATGAAATAAATTTTTTATTTTTATTGCGAACAAATGCAAAGAAATTTTGAATTTATTTGTGCATTTTGGTTTTCGTAAGATTTTTTTGGTCTATCCTAGGCAAAAAAGTCATAAGTCCATTTTATCTACTTTATCATCAAAATTTCCCCTGTTTGATACTATAATAAAATTGAATAATATAATATATTTTTAAATCATTTTTGAAATTTAAAAAAAATATTGAATTTAAAGGCGCGAAACATAGAAAACGTAAAAGATTAACATCTCAAAACTACTAAAAAGGAGATGTGACTTTCTTTCTTAGTAGGGCATACTGCCTTCAGTTAAGCAAAAAAATATATCCTTTTGCACTCATTTTTTAAAAAAAATCATAGTCAAAAAAAATGTTTATAATATAATAAAACCATTTGCAAAACAGTGTCTAATTATTTTTCTAATACAAACAGATAAAAATTTTATTATTTGCCAACTGAAATTTGGATACTACGACTCAAACTCGATTATTACGAATATCAGTCGGTTGGTACAAATGAAGATCAGTTTTAACAATAAAGTCCAGTTAATTCAACTGAATTTTAGTTGCAAAACCTAAAATATTCAGAAATCTAATGTAAATATCGTTGTACTAATTGAATTTATAAGTTGCTACCATTAAAATACACTTTTCAATTCAGTTAGCACCTTATTTATCTGTGTGTACGACGTGTTCACTTCATCTGTACTTTTTATAATGACACAATATCAAAAAAAATTCATAAATACTGAAACGCAAACATTGTATTACGACAACCTTTGCTGGTTTTGATTATGAAAATAATATTTGTATACTTTAGTAAATTCAACAAAAAAAAATATATATTTTTTCAAGCAAAATTATTAACTAAAATCTTAATTTGAACTAAAAATTAGTTTAAAAGTTGCAAAGTTGAATTACTAACAGCTTTAATTATTTCTACAAATTTAAAAATTTTAATAAAAAAAGCAGAAGCATTAAAAAATTAAAAATTGTTGGTTATAGTATAAATGGGATGGATAGTTATACTGAAAACTGGATACCTAAACGTATGAGTGTTATTAATTCGTACGTAACTCATACGTAGTGTTGTCCTTAAACATTGGTTGTCATTGTAATTGGATATACGATTAGCCAACGATTTTCTAAAAATATTTCGTATTTTTTAGCAAAATTGCAAACTAAGAGTGCGTTTAGTTTTTATTTGCTAAAGCTTTTAAAAATTGCCTGACACATTTCTCATTAACTCATTAAGGACACGTCAGCGTACATTGCACTACCAAACTTTGTGGATATATAGAACAATGCTTTTTTAAAAAATTTCGTACTTTCTTTTTCTTAATTTGAAACTTTGAAACAGTATGAATTCTAGACTATTTAAGATAATTCAAAACTTATATGAACAAATCTTGATTTAAAAATCTAATATGTACCCTGTAGCACAATGAAATTGAGGGTCTAAAAAAAAATTTTTGGTTTTTTATTAATATCGTGGTTTTTACCATTATTTTTTCAATTGAAATGTGTCAATGCCGACATTATAACATATGCAACAGTAGTAATATTTCAATATACTACCATTATTACCAATAGAATGACCGGATCAGTAATTTTGACTAGTGCGTCATCTTGGATTAAAAATATTAGAAATCAGTTTATCTATACCACGGTCAGTGATTGCACAGAAAATTTCATATAGACGCCATCGAACAAGTAAAAACATAACAAATATTTTCAAAAAAAAACTGGGTCACTGACGAACGTTCAAAACCAGAAACTGCTCAGTCTAATTCAGAAAAATTGAAAATTTACAAGGTAGTTATGCCTTTTAGAAAATACACTCATTCTTCTCTACCACGTCTTTCACAATACAAATTTTTGTTCCAACTTATTCCAGATATTATTACATGACCTTTGTAGGATTAAGTAGCGTAAAACTTGCACATAAATATATATATTTTTTTTTAATTTCACTTACAAGGGCAGTCTCCCGATGGGTTCTCTTCGATCTTAATGAAATTTGAATATGTGATATAGAATAGAAAAATAAGGGACATGAATCTCACGTTTAATCGTTGAGAGATGGGGTCAAAGTTAGTACATTTTTGTATAGAAACATGTCGGAAACTAATGAACTTCCGATTTTTTAGCGCAGTGTTGATGTACTCGAGAAAACAAAAATTTCGATACCAATATTGCCAATGTAGTGTGTTAGGGTTGCCATTTATTTAAAATATATGTTAAACAGCTGTTCGGCAAATGTCGCATAAAAGCTGAACAATTACGAATGCCGGAAAGAGTTCAGTTTAGCTTTTAATGGAGTCATATAATAAAATTGGGAAATTTTTGACCCCACTTAGCAACGGCTAAACATGAGATTGGGAAGCTAAAAACAAACACGAGTCCCTAAAATTTTTATTCTCTACAACATATCCGAAGTTCATTAAGATCTGCCGGTCCGGGTCATAAGTGTATTTAATAAATTCATAGACCGATTGGTCAGATTTTCAAAAATTATATACAATTTTTAAAGTAAACATAACAATTAAAAATATAAAAGTTAGGGATTCATTATGTTCTTAAATAATCATGTCGATTCGACAATACGCACATCACTTTCTTGATGTCGACTCTTCACTTTCACAACTCATGATTCGATACCTTGTAAAATACGCGTAAGAAATTATCGTTTAAAGCTATCAAATTTTTACCATCTCTAAAAAAAATAAACAAAAACAAATAAGAAGAACAACAAAACACATTAACAAATTTTAGTTTATTGCAATTAAATTGTTTATTTTCTTAGTTTTGCATATACTAAATTTGAACTGCAGAAAATGTAATCATTTTTATGTGATTTTGCAAAAATAAATTATTTTTTCCACAATGCAAAAATCTTGACAGACAAAGAGACAAAATTTTTAATTTCGAACTTTATCTTGTTATTCTGCCGCAGTTGATTTTTTATTTTTTTTTTATTGTTAAAATTAATTAAATAATCAAAAAATAGTTAAAACTTTAAAGAATTTTCATGTTTTAATAGAAAAAACAAGCATTCTCTTATCAAACGCGTCAATGTTGCAACGCGTATTAAAGATTGTATCGATGATCACTAAAAACCATATGCTTTTTTTTACATCACTAACGTAGTATAGAATAGCTATGGCTCGTATTTATGGTGAAGGTGATTACAGAAATAGACACGAATGTTTGGAAAAAATCTCATTAAAAAGGGGCCAAACTTGATTTTTTCAAATAAATCTTGGGCATCTCTCGATAACTATATTTTATTGAAGATTTTTGTTAAGATGTTACATTATTTTATGATTTTATACCACTTTACGCAGGGAAAACATACGATTGAACATGATTGGACATAATAAATTATCATATTAAGATCTTTACAACCACAAACATGATATGATCATATTATGACCACTGGGAACAATTTTATCATAATCTACTATCATAATATGATCATGAGGATCATATTATGATTGTTACGTGTTTCAACCATAACATGATGCTTTAAACCATCATAACATGGTCCCATTTTTCTGCGTGTTAAAAAGATCACAGTTGTTCATGATAAGTTAAGACTACAATTAAATTAAAATGTACAGGGTTTCCAAAGAAAGTATTTTAAAATTGATACAAAACGTAAATTGATACAAAATGGTTTCGGTTTTTAATCGGTTAATAGTTATAACAAATCATATCAATAGAGAAAATTTACATACATGCATATTTTATACATTCATTCATACACACAAACATCAATACACGAACACACATATTTGTATAGAATAAAAACATGATGAAAATTTTGACAATTTAATTAAAATTTTTAAAATAAAATATACAAAGAAAAATGTCAGTTATTTTTTGTATGTGTTGGTAGCCATGCATAACGATACAAATACATACAAACACAATTATTCATACAGAAATTTATTCCCTCACCACAAATACACACACACATATAATGGTACAAACTCACAGCCATGCATACCCAGTCAGAAAAAGGCAAACGGACCACCGCCGGCAAGGCACTTCAAGTGCTGGCACTACAAGTGCTTCATCAAAATGATAATACCATTATAGAAAAGGTATCGGGCAAGAACTGGGGAAACAAAATTTCAAACGTTGGCTAAGTGTTGGGAAAACCATGAGTTATGTGGTCTAAAAACAAATTTACTAAAATTAAAATAAAATTAGTTTTAATTTCCCGAATAAAAAAAATATATGGAGTCATATCAATTTCTATGTGACGATATATGCAATCTTATACAATTTCATCCGAAATATGGGCCCGTATAATAGTATCTAATTGTATGATTTTCGACCTAATCTAGTGCAATTAGAAAAATGTCTATGCCATTTTGTTACAAATTTGTTGATTCGCATAACGACAATAAACATATATTTACATGAAGTTCCGAGCCCTAGTTCTTATATATACACCTAGAGAAAAATGTTGCCATCCGAAATTTGGCTACTACGACTCAATTGCTGTTACAACGATTAAAACCTGTTGCAACAACTAAATATTGGCCCGTAAGGAAACCCTCTTTTTAAAATCAAATATTGGCATTCACAAGAAAGATCGGTTATTATATTCAGAAACCGAAACTACACTTTTCAATTCGGTTGCCACTTTATTTCTCTGTGTGTAATTTTAATTTGTGTTATATCTAAGTATACATGTATTCGTACGAAATTAGATTAACCACGTATATGTCATATTTGATTATATATGGGTCGATATGTAATAAGATCTAATTATATGTGGCATCGTATTAAAAAGTTTAGAGAAAAAATGTTTTAAATATAAACATACATAAACATATGTTTTTACATATAATAGTATGAAATTTCATATATATTTATATAAAATAATGCAATAATGTAAACGTTTTTACTCGGGTTATAGTTTTTTTTTTTATCCGGACAGGATTCGAACCAAATTGGCAACCGACAGCTCAACCCTCTGAGCAAACTAGACATATAATAATTGATAGCTTAAAACGTAAGTGATTGATAACTGCTTGTAAACATTTGACTTCTCAAATATGTCAGCACTGGCATAAGGTTTGTTGGAATCAATTTGCCAATAAGTTGGTCTTAAAAGAGAAACATAAAAATCAATTTTATATTAAAAATATATTAAAACGTATTAAAAAATCACAACAAAATTTATGTCTGGAACCGGGATCGAACTCGGAACCTTTCGACTACAAACTTTTTTAAACAAAGCATTATAGTTTTTATAAATTAATGCTTTACCAGTTATTACTCGTATACTTTTGACCCGTTGGCAATTTCTCACTGAATAACACTGGGAATACACTTTTTGCCAACGTTGGCCCAGTGGTGTCAACTATTTCTTTGTCAATGTTTTTTTTTTTTTTTTTTTTTTTTTTTTTTTTTTGCACTCCTGAAAATATTGTTAAACAAATGCTTTTTGGAAACGTTGGTTTTCTGCCAACAATATATTTACAATTCCTCGGTTGGCCAGTGCACATTAGGTCAAATGACAGCTTTTTCTGTGCTAAATTGATAAAAAGCTAAGTGCCGTTTTACTATTGTTGCTGTTGTTTTTTAATTGGAAATGCTTCAAAACAAAGACATGTGATGTTTTTTTGGCGTTAAAAGAAAGCACCGTTACACATTTGTACGTCAAAGTCAATCAATGGAATTTTTCCTACAAACGTGCTAGAGTGTTCAATAGTGGGAGGTCAACTTTAAATTTGTGTTTCTCGATTTGTGTTTATTATAATTTATTAATTTAAATGGAAAATAAAGAAATAGGTAGGTACTATTGTTTTTAGTTATAACTGCTTTATATTTATGTCGATATACTTGAAAAGAACTCATTAGACAACATTACCTTAAAAGGGTTCAGTTTTTTTAAAACTTTTACATTCCGTAAGCGTTTAAAAATGTTGACCCCATTTGACCTCTTTTAAATTGAAAAAGTGGATTAAATATAATATCATGAGTTAATTTTGGTTTGTGGCAAATTGCGATTATTTGCGCTTTATGAGTTATGCATTTTTTTGTAGTTAACCTCTGTATCAAAAAAAAACATATATTTAAAATATGGCGAAAAGAATGCAATAAGAAAGACAAATTTGATGCAATTTTCAAACACGTTGTTGACAAAATCAAACTTAATACTATTTCGGATGAAATGGATAAAAACAATACATTTTTTTTGCGTAAAATTGGATCAAAAGTGGGAAAAATGTCACAGAAAGATAAATGTCTTTAAGGATCAAAATCATACGTAGTAGGTGGTTTTGGTTCCACAAATGACGGAAACACTGCTGATCGAGCTTTTACTGATTATGATATTTTTTCTGAAACAATTGATGTTGACAAAGATATAATATTTCGATTCAAAATCATTTTGATTTGCTTATCCTGCCAGTTCAAAATCGATTCAAATAAATTTGAAATATATTGCTATGAAACAGCAAAACGTTTTCAGGAGCCCATAAAGTTCTCATACACTCAAAACAAATAATAGAAAATAGCGGTTTTCTTGGAGAAGAAGCTTCTGAATCGCGACACACAATATACAAAGCCGATCGGTTGCATCACGCCCGCAAAAACATCCGCACAAATAACCTGTTAGATGTATTTAATAGGGCTGTCGATATTTAAATTCCAGTAATTTCCACAACATTTTTAACCAGGCGCTTACAAAAGCGTAAACGTTTTTCACTTCCACCTGAAGTTATTGAGCTATAATATTACAGCGAATCCATAGAATAGTTTCAGCTTAGCAACGAAGACGAAGAAATTGATTAAATTGATAAAAGTGAAGAAGCCCTTTTTGGTTTAAATTTACAAAATGAATTAGATTTAAGCAATTTCTAAATGTTATAATATAATAAAAAAAATAAATCAATTCAATGTATTATGTTTTTTTTAATGGTTGAAAAGGGGTTAATTATTGGTCGTTAATGGGTTAAATTCCATTTTTGTTTAAATAGGGTTAAACTTACTTATGGCACTGTTACAGGCTTTGGTTTGAATACCATGTTTTTGTATGCATGTTATTGTAATGGTTGAAAAACGGTTAATTATTGGTCGCTAATGGGTTAAATTCCATTTTTTTAAATAGGGTTAAACTTACTTAGGGAATTCTTGCAGGCTTTGGTTTGAATGCCATGTTTTTGTAGTAGTTATTAATTTCGCACATAAAAATATCCATTTGACCTATAGTGCAGTGGTATGATTTTTTGTACCACTGGCAGTTTCTGACTGGGTACATACATAAGTAGTTATTACTTGTCCCTTTTCATAACTGTAATTGCTGGTAATAAGTATATGAAATTTAGTAGTGTCAAATTTATTATGTCATTTTATTCATGTCTGTCTGTCTGTCGGACCGACAGTCTTTTTTGGTTGTGGTCTACTCCCTATTTACTTCCTAACTGTAACTCTCATTCTCTTTGTTTTATATGCACAATTTTGGTACACTTGTGTATTGAATTATGCATTTTATGCATACATACATACATCCATCCACATGTACGTGTGAATGTGTAATTTTATTTTTTGCTGTCCATGTTTAAATAGTTTAATAAAAAAAAAAATTTGCATACTGTTGAAATTTGAGTGTGTTAAATGTATTTTGTGACAAACAATTTTTCTGACCATTTTTCTTCTGATTTTTTTAGATTTTTTTTTTTTTGTGTTTCTTTTTCTATTCAATCATGAATGAGAAATCTGTAAAGACCGATAAAATTGCATTTTGTAACAAATTGGTTGGTTGGCTGGTGGGGGAGACAAGTACATAGAGTATGTGTTGAATAGATTAACACAGATTTAGGCAGATATATAAAGGAATAAATTTGAATGAAAATTTATCACAAAATATATAGATTTTTGCAAGTTAACTTAATACACAATGCCCTAGGGATATTGCGAGCTCAATTTCAGTTATGTAAAGACGATTAATATGTCAAAAAAAAAAAAAAGCCTAAGGTAAATGTTTAGTGCAGGATGTTTTCATACGTTTTTGCTCATAAATATGTTACTATTTTTTTTTTACAAAAATGTTTGGAATAATATTTATCATTTCCACTCAATTTTTTAATTATAACTTAAGTTATGTACTTACTTCTTACTATTTTTAGATAAGTTGTCGAACTTTAATTGTTTTAACTTAATATTAATATAAAATTATACTATTCTTTTCTTTACAGGTTATAAATTGCCCTGAACTTCAATTTTTTTTTAAAATAGTCGGTAAGTTAACTTATTTGCGGCCTGTCATCGATGCGGAATAGTATTAATTTATATTAGGTTCACGTTCCGATCAGTTTTGGCTTAATATTGCCTTGCGTTTAGACTTAAAAAATCGGAGATAAAATCGGTCCGATTTTGTTGTAATATTTACACTCAAATGTGTAGACCTGTTGTTGATTTTTATTGAAGATAGTCCAACACTCACACTAAATAAAATATCACACTTAAGTATTATTTACCTGGTAAAAAGTTTTCCTAAAAAAATGTTTTTTTTTAATGGGTGTGCGTGGTGTGAGGAAATTTTCTTCGCAAATTTGTGAAGTTCCAAATTTGGACATTTAAGAAATTTTTGTGAGCGCATATAGCATACAATTTTTATTTTTCTAGAACGATTCATGTTTTAAGGTCTTCTGGCCATCGTACGTATGAGTATTTTTTTTTATTAAATAACACTCATACGTACCGTGGGCGCAAATACGTATTTATTTTATTTCAACTTTAAGGGGGACATGACATTGGCCGTTTTTTGAAATCGACTTTTTTATAATTTTGTATTTTAGTAAATATTCTTAAGATTCTAAGAAAAAAATATCAAAATATCCTACGGGTTCAAAAGTTACAGCCGGATTAGTGAGAGCGCATTTTTAATTTTCGCGCTACCTACCTACGGCAGCTGGTATATACTTGTTTTACTTGCTACCTGACTTTTGGTGGTTGTTATTTCGTACCTACTTGAAGGGTGTTTTTTTGTATTTTTGAATTTGTGTTTTTGAATTTGTGTTTTTAAATTTGAATTTTTAAGAAACAGCACAACACAAGATAACGAAGGCATACAGTACGAAGCAGGCATGGCAAAATGCAGGTAACCTTTTTTTCTTTGTTCACAAACTTTGAATGCGGTTATCTCGAAACCATGTTTTTCGTACTAGTTGCGGCACTAGCGGGTTCATTTTTTGAAGAATTTTTTTTGTATTTTTTTAAACTTGATTCGCTATCGTATGACACGAGCTTTTTTTTAAATTTTTCGATTTTTTATGAATTTTTAAAGTCAATATTTTTTTCGAAAAAACACACTTTTAAATTTGGAACATCACCAAAAATTGAAAAAAAAATTTTAAAAAAAGCTCGTGTCATACGATAACCAATGTTGTTAAGATTTAAAAAAGTCATTGTTTTTCCAGATCGGACAATTTTTGTGACTCCCAGCGCTGCAACCACGAAGCCCCGTTTTTTTCTCTGCCGCCAGTTTGGAGCTCTGTAAAACCATGTTGGACTGAAAAATATATTTTTTGAATTTGTTCAATTCTCTACAATAATAAAAATAAAATAAAAATTGGAAAAATGTTTGTAAACACAAAACTTTGATGATGGTAAAAAATACACACAGATAAATAAAGAATTGAAAAGTGTATATTAATGGTAACAACTTATAAACCCAGTTAGTACAACGATGTTTATATTAGACTTCTAAATATTATGGGTCTAACAACTAAAATTCAGTTTTATTAAACGAACTTTGTTGCGAATACTAACCGTAATAACCGAATTTGAGTCGTAATAACCTAATTTCAGTTGGCAAATAGCAGAACTTTTCTCTGTGTGTAGAAAAGTTCATTGCGAGACTAAGTTATTTTTGCCTTTTCGTCAAAAGGGGCCATTACTTGATTTGCACTCTATATTTTTTTTTTTTATAATTTTTCCAATATAAGTCTGAAAACTAATATTTCTTCTGCCTTAGTTTGTTAATTTCAATACTTTTTCTTAAATTTCAATTATTTGAACTCAACATTTTAGGTTCGTTGTAAATCTGCTAGCTTTCAAGTATTTCATAGTATTTTTTAAACATCTTTATATTTTTTGTTGCAATAAGGAAACAACTGAATCAACTGAACAATAATAATATTGTTATAAGGCAATTTCTTATTTTGAAAAAAAGAATGTAATGAAAATGAAAATTATTCAAGTTCGAGGCCATACTCTATATTTCTTCATTAGGATATTGTCCCAACAAATAATCTATATAGATTTCAAATTTATTAATTGACCACTTTCAGGAATGTGTTGATAGATCTATTTCAGGAATTTTCTAATTTCCCATCATCAGAACACGTTTTGAAAGAAGTGACAATCCCATGCAAAACATCAAACATTCATATAAACTAGTTTTCTCACTAAATGAGAACTAAACATTTTCATTGCACAATTAAAGGTCAAAAAAACATAATTTTTATTTTAAAAAAAAATTATATCAAACTTGTAAAAAATAATGTGTTTTAAACATTCTTCGTTTATATATTTAGTTAGAATATTGAATATGATATTGTCATATTAGATTTTATTTGTTGCTGTTCAAAAAGTTTCATAATCTTCATGATAGACAATACAATTGTTTCACTGGCATGGCTCAAACCGCGATATTACATACAACAGACAAAATCCTCTTTATGAGAATTTATGTGCCTTAGTGTATAAACTGGCTGATTTCGTAAACCTAATAATAAAGTCAAAAAAAAAACAAACACTGGTATGCCGCTGGCTAACAGCGGAATTGTAAATAAACTACTTGCAGAACACTCTATAAGACGTTTTACCAGCGTTTTGCCAGTATTTGTTATACAATAATTTCAGTGGTCCACAAATAAATCATTTTTAAAGAATAGGCTGTGACCACTATGCCAACGTTATTATAAAATGTTTTCCCAGAGCTATCAAAAGTCTAACTAAAAACTGGTATAGCGTTTATTTTATAAAAATTATGATGATTTGCTTAAAAAGTTTATATTAGGAAGGTTCCGAGTTTGAGTCCGGTTTTAGGCAAAAATTTTTTTTGTTATTTTTTTTTTAAGACAAACTTTTTGTTTCTCCCAACGTTTACAAGTTGTTTGCAACCAACCCTACATGTTACCCAGCAGTTATCATTTACTTACGTTTTAAGCTAAAGTAAGAAGCTTAAGCCTTAAGCAACAAAATAAGGCAAAAGATATATAAGTTTTCAGACTTTTATTGTAAAAATTATAAAAAAAAATAAAGTGTGCCAAAGCAATAACGGCCCCTTTTGACGAAAAAGGAAACGAATCGCAAAACTTTTCTATTTTTTACAATCTTTAGAGGTTTTATTAAATTTCATGTAAAAAATTTAGTTTGTAGCTTTTCATTTTTTGAAGTTGAAATAAAATAAATACGTCTTGGGTCTACGGTACGTATGAGTATTATTTAATTTAAAAAAAAAAAAATACTCATACGTACGATGGCCTTAAAACGTGAATCGTTAGGGAAAAATAAGAATTGTATGCAAAAATTCATTGAAATCATGCAGATAATTCTGTAAGTGTAGAAAATATATTGAATCTATTTCAAATAATTCGATGTTTCTGTAAACTTAAACTGTTGGATCATGCTTTCCCAAAGGTTTGATCCCCTATATACAATAGCGTTTCAGAAAATATGCACCAAATATTAAAAAAAAAAATATTTTTTTTTAAGTTTTATTCGTCTCTGACACCATATTGGTCCAAATGATTAAGAGGCTAAGAGTTTATGATGTTATCAGCACAAAAAAAACTGTATTTGTCAATTTATTTATAAATCTAAAGACACATTGTTCAATCAAATTAATTACCATAATGAATGGTTAAATTGGAAAGCCTATAATTTGCAATCTAATGCCTAATTCAACAATTGGCAAATAAACATAAATTTCACATTAAATGCCATGTAACTTAATCTAAGATGTCCTTTTTTCGATCAATTAACAATAGATTCAATTTCGTTATTGACCACCTTAACAATTGCCTGGTTATTGAAATTTTTATCAGCATATTTACTTGGTCAAACGCAAAAAGCACACACTCAGTCACACACAGTCATACACATGATCACATATGAACCACAAATGCATACAAAAGCTGTTTGAAAGATAGTTTATTGGTTTAATACATATTAAATTCTTTGTGTGTGTAGCACGTACAAATGTACATGCAAAAAAAAAAATACAATGTAGAGAGTAAAAAGTACTTGGGATTTGTAAAACCAATTGGAAAAAAATCTCATGGTAATGCAACAAAACCAAAAACTATACATTAGGATGTCATTTAAAAAGCGATTTGTCGATTTTTGTTCAAAAGTTTTTACTCGGGAATTGATAATTTTGTCAGAAGTTGCACAAAATTTAAATGTTTTCATCAAAGTTTGATACATTTTCGGAAAAATATTAACTTGATTTTACAGATTTTCATTGTTTTTACTTTTATTAAGAAAATATTTAACCCTTAGTGGTCTGGGGACAAAAGAGACCCAATAAACGTAATTTTAATTATGACTACAGGTTTCTAAAACTTTTAAATTGATCCAAGAAAAAAAGTCTACTTGATAAAAATGATTTGTTTATGTAATTTGATAAACATAGGGTTAATGTTTCCACTTTTGATCAAAAAAGACCAACTAGGAAAATTAAAGAATAATTTCTTTCATCAAAACTTGGATATGTGATAAAGGGTACTAACTAACGAACATGATCAATTCTTTATCGTACTAATTTTACGTTTAAGGTTTAAAAAGGTGGGGTCCAACAAATATACATATAGGGCTTTAATTTTTTTTTTTTTTGTGATAAATCGTTAGATAGATTTATGAAATACATTTAATTTGATACACATTTTGGTATAGTTTCGTTCGAACAAATGTAAAAAAACACGAAAGAAAACGTAAACTAGAGCCACCTTTTTAATCCTTTAAAGTCAGATGGGTACGATAAAGTATTTCATTTGTTCTTTAGTTTTGTACCCTTTATCACATATCCAATTTTAAGCAAAATATGAAAGAAGTTATTCCGTAAATTTTCTAGTCAAAAGTGAAACTATTTTTCAATTACTGTGTTGCTTTCTTTGGAAAGGGGATAGTGGAGAGATGAAAGGTGGTGAAAGATGAAGGGCTTCAAACCTGGCAACGCTGAAATTGCGCGAGTAGATAAGTCTTAGAACAGTTGTTGCTCGCCACCTGATGTAGAGTTGGCGAATTTATTGAAGCTTTTGTTTCATAGCCCTGATTCATTATTTTACTTCGGTGGGGTTAAGTGCTATGAGAATACCGAAGGTGGGCGCACCTATACATATAAGTGATAGAAAACTCATACATATTATTTTTCTAAATTGATGTTGTCGTCACCGGGAATCGAACCCGGGACCATCTGTGTAACAGCGCGCTAACCATTACACCACAACGCCCAAATTGAATAAAATAGTCATTTGTATCAAGTGGAATTTATTTTTATTAATTTAAAAGCTTTACACACTTGTATACTCATAGCAATAAAACCGTTAATATAGCAGAAAAATCTACTAAAAATTAGTTAAAAATGACGTAGCTGAAAAAACTGCTAATATTAGCAGATTTTTTTTTTTTTTTTTGCTAAAAATATTAATAAAATAAGAACGGCACAAATAAGACTGCTAACTTTATAATCTAGTTGAATTTTAGTTAATTTAAAATAGCAATTTACTCTGCCAATATTAGCAAAAAATTTTGCCAAAAACTTGTAAGCTTAAAACAGCAAACAAAAATTGTAATATCAACAAAATGTTTGCTATATTTACCGTAAATTTAGTATAATACAAATAACAGTATATTTTTTTACATCAACAGAAATTTTTAGATTGCTGATATCAGAAGGGCAAAATGTTATTTGTATTAAAAAAAATCTAAAGAAAAACTTAAAAAATTTCACATATTTTTATGATTTTTGTTTGTCACTAAAAGTAATTTTTTTCTGCTTTAAGCCGATGAATTTCTTACTTTCAAATAACTAAAATTTATCTCAAATATAACTAAAAAATCGTATTTTCAATAGATTTATTTTTAGTATTCTTATCTTACTAATATTTAGTAAAAGAATCTGCTAATTTTGGCAGTTTCTTCTGCAAAGTCATTTTTAATTAATTTTTAGTAGTTTTAGCAAAATGTTTACTAATTTTTCTATAAGTGTAGTCACAATATAATTAACGTTTTGTGCATATATTTTGTACCCAAACCACTAACTGTTTAAAGATTTTTAAAAAATTTTTTCTTATTTAAAATGAGCTTAAGATCATTTATTTATTTATTAATTTTAATTATTTATTTCCAATATTTGGTCTCCACATTGGTTGACTTCTTCAGGGAACAATTATTATAATTTGATTGAAAAAACTTCAATTAAATTTTCAATCAAATTATAATAACTGTTCCCTGAAGAAGTCACCCAATGTTGAAACGAAATATTGGAAATAAATAATTATAATTAATATATAAATGATCTTAAGCTCGTTTAAAATAAGAAGAATTAAATAAAGAAGATCAAAGAAAACTTAACATTTTTAAATAAAATTAAAAAAATTGTAGTCCAATCAAATTTAAGCCTAACGCTAACGATAAGGTTAACGCTATTCTCTTTTATTTCGGTAACGGTATTTTAGGGGTATCAATGGTTCAGTTATTTCGGTAACGGTTTTTAGCTACAATGGTATATTAATTAATTCCGGTATGGTATTTTAGCGATAACGGTATTTTACTTAACGCTAACGGTATTATAAGGATAATGGTTTTTTAGTCATTTCGGTAACGGTATTTTAAGGCTAACGTTATTTTAGATAGAAACGGTTATGACATGTCGTTACTTATCTCACTACCAGTAATGACACCAGCTTACTCTCTGCATTACATTAACCTAAATAATAAGGACTAAGGATTTGTAATTAAACTATAAGTACTTGCCATTTTTTTTAAAGAGAAGCAATTCTCAGGGAATTCTTCCTATTAATTAATGTGTTGCTTTCTTTGGAAACTGGATAGTGGAGAGATGAAAGGTGGTGGAAAGATGAAGGGCTTCAAACATGGCAACACTGTAATTGCGTGAGTAAATAAGTCCTAGAACAGTTGTTGCTCGCCACCTGACGTAGAGTTGGCGAAGCTTTTTGTTTCGTAGCCCTGATTCATTATTTTACTTCGGTTAAGTGCTATGGAAACACCGAAGGTGGGCGCAGCGGTACATATAAGTGATAGAAAACTCATACATATTATTTTTCTAAATTGATGTTGTCGTCACCGGGATTCGAACCCGGGACCATCTGTGTAACAGTCCAACGCGCTAACCATTACACCACAAAGCCCAACCACTTATTTGATAATACTTCTCTACACTGGGTAGGGGACATCCTAACGTTTATACACTGAGAGTATTCTCTGCATGATATTAATGATCTATAAAATGTCACTGGAATTCGTCCATTAAAAATTTGCATTAAATTTATTGCAATTTTTTCATAAAATTTTATGAAAATTTTCATTTTATTTTTAAAAAATTCATACGACTAATAAAAAAGTTTCATTAAAAACAGTTTCGTCTCATAAAGTTTAGGAAATTTTTCATTTACATTGTCAAGAAAACTTCATCAGTTTAGTGTAAAAAATTTATTTGAAACTCTTCCAAGGAATTCTCTCTGTGTATGCAATATTATGTATAAAAATAGAACCCATCAATGAATGAGTAGAGAGTCGAGTTTAAGATAAATGAATGGCATGTTAATGTAACAATATCATCCCAAAAAAACAAAATTTGTTTGTGCAAATGTAAGCCAGAATAAATGTATCTAAGTAATCTATCTATTTGTGGCAGGCATAAGTATCAAGTGGCAGTACTTTTTTTTAACAGCTCTTTATGGTTTGGGAAGCGGAAGAGGGGTTTTAAAGACTGATTAGGGGCAATCTAATGGATATTAGAAAATTTTTGAGTAAATATCATTGTTTTCAAATTTAAGTCTTATATAAATAAACAATTTAATCTTAATGGTTTTTTCCATCAATTTTATTAACTTGGCTATAGCCAGAAAATTTTGAACTTTTACATGTACAGGCAGACTGATTTGTGTTTGTTGCACGTGTAAGTATTTTGTAATATATCCTCTAAATTGTTTTCATGGAAACTTTTATTTTCACTCTTGCTCACCGTTGCACAGTGGGTTATTAAAAGAAAATAATGGTAATAAATATCCCAGCAAAAAAATAACATGGCTTTAGTAAGCAGTAATTACGTTTGTATGCTTCCAAAATAGCGCTTAACCGCCTTGCATACAATAGTAATTACGGAAGGCATTATGTTGTGCTTCCCTTAATGCTTCTTTAAAGCAGTGAGTAATGCTTACAATAAAGCAGTAAAGAATGCATACCATGAAGCATTAATTGTGTCAGCACACAAAAAAAATCGCTTTTAATTGCTTCTTAGATTACATGAAGAAAGCGCTTTTTACCTGCTTAAAACAGACATAAAAAGTGCGACATCGCGAACAAATATCAAGACTTCTGGAATTGCTTCGGAAGCGCTCGGTAATTAATTACTGCCTTCTAGAACTGCTTCTGGGTAAGCAAAATTTTATGATATGATAGACCCTCTAAACATCCCAGCGTGGAAAAGCATTACCATATAAGTGGTCTTATAAGTACATATTTGGTAATGGCAAGTACTTACAATTGTCATTACAAATCTCCTTATTTTTATATGAGGATGTCGCCCAAAATAATGAAACATAATTTCTGAAAACCTTACAAAAAATATAAAAATATATGGTTACCTATATGCTTACCAGTATGCACAACAATAATGAGTCTAAATATAAATTTTAAAAAAAATCTAAATTTTCATTAGTAAAGAAATATTTATTTTATGAAAATTTTTTTTTTTTACCATAAGGCCTATCGGAATTCGAACCGGTCTCCAGGTTGTCAGTCAATCGCTCTACCATCTGAGCTATCTCGACTTGTTATACTTGATAGAAAAAAGTATAAATGACTTGCTTGCACTAAATGTCATTACTTTCTAGCCTACAAAAAATTAAAAATAAGTAGTTAATTATGTACTTTACCAGAGTTGAAAAAGTAATGAGATTTTCAAAAAATTTTGAGATCATTACTTTATACTTCAAATAATGATAAAAATAAGTACTTATGTATAAGTCATTATTTTTCGTATTAAAATAATGTGGCAATTAACTAGTTATTAGTAAAATTAACACCCGTTAAAAAAACTAATTTTAAAATGGCTTTTTAAGAATCAAGAAATTTTCTTTCCAAAATTTTTAATTTTTCACAAAATCTTCTGTCCTGAATTTATTTATAAGCCGTATGTCAAGATATTAATACCGAATAAGAACACTTTGTTTCATATTCCGAAATAAAAAAAGTTTTGAAAATTGAGCAAAATGTTTTCCAAACACTCTCAACAACGTTTTTTTCTTTGTTAAAAGTTTGTCATTTTCGACCAATGCCTGCGATAGGGTATATGTCCAAATACTACACTCAAAAAAATAAGTTAGTACAAAGTTAGTAAAACGTCTTGTAAATCAGGTATACTATTTTTCAGCAAATTTTTTTGCTAAATCGTGTTTCAGCTAATATTTTTGTTATACTTATTCAGCACTTGACTGTTTTATACTAATGCTTTACTAATATACTAATGTTTTACTAATTAATTTTGCTAAAAAAAATTGTGCTGATAAGCACATTAATAGTGTGGACGACAACCAGATTGAAAGATTTACGCAGAATGAAGCAGATGTCGCGGCATGACAAGATGTGGTAGAGAAGAGGAAAATGATGCTAAAAAGTACAACTCTAATAAGACATATAAAAAAATCAACCATGGAAGCCTTTTGTATCTCTTTTTCATACATAAAACAAAATTGAGTATTAAGACAACTTAAATTTTGCATTGTCACCGGCTTGTGAAAATAATTGTCTATTAATTAAATAAAAGACAAAAGAAAATATTTAAATTTAATATGTATTTCTAAACTAAATGTTTATAGATTAATAATCTAGTGTGGTCAAATTGCAAACAAACAGATACAGACATGTAGACAGAGTAAAGCGAAAGACAAAGACACACATCTTAGGTAGATTTGTATGGTTCCTTTTTCTTATTGCAAAAAAAAGGGTTGCTTTTTCGTTCGTTTGTTTTTGTTTTTGTTTATTTTTTCGTTTCGTTTCTATAATTGTCTTCGGCAGTTGCGTTCTTTAAAAGAAAGCATCATTTAGACAACCATTGATGTAAGTAGTTGAAAGAAAATTTTTGTTATGTTATATATATTTATTTCTATATATTTTCAGATATTAAATTAATTCATGTCGTCAATGCGGGAAAATGAAAATTTTTATATTTCGTAATTATTGTAAATTATTTTTAAAAGAATCACAAAAATATGTTTTATGATTTTCAGCAAATATATTAACTAAATTACAATTTTTTTAAAATTTTTTTGCGTTATTTTTAGTCTACTAAAATTCAGCAAAAAATTTATTAATTTTTACCAAGGCTTTTTTATTTCTAATCTACTAAGTGTTAGCTAAACTTTTGCTGAATCTACTAATTTTGTTGCTAAAAATCAGCTCGCTGATTTTCAGCAAAAGATTTTGCTGACATTAGCAATTTTTTTGCTAGCACCCTCCTGACTAAAATTTTGCTGACTCAGCAAAATTTTTTGCTGACTTTACAAACTTTTTTTTTTGAGTGTAGTGAAATTACTTTTAAAATTTTTTTCAAATACCGTTTTTAAAAAACAGTAAAAGTCGTAATGATTTTTAAGCAAAGTTCCAGGAAAATTGTAATATAGATTTTAGGGTAAAAATTACAATTTTTAAAAATTTTTTTTAAATTTTGTACTTTAAGGATCTTTCAAGACTAAACTATTGAAGATAATTTAAAAAGATTGGCTTTGTCTTATTTTGTGAAGTATTATCAATACACAGATTTTTTTTAAATTCATTACATAATGAAGTTTCTTTGGTAGATAAACCAAAAAAGTCTTTTTTTACCATGACTTCTTTTGAATTTTAATTTTTAAATTTAAATAACTTTTAAAGTAGAGGATATATAATATATCACTGTAAGTATATTTTGCCTTTATATTACAACGTATATTACTCCAGGTTTTAGATATCGGTCCACATTTACAAAAATTACACTCCCCGAAAGATTTTTGACAACCTGTAAGTTCACCCTGCACTAAAACAGGGTGACCCCAATCTCAATATGTGAAAAGATTAATACTTCATTTACAATTTACAATTTGATTTATACCGATCCGAGAAGTAGCTTAAAAGATCTAAATTTTATTAGTATTTTTTTTTTTTTTTTTCAAATACCCCACTGTGCATCATCAATATCGTCATCATCGTCATAGTATTTAAAATACATTTGAGACCAGTTTTTATTTTTTCGTCTTTTGTTGTTTTACTGACACTTTGACCCCCATTTATACCCTTAAAATATGATGTTATATGGTGCCAAGGCCATGGTGTCAAACTAAATTACCATGATTAGAGTTTTTGTTCACATTTCTTCTTTGGAGTAGAAGTAGTAGTAGCAGTAGTACGAGTACGAGTAATTCAGTCTAGAAGATAAAAATAAATTACAAAACACAAGAAATATGGTTAGTTCATCATGTGTGACCAATCATTTGAAAGACAATTGTATGTGTCATCAACATAATTTGCTGTGTCACATGTTACAATTTGTTAAAGAAAAAAAGTTTTCTTTTTGTCTTGTGTTTGCATTTTTAGAAAGGTTCATTTGTATTAAGACTTTAAATCGTACACACGGAGATACACAAGAGTTTAAGAGCATAATTTTATAAGTGGGAATATATAATTATTATAGAATGGTCCTAGTGATTATGATAAGATATTTTATTATCATAAGATCAGTTAGGCTCATAATAATTATTCTAATGACCATAAAATGATCCTTAATTACCATAATATCAATCGCAGTGATCATATTATGATCACTAAAGATAAAATAAGGATAGTACTATGCTGAAATTCCAAGCATTTGCTGTTCTAACTGCGTTGTGGTGTAATGGTTAGCGCGTTGGACTGTTACACAGATGGTCCCGGGTTCGATTCCCGGTGACGACAACATCAATTCAGAAAAATAATTTGTATTAGTTTTCTATTACTTATATGTATCGCTGCGTCCACCTTCGGTGTTCCCATAGCACTTAACCCCACCGAAGTAAAATAATGAATCAGGGCTATGAACAAAAAGCTTTAATAAATTCGCCAACTCTACATCAGGTGGAGAGCAACAACTGTTCTAAGACTTATCATCTCGCACCAATTACAGTGTTGCCATGTTTGAAGACTTTCATCTTTCCCACCTTTTATCTCTCCACTGTCCAATTTCCAAAGAAAGCAATACATTAATAAATAGGAAGAATTTCCTGAGTGTTGCTTCTCTTTAAAAAAAAAAAAACAGGCCGCCAAGGGGGCGACTTTTACCCCTATCCTTACAAATTAGCAAAAATCGCGTAAGGAAACCAAATATTATATTTGAAGATACCCGCATTCGTCGTTTGGACAGCCCGCCAAGGGGGAGACTTATCCCCTTTTCCCCCTACACTAAGAGAATTATCTGCATGATATTAAAGAATTTTTGCATTAGATCTATGAAGTGTCACTGAAACTCGTCTATTGAAACTTTCTATTAAATTAATGCATTTTTTCATAACATTTAATGAAAAATTTCGTATTATTTATTAAAAATTTAATGCGATTAATGAAAAAGTTTCATTAAAAATACCCAGGCAGAAAAATACAATGGGCGTAGTGTTGACAAAGCGTCGGCGGCGGCCGGTTATGCGTTGGCAGAACGTGGGATTCACAATCCTGACAGTCCAATTGATAACAGTGGCCAAGCGTTGGTTTGAACCAACTTGCCACCATTTGCATGCCGTTGGTAATTCAAAAAATTGTGTGCTTTTAATAGTTTAAATTAAATTAATTTTAAGAACTATGTATAATAAAACACATTTAAAAACCAGCAACACAGTTTTGTCTTAGTATTATACATCTTTTTAATGTGTGAAATATTAAATAATATTAAAAGAAATGATTCTAATTTTTTGTAATATTGGTACAAGCAATATTGGCAATGAATTTTGCGGGTGGTATTGGTAAAACACAAGCTTTGCAAACCAAATAGTGTTTTCCGAGTACAATATTAGTTGTACCTTTGGTAATATTTAACACGGTGGGGCTTTACAAAAATATCAGTGGTATGCCAGTACCTTTTTTGGTACGGTTGGAAATTTTATACCTGGGTAGTTTCATTAAAACTATGAATCTTTTTAAGAAAATTTGCATTTACATTGTGAAGAAAACTTGTTTCGTAAAATAATACATTAAAACTCGGCCAAGAAGTCCTCACTGTGTAAAACCAAAAAATATTTTTTTTAGAAAAATTCATATTACAAAGATCGCAAATACTATTTCAAACAAAAAAATATATATTTTTTATTTTGGTAATTTAGCCAAGAAAAGTGGTCTGCGAAACCATAGTGCAGTGCATGAATCCTTTTTGTATCGATTAAAGTTAAATTACTAATATTTTGTTCCATCAAATTTTTGTTAATTATTTCCATCAATTTTATAAACAATCCATTTAACACGTTTTATTATAACACATCATTAAAAGTAATAAGGTACTAATGTTTTCTGTTTATAACTAATCAAAACCCCCAGCATCCTTGGAAAATCCTGTACGTAATTGTTAATTTATTATGTTTTAAATTAAGTACATTTTCTATGTACACACAAATACATACAAGCAAACATAAATACATACAAATAACGTGAGATTTTCTCATTAATTTAGAGTAAGTTCGGGTAATGTGGAATATCTATTATATTTTTGTAGTTTTTCGCCGAAGTATTGATGATAAATTTACAAAGCCGATGTTCAAATGTAACCAGATTTGTTGTCAAACTCTGTGCTTTACAAAATTTCACTATCTCTTTTACTAACTTTTATACACGAAAAAGCTTAGGTACTCAAAAAGTCTATATGCTCAAACGTGGAGGGTAATGTGGAGTACCTAGTCAGGATATCTGGAACACTATTCCACATTACCCGCATTCAAATCTACGTTGTTTTCTTGATTGATTGAAATTTTAAATAAATACAGAATTTGTTTCACTTACAAATTTTACACTATTTTGGATTATTTTTTTTTTTTTGCAAACGGAATTTTGGTGGGCAAAATTTTAATTGAAAATTTTTAGTAAACTAATGAAACTTTTCTTCACAAAGTGATCGTATAATTTATTAAAAGTGCTTGCAAAAAAATTGCTAATGTCAGCAAAACATTTTGCTGAAAGTCAGCGAGCTGATTTTTAGCAAAAAAATTAGTAAATTCAGCAAAAGCTTTGCTAACTTTTAGTTGAATAAAAATTAAAAAATTTGTGCTAAAAACTAGAAAAATGTTTGCTGAGTATTAGTACGCTGAAAAAAAATCAGAAACTTTGTAAAAAAAATATACATATTTGTGATTCTTTAAAAAAAATTAACAAAGCATTAAAAAATATAAAAATGTCCATACATTGATGACGTGAATTAATTTAATATCTGAAAATATATAGAAATGTTTATATTTAACATAAACAAAAATATATATCAACTACTTACATCCATGGTTGTCTAAATGATGACAATTTGGACTGAAGCTAAATGCTAAAAGATAATTCTAAAAACAAAACAAAAAAAATAACAAAATATGACACACATATAAACAGCCATTTTTTTGCAAATAGAGAAAGGAAATAAAAAAAATTTCCAGAGATGTGTGACCTTTTCTTTCGCTTTAATCTGACATACACATAAACAATAATTTTTTTGCAAATAGAGAAAGGATATATAAAAAGTTACCAGAGATGTGTGACCTCCCCTTTCGCTTGAATCTGTCTACCTAAAGGTATATTTGTTTGCAATTTTTTCACATTCCATAAATAACCATTCATTTAATTACAAATTTAGATTACAAGTACACATTTAATTTTTTTTTTAAATTCAAATATTTAATTATGTCTTTAATGCAATTAATAAACAATTTCTTTTACAAGTCGGAATCGTTCTTTTTTTCAAATCCGCGTTAAATCGGTCCAATAAGTTGGCATAATATTCTCCCTTTATTGGTTTTTCCTTTCTAAGGTAATCGATGTGGATTATCCCGCGTGCATCCCAAAAAACTGTAGCCATCACCTTGTAGGCTACGACTACGTATATGGTCAATTCAGAGCAAACGCGGCACCCATCTTGCAGACAGCTTTCTTGAACCCATATGATCATTTAAAGTCGAAACCACACTGCCATATGAAATGCCTATGGTATCAACAATCTCACGCACTTTTACTCTTTGATCGGCCAATTCCATATCGTGGATTTTTTCGACATTTTCGGGTGTATTGACCTCAATTGGCCGTCCAGAACAACGAAAGTCAGTACAACGAAAGTCAGTAAACCACTTTTTTTAAAATTAAAATCGATTGTGCAGAGTTCAAGCTTTTTCTAGGGTTACTTGACGGTTTTTTTTCACAAAAAAATAATGTATAATGAGCACTCGAAATTAACTTTATTCTATTTTTAAAAAAATCCACGAGGTTGTATGTTTTGAACAGCTGTTAAGGCAAAGTAAATGACGGAACTTGCTCAAAATTAGACAGTAGTCTATTAACAGGTGGTACCTGATGGGAGCGGTGTTGCATTTCATATAACTACGTGGGAAGTTCGAAAAGTCACGGACTTATTGATCCGCCCTCTGGGCTCGTCCACACTATTAATGTGCTTATTAGCAAAATTAATTAGTGAAACATTAGTAAAATATATATATGAAACATTAATTCAAACTGTTAAGTGCTGAATAAGTATAACTAAAATTTTAGCTGAAAAACCAATTTCAGCAAAAAATTTGCTGAGAAATACTGGATTTACAAGACGTTTTACTAATTTTTCTACTAACTTATTTTTTTGAGTTTACTTTAGTTAAGAATGGTTTAGAAGTTTATTGTATATTGTATTAATGTCAAATAAATAAAAGTAGATATTATTAGGAACTACAATTTAAAATTGAAGAGCTTGTTGTAAATATTTGATAAGCCACATTTTTTTATTGCAGGTTTTATCTGTTTTTAGTCACTTATTTACGATTATTTGATAAAAGCCTCGTTTATACACTTAATACAAGTATCTAGAGAATAAAAGTCCTTCAAAATTGTCTTTAAAGACAAAAACCAGTAAAAAATAGTATGTGGCTTATCAAGTTTTTACAATAAGCCCTTCAATTGATATATTAGATTAACAAAAAAATACTGAAAAAAAACTTGAAGTATTTCTTAATTCATGAATTTTCAGACACAACTGCAAAATATTAACAAATGTAAAATTTCTTGTACCAAAATAATCAAGCATACCAAGTTTTACTTTTCAAATATTTAAAAACTATCGGTTATGTTTTTAGTCTCAAAAATGTAAGTGTGACATTAAATTATATGAATATGCATGCATTAGTTTCATCAACAAACATTTCCCAAATAGTCCTTAGTTTCAGAAATAAGGGGGGTGTTCCACATTACCCGCCTTCTACACATTACCCGCACTTACTCTAACTGTTTATATTATTTAAAATGTTTTATAATAAAAAAAATGTATATTGGAGTAAGCCAATTTTAATAATTAAATAATATTCATACGCATCGTTGGCCAAAAACTCATTCTAACAATCCGATTTCATGGTCGCACAAACCACAAAAAAAATATTAAATAATAATAATTAAAATGTTTTTATACTTTTTTTTTCTTTTTGTTTGTTTAATTATTATAAATAATGACTGTTTTGTTTGACAATTCGTGTGTGTTAAAAAAAAAAACTCACAAACAGCACAAGGAAAATTTATTTATATTTTAATGTGAAAAATCAAAAGCGCCTTAAAACTGACACGACAAATACATGACATTTTTTAAAACATAAAACAATCGGCACAAAAACAAAAGCAATTGAAATGATTTAATTTAATAGTCTTATAAAGCTTTGTTTTTGTTGTTTTAAACATGTCATGACATACATAAAAACAAAACTATTCTTGTTTATTGTAGTTTTGGGAATGAATGATATGAATGCAAACATACATATTGTACCCAAAAGTCAAACACTCAAAGAAATAAAACTGTAAAAATAATAGAAAAAGCTACTAAAAGTTTGTTTAAAATGATGTTGCAGAAAAAACTGCTTACATTGCTATATGCTTTTGTCATATATTAGTAAAACAAGAACAGCAAAGTATAACAGTTAAATTATACAATATTTTTAGTTACATTCGACATATATTTTATTTAGTTGAAAATAGAAATGTCAGCAGAAATGTAGACAAAAAACAGCAAACAAAACTGTAATAGAAACTAAATGTTTTCTAAATTTAACTAAAAATTTAGTTAATTGCAAATAACAGTAAATTTGTCTAAAATTAGCAGCAATATTTGCTAAAAAAAAATTGTAGACTGCTGTTTTTAGATTTTTAAATTTTTTATTCGCAATAAAAAATAAATTTTAATTTTTTTTTTTTTATATTTTACATTTTTTTATATCTAAAGGGTGTTTTTTATACAGGTATAGAACTTTAAGTTGGCAACACTTTTTTATCTAGTGGCCATTTTGTCAGCTGTCAAATGATTTATGTTATGTTTAATTATCATTTCAAAATGAATAGACTGATGCCTGAACAACGCTTCCAAATTGTGCAAATTTATTTTGAAAAATTTATTTCGAAATACGTATCGTGCACGATTTTTGCGAATTTTGTTTTGCGATGAAGCTCACTTTTGGTTAAATGGAACGTCAATAAACAAAACTGCCGTATTTAGAGTAATGATAATACTCCAGTGTATGTTGAGACACCGCCTCATCCAGAAAAACTGACTGTTTTGTGTGCTTTATGGGCTGGTCAGAACGTTACAGTCAATGGTGACCTCAATAGAGCCATAATTACTGACTTTTTCGTTCATCAATTGAACAACCATGATGTGCAGGAGCTGTTGTTTGAACAAGACGGCGCAATATGTCACACAGCTCGTGCCACAATTGATTTATTGAAGGAAACGTTTGGTAACCGCATTTCGGACCCGTGAATTTGCCTCCAAGATCGTGCGATTTAACGCCGCTGGACTATTGTCTATGGGGAAACGATTGACCACTTGGAGGACAACTTTCGCAGCGTTATTGCCATTATACGGCCATATATATTGGAAAAAGTCATCGAAAATTTGACCTCCAGATTAGACTACTTCCGAGCCAGCCGTGACGGTCATATGCCAGAAGTCATATTTTAATTATAATGTCAGAAGATTATATTTCGAATAAAGAAAATTGCATGTCAATTTAAAAAATTCGTCTTTGTTTTATTCTATTTCCAAGTTCTGTAACTCTATAAAAAACACCCTATACGAAGTTTTCCAATTAACTAAAATTAAGCTTAAACCACAAATTTTTGCAGATTTAATAGATTTAATAGATTTAACTTTGCTGTTCTTATCTTGCCAATATTTAGCAAAACGTCATTTTGAACTAATTTTCGATACACTCAAAGAATTATGCTTCATGATATTAATGAAACAATTTCATAGAACTTTTTTCGTATGCTCTATGAAAAATTTCATTATGCCAAGAAATTGTATAAATACTAAAAAATTGTTCATAAAATTTTTCATAAAATTTCATAGTTACATAAAAAAAATTTTCAATTTCATAAATTATCTCTTTATAAATTTAATGAAACTTTTCTTCAGAGCTATGAAATTATTTTAAAGACTTAATTTTCATAATTTCATTTATATTCATTTATGTTCATACATTTCAAACTTTAGTTTTAAGATTTATTTCTCAAGGGTTAAACATATTTTATAAAGTGCTTTATTGTTGTAATGTATTCATCAGTTGTGCGCCCCGGTAGGCTAGTTGGTAGCGTGCTGGCTTATCAGTGCGGGGGTCGTGGGTTCGATTCCCACCAGAGGCACTGGTCTGTTTTCGCTACAACGCGACGAAGGCCATAGTAGGTAGTGCTCGGTTAGGGATACTATTACCCTAACCGAGGGTAATAATTATATGATTATTCAATAATAAAATAAAAAAAAATAATGTATTCAAATTGGACTTCAATGAAATTGTGTATACAATCATGTGAAAACTGTTGATTGGCTAGTTCCAACACGTTTTTCAAGACGTTCATGAAGAGTTTTAATAATTTTAGAAAACTTATTAATATTAAAAAATTCTATGAAACTGTTTCATAAATTCTATAATTCTTCATTGCCATTAGTTTTACTAAGATTTTCATAAATTTTACAATTATTTTATTAACATTGACTTTAATGAAAACTGCTTCATAGACGATTTCCAGTGACAACTGTTTCATAAATTCTATAAACGCTTCATTTCCGGAGAGATTCATTAATTTTATAAAGATTTTCATTAATTTTATAATTCTTCATTACCATTTGTTTTATTAAGATTTTCATAAATTTTACAATTATTTCATAAACATTGACTTTAATGAAATCTGTTTCGTTGGTTCTGTGAAAAGTTTCAATGGACGAGTTCCTGTGACAATTTTCATTAAAGCTATGAATAAATTCATTACTGAAGTGAAGATAATTCTCTCAGTGTAGTTTTAGCAAACATTTTTACTAAGTTTTTTCTATTGGTGTACATAAATGGAAATGTTTTTTTAGTAAAAAAAAAACTTTCAAATGTAATGGAAAACATCAAGGACTTTTAAAATGGTCAGGATTGACTATATTTTTAAACTGTCATTTAAATTAGCTTCGTCCATATAGATTTACAAAGAAAATTAAGCCCACGTTAAGTTAGTTTTTTATGAAGCTTATTTTTAGAAGCTGACAATAACTAGCAGGGATGGTAGGTAATACCTCTAAAATACCGTTATCGATTCAAAACATTTTCAACTGACTATCGTTATTTCTAAAATACCGCTACCGAAATAATTGAAATAACGTTACCGAAATAACTAAAATAACGTTATCGCTAAAATGCCGTTAACGAAATAATTGAAATAACGTTATCCTTAAAATACCGTTACCGAAGTAATCGGACAAAATTTGAAATGAAAAATCGCTGTAAATAGGTATATTTTCTCAAAGTTTGATCATAAACTAGTGACTCATTAGAGTTCGGGCCTAATGGGTCTAAAAATATCGGTGTGCATTGACATTACCTGAATATATAAAGTAACATAACCCTTAAAATATCGTTATCCATAAAATAACGCTACCGAAAAATATCGTTACTTACCGTTACCGAAATAAGTCAAATAATGTTAAGGCTAAAAACCCGTTACCGAAATAACTGAAATATCGTTAGTCCTAAAATAACGTTACCGAAATAGAATAAAATAGACTTACCCTTACCGATACAATTTTAAATATGCTACTTCTTTGAAGTTTTTCTACGATCTCTTGTGCAAATAGTTTAACTTCATAATTTTAAAGGTTTTAAAATACAGTCCTTTTGGTGAGTTTCTCTACTTTTGATGAGTTTTAGTTGATAATTTTTGACTTTACTTATTGTTATCTATAGCAAAAATTTTCCTAGACTTCAGTAGTGGCTCTTTTCTTAAAATTTTTTTAAATTATTTTCGAGAATTTTTAAAAGTGGACGAAATTTTGTAGGGCTTAACAATATTTTTGAATTTTAAAAAAAGCGGAGAAAGCTACAAAAAATCTAAAAACGACAATATAATCCTTATTCGATAAATTTTCAGCGCTAAATTTTGTTTTTTTCCTAGTCGATTAATAGAGTTCGGTTATAAGGAACTCGAGAGGACCGAAAACTTTGGTTCGTTATATGCTAAATTAATTATATCCGTACTAATACGTATAAAAACTTGTTAACATTACCAAAAATTTCAATTAGTTATGTATATCAGTAAATTCGTTACAACCGGCATTCGTTATAACCGAACTCCACTGTATTTTCTATAAATAAAAAACATGACTAAAATGAAATTGAATTGAATTGGGCTTACTTGAATGTAATTCTGAAAAATTAAAGTATTTGCTCTAAAATTTTAAATTTCTGTTGCTAAATATAATGTAGATCCTTCTTACAAGGAAAGACCGTTGATGGGTTTCCACCAATTTCGATTAAATTTGAATTTATTATAGAGAATCTAAAATGGTATTTTAGCTGGTCAATCTCACATTTTGGGGTTCAAAAGTGGCGTCAAAAATTACACCATTCCCCCTGTATATAGTATCATGCCCGAGCACGCTCAACTTTTCTTGCATCCAGAAAAAAGACACTTTTGAATATGTTTGCAGGCAATTATCTATATGTTTATAATAATTCAAATTTTCAAACCTAAACAAAGATATATTTGCAATTTTAAAATGTTTAGATATTATGTTGGGACATATAATAAACATATATACATGTGCAGCCAAACATACACTCATAATAATCCATGAATAAGAATACGAAATTATTGTCAAAACTACAAAAAATTTCGTTAAATGTACAAATTTTCGTTTATTTTACAAAAAAATTTGGTTATTTTGACATTTTTTCGTAATTTTAATTTAAATTTATTAGTGTACATATATTTCTTTGGCGGTAGACGGTTTTCACTTGTTCCAAACATATATATGTTTACAGGCAAACATAATTATATTTGCAAGCAAACATCTTTTATTAGAAACATGGAAAACGAAAATGTTTTCCAAACAAAAGTGTGTTACCAGCATTTATATTTCCAGCAGGTCGTTTTTTTCAGCGTCCGGTATTCGAAAAAACACATATATTTTGTGGGCTTATGTACTAGATGCAATAATCGCTTCAGGTCCAAACTAGTAACATAAAGTCTTTATAAAATATTAGTGGACACTTATTTTTTCTTTTTTCTTTATTCGATATTCGTAAGCGTATAGATTTTAGACGAAGTTACTAGAAGCACTTCGCCACAGGGTGGCAACTCTATGGCCAAAACATAGGCTATATGCACTGATAGTAATCCATGCATAAAAATACCAATAAATGTCAAAATAACAAAAACTTTCGTAAAATTAACTAATATTTGTTCATTTTACGAAAGTTTTTGTTGTTTTGACATTATTTTCGTATTTTTAGTATGGATTATTATGAGTGTGGGTATCAAACTGAATTTTTTTTGAAAATACATTAGTGCTTTGTAAAAATAATTTCGAATGTCCTAGTTCTAAGACAAGCTTTAATACAAAATTTTGTAAAATTGTATGTTTTTACAAATTGTTTGCTTCTTTATACAATAATAGAAAATAATTTGTAAAAATGTTTGTTTAAACTACTAAAAAGTAGTTAAAAATTTACATTACAGAAAAAGCTGCTAAAATAACCAAATTATTTTACTAAATACTACTAGGATTAGAATAGCAAAAAAAAATAAACGTGTGTTAAATCTACAAATATTTAGTTATATTTCAGCTGGATACTAGTTAATTGAAAGTAACAAAATAATCTGCTAAATTCATTAAAAATTTGCTAAATATAAGTAGACAAAAAAAATTTGTTTAATTTTTTTAATGCGAATAAAAATCTAACCTTCCTGAAATCTGCAATCTAAAATTTTGTATCAAAAATTTCTGTTAATTTTAGCAAAATGTACTGTTAACTATTTGCATTCAGTTAAATATAAAAGAAATTTTGCTGATATTACAGTTTTTTTTGCTGTTTTCAGTCTTCATCACATCATGAAAAACATCATAAATATGAAGTAAAACTTAATTGATTTTCGTCAAATGTAACACTTCATAAATATGATGAAGCTGTTTCATAAAAGAGCAACATGATGACAGGCTTCTTCTGTTTATAAAATGTTTCATAAATATGATGATGGAGTTTTATAACTTTTTATGAAGTTCTTTTTAAATGTTATGAAACATTTCATAAATAGAATGAAGCTATTTTATAAGATTATATGAAATGAGTTTGATATAATTTTTATTAAAAATAAAATTATGTTTTTTCGACCTTTAATTGTGCAATGAAAATGAAAATTATTCAAGTTCGAGGCCATACTCTATATTTCTTTATTAGGATATTGTCCTAACAAATAATCTATAGAGTTTTTTGTTTTCAAATTTATTATTTGACCCATTCATTAATGTGTTGATAGATCTATTTCTGGAATTTTCTAGGTTCGCATCATCTGAAAGGGTCAAATAATAAATTTGAACACAAAAAAGTCTATAGATTATTTGTTAGGACAATATCCTAATAAAGAAATATAGAGTATGGCCTCGAACTTGAATAATTTTCATTTTCATTATATGAAATGTTTCATAAATATTAAGAAACATTTCATATATATTATGAAAAATTTTATCTTTGACGTGTCATTAATGAGTTAAGCAAATTATCGTTTTCTTTTGCGGACAATTGAGGATTAGGATGATGCCTATGAAATACATGTATTGTTTATCAAGAAAATGAACAAACTTTTTAAAAAACAACATTCAAAATCTAGTATGACAATATCATATTGGATTTTTGGACTTGAGGTAAAACAATATTTTAACTATATATATATTTTTATATTCGCAAAAATTAAACATGTCTCCGTAGAAAATGTTGTATCATATTTTTGGGTTCATTGGATTCCATTAAAGTGCATATTTTTAGAGCATAATTTGCGTTTTTACTGCATATTATCGATTTCTTGGTGCATACGAATCGCTGATCTGCTTATGACTATGAGTGTAATTCACCAAAATCTATGTTCTTCTGTATTCACAAATCTTCTAAAAATAATTAAAAAGTAACATCATTTGCAAATTATCTAAAAAGTATAGAGTTATTCGAAGGTACATAGTCAATAAATAAATAACATTTTATTAAGTTTTCTTATAAATCCATTAAACTTTTACTCTATCGATGTATTTACGTTGGTCTTATAATTGTTTCGTTCTATGAAGCGTATGAGTAATAAAAAATCTATATAACTCATACGTAATGATGTCTTAAGAACTCAAATATTTATAAAAAGCAATAAACCCAATTGTTATGGGACTCATATGCAGTTAACAAATTTCACAACATAAAAATATAAATCTGTTAAAAAATTTATGTACACTGCGTTGCGAAACTATAATTACGAATTAATTTCACTAAATTTCATAAGTTAAAAAAAAAAAGTAGAAGAGTTTAACCGTCATGTAAAACCAATGAAAAATTAATAGTACTGAATAAAAAAAACAATTCATTTATTTTACTATTTCAAAAAGGAATAACAAAATCAATTAGTGTTTCATAACTATAAAAAGACACACTTAACTTAATATATAAAAATTTACAAAAGTTTAAAAAAAATACTTTAAAGCCGCAGTTTTAATAATCAACTCGAAAATTTGATCGGACATACTGTCTACCAGATTTTTTTTTTTTTTTTTGCTATTTTCTATTTAAAAATTAGTATATTTTAATTTTATCTTGCTGATTTTATCATTAACTATATGAAGTGCCCGGTGTTTCCCGGGTCAACTGTGATTTTTGAATGCAGAAAAAATTTTAAGCTAGGAAATAGACGGCTTAGCTCTGTTGTGTTTTGCAGAATCAGTTAGGATTTCAACGTTACACTTGAAATTAAAGATTCAATTTTAAATTTATGAAATAAGGTTACAAAATTCAAAATGATTTTATCTTTAAATATGTTGAATGGCTCTATGAAACAAGACCCCAATGAAATAAGTCCCCAAACCAAAAATGAAATAACGCCCCATTTTTGGGGCTTTATTTCATTATGAAGCAATACCCCAAAAAAAATTAGATAAGCCCCCAACCAAATGAAACGAAACCCCAAAATAAAATGAAATAACATGCAATTTTGAGGCTTTATTTCTTAATGCAGTAAAGCCCCATTTCGTAAATGAAATAAGGCCCCAATTAAAAAAAAATACAAAATTAAATATTACTTTAAAATATTTCTTTATTCCTAATTAATACATAGTAAAAAGGCTGAAAAAAAAACGCTCGATTTTTTTTCATCCTTTTTAAAATTAAAAGATTAATAATATTTAGTATATCAATACAGTTTTTTTAATATTTTTTAGTATTATATCACAAAATAAAACTAAATTTATAAATCGTATAATCGCACGCAGAAAAAACTTTATTTCGCGAAGCCGCCTGCCGCGTTCTACGGAGGAAAAAAACGCTTAAGAGCGTCCGAATGCCGCCACATAGAAAAACTTGTTTTTACGTATTACTTGATGTCTTAAAAATATAAGATTTCAACGGATTCGACATCTGATTTGAAAAACAAGTTCTTCTGGGTGGCGGCCATCGGCCGGTCTTAGGGGTTTTTTCCTCCGTAGAACGCGGCAGGCAGCTTCGCGAAATAAAGTTTTTTTCTGCGCGCGACATAAAAGAAACTTCAAAATTACTACACGGTAAAATCTCACTTACTAATAGCAAATAACTATTTATTGATTTTAGTGCATGGTTTCGAAAAAATTTATCCTTAAAGAAACTTTTTTTGTTTTTTTTAATTTACTTGTTATTGCCAAAAACGGTAAGGAAAAATAAAATTTAAAAAAAATGAAATCATAAAGACATTTTTTTTTATTGAAACAAATGATGATACGTAAATTTATTACAAATCTTTTGTTTTGTTTCCTAAGACTACAACTAGCTCAAGCAGAACTATCTAGTAGTATTATTCTATTGTTAAAATATGTGACTTAGGGCCGTTATTACAACTTGCCTTTAAAGTAAATGTTAGTAAAAAGTAACTTTAGCTAAAATGAGGAATAAAGTAAGCTGTAATGTTTTTCGCTATTACAACTTCCCAATAAAATAAAATTAATATTTTTGATAATGTGGCAGCACCAAACTAAAAACCGATTATTGGTTTATAAAAATACGTAGTGGCAACGTACTTTTATTTATTTGTTTACAAACAAACAATAATTTGTAAAATTCGGTTGTGAAATTCTGTATATTCTTCTTCTTCTTTATAGAGTAGAAAATGTGGTAACTTTAAACACATAAACCTTACACTCAAAAAAAAAAGTTTGTAAAGTCAGCAAAAAATTTTGCTGAGTCAGCAAAATTTTAGTCAGGAGGGTGCTAGCAAAACAATTGCTAATGTCAGCAAAATCTTTTGCTGAAAATCAGCAAGCTAATTTTTAGCAACAAAATTAATAGATTCAGCAAAAGTTTTGCTAACACTTAGTAGATTAGAAATAAAAAAGCCTTGTATGAAAAACAGATACAAAAGTCTTCCATGGTTGATTTTTTTATATGTCTTATTAGAGTTGTACTTTTTAGTATCATTTTCCTCTTCTCTACTACATCTTGACATGCCGCGACATCTGCTTCATTCTGCGTATATCTTTCAATCTGGTTGTCGTCCACACTATTAATGTGCTTATCAGCACAATTTTTTTTAGCAAAATTAATTAGTAAAACATTAGTATATTAGTAAAGCACTAGTATAAAACAGTTAAGTGATGAATAAGTATAACAAAAATTTTAGCTGAAAACACGATTTTAGCAAAAAAATTTGCTAAAAAATTGAATACCTGATTTACAAGACGTTTTACTAACTTTTGTACTAACTTATTTTTTTGAGTGTACGTTTAAAGTTAAAGGCAACAATATCTTCCCTTTAGCTTATCGGTCACTTTTAGCTTAAAGTATACTTATAATAACGAAAAACTAATAATCTGTCAGATAACATCCGAACTTTAGCTATTGGAAAGTTGTAATAATGGCCCTTAATAAGAATGATCTAAGGCAAATTTTCCCCAAGCAGATCAATGGGTTTTGTACGAACCAACCTTCGTTCGTTACATGGATTAAAGAAAAGACGAGAAGCTTCCTCATTGGTGTGGCGTTGTAGTTTTGTATGATGATTTACTGCATACGTTTTAATAGTGGTTATGACACTATCAACTCCTAGAACACGGTGAAGGTCAGTGTTCCTTACGTACCACGGAGCGTTCACCATTTTTCGTAAAACTTTATTTTGGAAACGTTGTATAATGTTTATGTTGGATAAATATATAAATAAAGACATTGCTAAAAAGTCAGTAGGTATATTATACGGGGGAAAAAATTCTTAAAACGAAATGGTTTTTTCTAAAATGTTTTGATTGGATTTATTGCTTTCAAATTAAAAAAAAAAAAGGTTAATTAAAAATAGTGGAATTTTTTAATTTTGACGTTTTTGATCAAAAGTCGGTATTGAAGTGGGCTATGGCAATGAAACTTCTACTGAGGCCTTCCTCGGAAACGTAGAACACATGTGCGTAATTTTAAAGAAAACCGTTAAAACTTTCTTAAAAGTTTGTATTCGAAAACAACGAAAACATTTGAAAAAGGTGGAAAAAATGTTAATTTTATATTTTTTGTCAAAAGTAGGCGTAGCAGTGGGCATGGTCGATGAAAACTATACTACGATCTAAGTTGAGGTCCGAAGAATATTCATGCCAAATTTGAGGAAACTCCGTTGAGAATTGCAAATTTGTATAGAGAACAAACAAACAAACAACAGAAAATGAGTTTTATATACATATATATAGATATTTGAAATAATTAAAAATTTTATTAAATTATTAATTAAACACATGATAAAAATTAATTAAAACTTTTGAAATTTTTTTTTTCTATACGAAGTTCTTACGTTAAAGATCTCCACGCATCAATAACTGCTCCTTTTAGATGCAAAACTCTTTCATATTGACGGTTTTCTGTGTAACTGAACGGGGTAATACTCCCAAAATATTCTCAATGGGGGCCATTCCAATACTCTTATATTTTTGATGAAAGCCGTTCCATCGTCTGACGACTTACATGTACTGAGGCATTGTCTTGTTGGAAAATTAATTCTTTTTCGTTTGCTATATTCAATAAATGGCACCAATTTCTCTTCTAATACTGTAATGTGCACTCAAAAAAAAAGTTTGTAAAGTCAGCAAAAAATTTTGCTGAGTCAGCAAAATTTTAGTCAGGAGGGTGCTAGCAAAAAAATTGCTAATGTCAGCAAAATCTTTTGCTGAAAATCAGCGAGCTGATTTTTAGCAACAAAATTAGTAGATTCAGCAAAAGTTTCGCTAACACTTAGTAGATTAGAAATAAAAAAGCCTTGGTAATAATTAATAAATTTTTTGTGAATTTTAGTAGACTGAAAAAAACGCAAAACAATTGTAAAAAAATTTTAATTTAGTTAATATATTTGCTGAAAATCATAAAACATATTTTTGTGATTCTTTTAAAAATAATTTACAATAATTACGAAATATAAAAATTTTCATTTTCCCACATTGACGACATGAATTAATTTAATATATGAAAATATATAGAAATAAATATATATAACATAACAAAAATTTTCTTTCAACTACTTACATCAATGGTTGTCTAAATGATGCTTTCTTTTAAAGAACGCAACTGCCGAAGATAATTATAGAAACAAAACGAAACGAAAAAATAAACAAAAACAAACGAAACGAAAAAACAACCCTTTTTTTGCAATAAGAAAAAGGAACCATAAAAATCTACCTAAGATGTGTGTCTTTGTCTTTCACTTTACTCTGTCTACATGTCTGTATATGTTTGTTTGTTTGTAATTTGACCACACTAGATTATTAATCTATTAACATTTATTATAGAAATACATATTAAATTTAAATATTTTGTCTTTTATTTTATTAATAGACAATTATTTTCACAAGCCGGTGACAACGTAAAATTTAAGTTGCTTTAATCCTCAATTTTGTTTTATGTATGAAAAAGAGATACAAAAGTCTTCCATGGTTGATTTTATTATATGTCTTATTAGAGTTGTACTTTTTAGTATCATTATCCTCTTCTCTACTACATCTTGACATGCCTCGACATCTCTTCATTCTGCGTATATCTTTCAATCTGGTTGTCGTCCACACTATTAATGTGCTTATCAGTACAATTTTTTTTAGCAAAATTAATTAGTAAAACATTAGTATATTAGTAAAGCATTAGTATAAAACAGTTAAGTGCTGAATAAGTATAACAAAAATTTTAGCTGAAAACACGATTTTAGCAAAAAAATTTGCTAAAAAATAGTATACCTGATTTACAAGACGTTTTACTAACTTTTGTACTAACTTATTTTTTGAGTGTACTCCGAAGAATTCTTTCAGGTGCTTGGAAAGGCCAAATCAACCATACCGTCGAAACAAAAAGTGCCCCAAACCATTAACGATCCGGCTATGAAATTTCTTTTTGAGAAATATCGTGGTTCCTTACGTGGGTCTCTTCAATAACTGTTAAATCCATCTGGACTATCAAGATTGAACTTTTTCCCGTCAGAAAAAATCACCTCTAAACGAACAGTCCTACCAAAAACAGTGATTATTCACTTATCTGTCTCCAGTTGGTTTGCTATTGTCTTTTAGCGAATTCAAGTCGAGCAGTTTTGTGGCGGCGTAATAATATTGGCACAGGGAATCCTTTAAGACTCTACTTATGGTTAATTTGGACACATTTACCTTTCATTCATCGATTATCTGATTGAGACTCTTCGTTGTGTTGCTGGCATAGTTGATTATTTTATGTCGGTCCCGATCGGAAAGCATTTTTTCCGCATTTTTCACTCGGATTATTTGCAAAATTTGTGACAACCGAAAACTTAAGTCACTTTTTAAATTATAATTTTGCAACGCAGTGTATTGCAACAGCTAATAATAATTTCCAGAATTAAAATCATTTTTCAACATCTCAAAAATAAAATGTAAACGAAAAAAATTCTATAAACAAATAAAGTTCAATATCCTGTTGTTCAAACAACTGTCCAGGATGTTTAAACTACACTAAAGTCATCGTATACAAAATAAAATACACATATACACTCTCACCTCGCATTGAAAGAATATGTATGGTTAAAAGGATTAGGGGGGGTATTTATAAGGGAGTTATATTTTCTAAAATTATACACTAGCTCGTTTTAACATGTTCACATATTATATTTTTGCAACTCTTGAAGCGGAATATGAAAGTTTAAAGCCCAAGAAATATTTGCGATTTTTTTTTCGATTTCTAAAAAATAGGCTATGAAATAATTTTTTTTTATTTATTTTTTCTCATGTGCTTTGTATTCGATGTATGGCAAAGTTTTTCCACAAAACGACTATACATATAACGATTTTCAAAATGCAATCAAACTGACTAATTTCTGTTGAAATGTAAAAACAAACCCTGTATTCTGTTTTGAGCTACATATTTGATTCACAAAACTGTATATTAAACCTGATTTTTAGCGGTTTTCTAATTTTTCTAATTTAAGTTATCGCTAAACTAGTAATGGACCTGGTCAAGCAGTAGAAAGAGCCTATTAGGAGGAGGTGTTTCAGGAAGAAAACAACTATTTTAACATGGTGCTTTATATACAAAATGAGTGATTTGTTAAAAATTTTGTATAGCAGCATAGCTTTTCGAGATTAACTTAGAGACAAAATTTTGGTATGATATGTGAATACCTTTGAAAACTTAATGGTGTTTTTTATAGAGGTATAGAACTTTGAAATGGAATAAAACAAAGATGAATTTTTTAAATTGACATGAAATTTACTTTATTCGAAAGTTAATCTTCTGGCATTATAATTTAAATATGACTTCTGGCATATGGCAGCCACGGCTGGTTCGGACGTAGGTTAATCTGGAGGTCCAATTTTCGATGACTTTTTACAACATTTGTGGCTGTATATTGGCAATGACTTGGTGAATATTGTCCTCTAAGTGTTCAATAGCTTTGGGCTTATCGACGTAGACTAGCGACTTCATATATCCCCACAGAAAATAGTTCTGCGGCGTTAAATCGCACGATCTTGGAGTCCAATCCACGAGTCCGAAACGTAAAACTATGCGGTTACCAAACATTTCCCTTCAATAAATCAATTGTGGCACGAGATGTGTGACATGTTGCGGAGTCTTGTTGAAACCACAGCTCCTGCACATCATGGTTGTTTAATTGATGAACGAAAAAGTCAGTAATCATGGCTCTATAGCGGTCACCATTGACTGCAACGTTCTGACCAGCATCGTTTTTAAAGAAGTACGGACCAATGATTCCACCAGCCCATAAAGCACACCAAACAGTCAGTTTTTCTGGATGTAACGGTGTCTCAACATACACTTGAGGATTATTATCACTCCAAATTCGGCAGTTTTTGTTTATTGACGTATCCATTTAACCAAAAGTGAGCTTCATCGCTAAACAAAATTCGCAAAATTCGTGCGCGATACGTATTTCGAACAGAACTATGATCTTCAAAATAAATTTGCACAATTTGAAAGCGTTGTTCAGGCGTCAGTATATTCCAGTTGAAATATCAAACCAAACTAAACATAAATCACTTGACAGCTGACAAAATGGCCGCCAGCTAAAAAAGTGTTGCCAACTTATAGTTATATACCTGTATAAAAACACCCTGTATTTGTGCACAAAACAGGCAAAAAATGTTATATTTAAAAAAGTTTTTCTAACAAAAACCCAACTTTTGTGACAAATATGTACCGAAATGGAGGTTATTGCTTGGAAAACTGGTGCAAATATATGTATTTTTAGCTGAAAATTTGGAAACATACCTTTTCTTATCATATTAAAAATTTTAACTCGGGGTCATCCAGGGAAGATTTGCTACCAGGTAAAATTTTTAACAAATAGCGCATATTTCTTAAAAAACACAATTTTTTCTTACTCGCAGAGAAAAATTTAGCTTTTTGCCAACTGAAATTCGCTTACTAGGACTCAAATTCGGTTATTACGAATTGCAGACGGTTGGCACAACTTAACATTAGTTTTCACAACAAATATCGACTAATTCAACTGAATTTTAGTTGCAACACCCAAAATATTCAGAAATCTAATGTAAATATCGTTGTACTAACAGAATTTATAAGTTGTCACAATTGAAATACACTTTGCAATTCGGTTGGCACTTTATTTCTCTGTGTGTACTAATATAACTTCTCTTTAATGACTCTTTCCGGTAACAACGAAAATTTGCTAATTCAGTTAGGAATTAATTTGAATTATTTTTTGAATTAATTGAATTATTTTTTAATTAAATAATAACACATAATAATGGCCAGGAAAAGGTTTTGGAGGGGAACTTAGAGTATTTTTAATTAATTATAATATAATCTTTTAGTTATAATATAATCTTTTTTACATTTTTGTATTGAAAAATATCATTTTGAGGGGGGAGGAGGTAAATTTCTCATTCCCTCCTTGAAACCGCTCCTGATAATGGTTATAATATACTTCGAAAAATGTTATAATGTTATAATTTATTATTCAAAATTTTCTTTGGTACCCTAACTATGCAAATAGTGTCTCCCTAATATGTATATTTTAAATTTTTTTTTAGTTACGTAGATGTATTAGTGCACATCTCGAGCTCTATTTAATCGTTTGATATAAATGTTTGTAATATGTTCTACTTACATGTTTGTTGTTGTTTTTTAGCTTTTTTCTTATACCATCCATTCCATTCATTCGCTCCTTCTGTTTACAAAAAATTTCAAATATAAAAAAAAAAAAACAGATTGTAAAAAGAGTTACAATATTTACTTAAATACGAATACGTACCATACATGCATGTCATTCAATAGCTGAAACATCAGTAAATAAATGGAAAATGTAAAGAATGAAAGCAAAAATAAAAAATAAAACGATAACGTATAAGAAGAAGCAGCAGAGTAGCAATATACAAACAAAAAAAGCACAGGAATCATAAAGCTGAATAATAAAAGAAAGATTTTTCATCTCTAAAGCTAGCAGTAAAAACAAATATATAAAAGGCTAGAATTATATGAAGAGTTATCAACGACTTAATATCCTACTAATAACAGGGGCTCTCAATTGAATATATTCTACAACAATAATGTTACCTTATCAGGAACCGGGTTTCCTGTTTTAGAATATGTGATTAAATCAATATCAGTTCGAAAACTTGTTTAAAAACAGGTTCTAGAAAAGCATCAAATAAATGAATTCTTTAATGCTTTTTGGAATTTGAATAATGTTTTATCAATATCCCCAACCACTTTGGGCATAAAATTTGGGATACACCATTATTGCACTACCACGAATTTCTGCTAAACAAAAACATAAATGTTGGAGTGACCACCTCACTTGAAGAAACGCAGACAGAGAGTAATTATTGGAGGAATATATTTTACAAATGTTATTAGTTATCTCTGCAGCATAATAACAACTTCAGGTGGTAGTAAGGAGGACATAGCTTACCGCATTGCAAAGGCTAACCAAGCATATGGCCCACTTAACAAAGTATGGAAGTCAAATCACATAACTCTTAGCACAAAAATCAAACTTTTCAATTCTAATGTGAAAGCAGTATTATTATATGGTTCCGAAGCTTGGAACATCAGTATAGAGGACACAAATGCGCTCCAAGTATTTGTTAACCGTTGTTTGCGAAGAATATTACGTATTTTCTCGCCTCAAATAATGATCTTTGGCAAAAAACACAACAAAACCCCATTACGACTGACATACGAGTAAAGAAGATGAACTTCTTTAGAAAAAGCCAAGAAGACATTACCAGAAAGGCCCTAGACTTCCATCGCCAGGGCAGCCAACTTAGAAGAAGACCTGCTAACACGTGGAGACGTCAAATAGAATCTGAACTCATTACAGCCAGAATGACATGAAGGGAAGCAAAACGACACGCTGAAGACAGAATTCAATGGAAATCTTTTGTACTGGCCCTTTGTTCCAACTAGGAATTACAGGATTATATATATTAGTTTTGTATTGAAACCTTTAATTGAAGTAAAAATAAATAGAAAATTTTTATATTAAAACCTTTAATTGAAGTAAAAATAAATAGCAAATGGAACAAATATGCTGATTTATTACGAAAAACTTTAAAACTTGCCTGAGAAAACTGCAAAACTCTTAAGCATGCCAAAAAACTGGGAAAAATAGTTGAAACTAGTTATATGTTAACACTGGCTATATTTAAAAAACGATAAGTCGCAAGTGTAGGTACATGTGTGAGTGCATTTATTTAACTAATGGTGGTTGGTTTTTGTTGCATTTTTTGGGTATCTGTTTTCTTTACAAAACCCATAACAACAAGCGCTTGTTAAGTTATTTCAAGAATAAACATGTGTTATTTTTTTTTTTTTTTTTTAATTTAACCAATACTCAGGGGATGCCCCCTACACATGCAGTGCATTGTATTGATCAGGAAAATATGGTATGGGAAGGAGGAAAGAGGGAGTAGTGTTTGTGGATATTTGATTTAAATTTTTCTAAATTGTACGTAACAGGGAAGACTTCTGCGGAAAGTTTGTTTCACACACGAATCGTTCCACAAAAAAACGAATTTTCTCTGTAATGCGTTGTGCGAAACACAGGACAATCAACTACAAACGGATGTGCTCTACTAGATAAGCCCGTGGAATTAGTTCACTTATCTCAGTTGAGCACTTACCATGGTAATATCGATAGAAAAAAGTCACACAACCCACATTCGGACGATGCTCCAATAAATCAATAGAGTTGCATACACTACTGTCATTGATAAGCTTCACCACCCTTCCCTGAACACGGTCTAGAAGCTTCAGAATAGACACTGGAGCCCCTGCCCATATATGAGAGTTGTATTCCATTTTCGGCCGGATATAAAGGGTCCGCCATTTAACGTTTTTTTTTTTTTCAACTAGTGCTTATTTCGTGAATGGTTAGTTAGTTTTATCCTTCCGCTGAACGAATATGGTCCGTATGTTCGTTATCTTGTGAAAAAAGTGAAAGAAACTGGCATCCTCATCGATAAACCAAAGCGTGAAAAGCCAAAAACAGTGCGTACACTCGAGAATGGTTGGTTGGTTGGTTTAAGTGGCAGCTCACGCTACTCGTGAGCATCAAGTAGAGTCAAAAAGCGACTCCGTTTGAAGAGACCACACTACCCGTAAGGAACTAGTATCCGGAGTACTAGACCCACCCCGTTCGGTTAAGATAACGTATGAGATCACCGAATCCCACACGTGATATTACCGAGAGGTCGTCCAGTATATGGTCACCCAAGATCCGGAGTCGAATATTCTGCAGCGCCGGACAATCGCAGAGAAGATGCTCCACAGTCTCCTCCTCGCCCGGTATGCCGCAGCTGCGACAATGCGAACCGCGTACAATCCCAAGTCTAATGCCATGCCTACCAATCAGCCAGTGACCGGTCAGAACAGCCGTCAGCCTCGAGACATCCCTCCTGCTCCTGCTCAGGAGAGAGTTTGTACGCCCTAGGTCGTAGTTGGGCCACGTAAGTCTCGCGGTCCTACAGGTATCCAAATTATGCCACCTGTTCCCCGCCCTGCGAAAATAGTGCCGGAAAATTTCCCCCTTAACAGTCCCCAGCGGTGCAGCGACTGACACCGATGTGGAGACGTTTAAGGCAGATCCTGCCCTTGCCAATTCATCTGCCCTTTCATTACCGTAGAGGTCTCTGTGGCCGGGGACCCAAACTAGAGTAACTTGGGATAGACAGCTTAGAATATTGCTGCTGTGGCAGAAAGTGTGCGTGAAACACCATCAACATCAATTCACCGTCGTTCTCAACAATTGAACATTTCGGAGACATCATTGAGACGAATTTTGCATAAAGACCTTGGTATGACGCCATACAAAGTCCAATTGGTTCAGGAGTTCAAAAAAAAAAGTTATTTGGCGGACCCTTTAGTAAGGAGATTGGATGGAGTGAAGTAAGTCTTGCACCGTTTCAGAAAACCAAGACACTTGAATGCCTCTTTCGACACTTGAAATACGTGCTTATTCCAACGGATATCACACTGTATTCTCATGCCCAGAACATCAAGAGTATCCGATTCCTCAATATCCGATTCCTCAATCAGATGACAATGTTAATTCCACAGCCTGTCTGTGGGTTAACATACAACATTGGGTCACGTCCAAAACAACTTCAGTGAAAATGTAGTAAAAATCAACTTTATTTATTATTGTACGGGTTTATTCAATTCTAAATATTAATTAATGGAGTAACATAGGAACATGAAGTCAATATTGATAGATTACATCAATAAATTTTAAAAATGTTTTATTTTTTCAATTTCCTAAACAAAATCTACACCTTTGAATTAATATCAATTAAAATTCCGAATTTTCGATTAAATTTAGAAATCATTGATTGAAATTTTGATTTTCCATTTTAAGAACATTTGTAATTCGGTTTCTTTTGGAAACTCAAAAACTATCAGAAAATCAGAATTTGTTGAATTACAAACAATATTTTATGAATTTCAATTAATATTTTCTGAATATTATTTGATATGTTCTATTAAATGGTATTTTCTTAACACATCTAATTTAAATTTTCTAAAGAATATTATAAATATTATGTCCTTCTCTTCTGCATGCAATGTATTCCTTTCAGTAAGAAGTTATGACTCTCACAAATAAAATATGAATATATATTTTAAAGGAAAATAATAATTGTGTATATGTATGTATTTAACAAGAACGAATGTTTTAAATAGACACACACATTGGTTGCGCTTGCCTGTTCTTGTGTGTGTATATTTCTATAATAAATGCAGAAGGTGGTTGGTTTTTTGAAGGTTGCAATCGTTGTATCTGTTTTTTACATAAAAACAACAACACGCTGTTGTTAAGGAATTTGCAGACAAAAATATCCCCATTGTTTATAGAATCTGAAGGCTATGTAATCTATCCTTTATCGGTTAAAAAGTGTAGCTAATACAACAAAAACTAAAACTGAGAGACATATCAAAAGTTCCTCGTCAAAATTTTAATCAAGAATGGAGCAGTTGCCTAATAATACGCATCTTCTAATACCACAGGACTAAGGGTAATCACACATGGCGTGTCTCTCCACTTTAAGACACAAGCGACATAAGGTTGAAATGGTATCTTTATCTGAAGTATCCAATTAGAAAATACATAAGAAGTATAAATTCAAATATGATCTTAGAAAAAAACAAATTTTGAAAACCTTGTTTTTCGCCATATTCAGGACGTTATAAAATCGCGAATTAAAATTTGTTCACACAACTTTTTATGTTATCTAAAAGTCCCTTCTGTTTTCTTTAAAACTCCGATTTAACCTTTCCAATATCTTATGCCTTATCGGAAATTGGTTCAATATTAGTGACAATAAGGGAATGCATCCCGAGATTTCCCGTCCTGGTATTCCCGGGAAACTAATAATTTTTTCAGTTCCCGCAATCCCTTTATTTTTGAGAATACATTCTCAAACAAAAAAGTTTAAATAAATTTTTAAAGAAAAAAATTATAATAACTTCACCACAACAGTCAATCTTAGACTTCGACCTTAATTTAGACAATCAGTAACTCTAGATCGATCCAAAAAAATTTGTCGAAAATGCATTTAATTACCAAATATTGTCCAAATGCTGTTTTTGGTCCGAAATGTTTAATCAGACTTAATTGATTTTAGAATTTTTCTAAGTTTCACCATTCTTTGTGAACTTATTTTTATCATTTTAAATTTACATTTTTTTGTATTGAAACTTTTTTAATCAAACTTTAATATTTAAAGGAATTACAGTGAATTTGTTGTATTTTCATAAAAACTCTCATACAATATTTATGATTTAATATGAATAATTTGTTAAGTTATTATTCGAGCTGGATCCAGGGAAACCAAAAAAAAAATGTCCCGCTTTCTCAGGAAATGAAAATGTGAGTGATTTTCCATTCCCTAGTGCCAATATCTAAAAAATGAGATATCTGAAAATTTAAAGTGATTTTTGAAGAAACAAAGTCGGACTATTAAATGCTAACAAATTTGCTATGTTACATGTTCCAAAAATGGAGAAAAATCATATTTTAATTTATAGTGAAAATATCCACTTTTCCCCTTATACGAGTTTGTTACATAAATGTAACGAATATCCGAAAATTTTTTACACTTCGGTTGAAACTTGACAAATAATTTTTAGATTGGACTTAGAGAAAATTGGTTGGTATTTAGACATAGTTTATTTGATTTGTCTTTTCCGTTGGAAAATCACCGTACCTGGCTATTGCAAAAACGCAAACTTTTCATTTTCAAATGCGGATAACTTATGCACTATAAGAAATAACACACATGAGTAAAGGTATTTATAGTTGGCCATTACTAACAGATTACAGAAATGTTTAATTTTTGAAAATCGGTTGATAAGTATAACATTGGCCTGATCTCAAAATTTTTTAATACCCGAGGTGTCCTAATTTGGAGTTTATTTGATCAGCGCCTGATGACATAGTGGATCTTGCTTTGAAACTTAAGCTTGAAATTGTGGTGATTATCGTTGTGAGAAGATTCATGGAAATCCGATGAGCCAATAAGAAATGGCTGAACTATTTTCAAACAATTTTTTAGCCACCCCACTTCCCTAAAACGCCCAGCACCCGCAGGAGTCACCTCTATGCTTAACCATGATGTACAGATATTTTCTATAATATTAAGATGATTTTAAAAATTTAATCGCGCACAAATAGAACTGAAAGCAAGGTATCACGCGATATAAGTTAACTGTAAGAAATTTAGGCAATTTATTGAAACTCGGCACTCTACAGGGTGATTCAGTCACGAACAGCCGAATTTCATCAGCGTATTCCTTGGCTCATTTCATGAAAATATGTCCACTACGAACATCCCCGAAAATGCAAGTGTGCGAAATGGCAGCGGTTTGAAAATTTTCGGATTGGTGGTCGGAGGTTAGTAGGGTAAAACAGTACACATTCATTTGTTTTTGTAACTTTGTAATTTCGCTTCCAAAAACAAAAACAAAAATGTCTACATTTCAGTCTCCCAAAGACCTTTCCAACAAGCCCAAAAACAAAAATTTTACCCTACTACCCTCCGACCAACAATCCGAAATTTTCAAACCGCTGCCATTTCGCACACTTACATTTTCGGGGATGGTTGTAGTGGACATATTTTCATGAAATGAGCCAAGGAATTACACTGGAGAAATTCGGCGGGTCCTGACTGAATCACACTTTTCTATCGATATTACCATGGGAGATGCTCATCTGAGGTAAGTGAACTTATTCCACGAGCCCGAGTTTTTATTCGTAATACTCGCTTATCTAGTAGAGCACATCCGTTTGTAGTTGATTGTCCTGTGTTTCGCACAACGCATTACAGAGAAAATTCGTTTTTTAGTCGAACGATTCGTATGTGGAACAAACTTCCCGCAGAAGTCTTCCCTGTTACTTACATTTAGAAAAATTTAAATCAAATATCCACAACACTACTCCCTCTTTCCTTCCTCCTTCCCATACCTTATTTTTCCTGATCAATACAATGCACTGCATGAGTAGGGGGCATCCCCTGAGTATTGGTTAAATTATAAAAAAAAAAAAAAAAAAAGTATATTGTAGACTGATATAGTAAACCATTCCTGTTCAATTCAAAAACTTAATAAGATCACAATTTTGTTAAATTAACAATAACTTTCTTGTTTTAATATGTTAGATAGATGACCAGTCTTTCAGAATTAATGAATTGTACTTAAATAATGCCTTTAAATGTTGCAAACATTATTCTAAACTCATATTAACTTCTCCCTCAGTATAGTGCTGGGTATAAAAATAACATCAGCTAAAAAAAAAACAAAAATAACTACAAGTAGGTAAGATTTTTTTTATATTTTTCTGTTGGGATAAAAAAAAAATTCATAAAAAACAAGTAGAAGATACTTGATACTGTTAAGAAGGCTATTTAAGATTGTGTAACTAATCACAGTGTGAACAGTTGAAGCGCAACTTTTGAAACGGAAACTTAAGTGGTATGGAATATAACAGAAATATATCGTAGTATATAGACAGATTCAACTCCTCTTAACTACCATCATGATACTACTGACTGTATTGTAAATGTATTACACTACCACTACTACTACTAGTATATCAAAACGGAAATAAGTGATTTATTAAAAATATAAATTTATACAAAATTGAGTGGGGAAAAATATGTTTAATGTTTCAGAGTTTGTAATCGGAGAATTTTGAAATTTATGAAACACAAATTGGTTGTGAAATTTTAAAGTGTTTAAAATTTAAAGTTGTTTTTATTTTGTTGACAATTCAAAGTAAATAAATATATATCCTTAAGAAAACAATGTTGCTACGAAATCTTTAAGTAGCTACAATTACTTTGTGACTTACTTAATATATTATCTGATATAAAAGTATAAAGATATTGGTTTGTGGAAGAAGTGTTTTCGTTTTTTTTTTCTTTTAATGTTCAAATAGTTTTGAAAGCAAGAATATCTTCTGGTTTCAATTAAAAAAATTTATTGAATCAATTAATATTTAATTGTTTCTGCACCTAACACGGGCATTGATAATATTAATTAAAAATGTTTATTGAAAATTAAAAAGGAAAAAAGCTTTAAATAACTATCTAACAAAAAGAAGTATGATAGTCAAAAAAAAAAGTGTGTGAAAGACACGTTTGTTTGTATGTGTTTTTTTAGTAATGCTGTGTCTGGATATTGTTTGTGTGGTTCTTGTTTTGTTTGTAAACTACAAATACATTTGGTATTTATACTAAAACTTTTTTATTTAACATACAGTGTATGATATATTTAAAAGCCAATTGAAATATTAAATAATTGTTTAAAAAGAAATTTAATTCAAATCAAATCTTTATTAGATACTTTGGGTTGATAATTTTTTATGGTATTTTTATTACTCTCAACAGGAAATCTTCAAAATCGGATAAGAAAAAAAAAATGGCGAGCACTCAAAATTTTTTATACAAAAAGTGCCCTCATTTGGTAGTCATATTACCACCCCGGGGGTCTGTGAGAACAAAACTTAAGCTCCATATTACGTCAATTATTTTCCAAAAATGTTGTGATAATATCCCACTGTGTGGCAGGTCCTTATATGTTTCAATGTTAGTACTAAAAAAATTTATATTTTTGTTGAATTAGTTCGATGCTTCCAATTTATGTTTGTTACTTATCACTTACGAGGAAAGTACTCCAACCTAAGCACTCCGATTTGATAAATTTAGTTATTTGATACAGAAAAAAACTTCTAAGGTGTGTCTCGGATTTTCGGCAATTGCGGGATTTTAATGGGTCAAAATTGGGTTCAAAAATTAGTCTATTTTAACCAGCGGAAAATGCGGTATCGTTTTAGGTCTTTTTCTAGTACTGTTTTCCCGAAAAGCTTTTTTTCCACATCAAACTTTATATTTGAATTATATTTTGAAATCCTGAGCTTTTTTATTGTATTGTTTATTTTTCTTATTCTTTGATTTTTAAATATTTTTATTTTAAGTGTTATTTGACTAAAATTTTGTTAATTTATCAAAAGCCGAGTGCGGCTGTTTTTTAAAAATGTTTTTAGTGTTTTTTTTTGGTTATGATAAGGGCGGGCACGAAATTGATTCCCGGGCCTCTTTTAGCTACTTACATCAATGGCTTTCTGAATGTAGACATTTTTGGATGAAGACAAATACAATCGATAATTCTCAACATGAAACAAAAAAGTAACAAAATATGGCTTTGTTCAAAAATATTAAAAATTGGGGTTACATTTTTTTATTTTTTATGGCAGATTAATACACTCAGGGAACTTCTGCTTTAAAAATATGTAGTTGTTTGCACTGTAATACAGTTTCTTTATTTTAAATGTAAATGTTAGTCATTTGTAGAACAAATTTAATTTTTTACTAACCTTGTAGTTCATTATAAAATAAACAACCACATCAAATGACTGTTTTAATGATTTTACATTCACTTTTTACAGTTTTTTTTTTTTTTGTTAGTAAAAAATAAAAAAGTAAACGTTTGTTTATTTTGTTACTAATAAAGGGTCCGCCATTATTTTTTTTTTTTTTGAAAATGCTATTAAAAAAAACTACTGAATATTTTCCCAAATTTCTTTTTTTATTTGAAAGCACAATCCTTCCGGTTAATAATGGAAAATAATTTCATTCAAATGGCTGCCTCGGCTGTCCATGCAGTAGCCTACACGATCGGTCCAATTTTTAAGCACATTATCGATTGTGTGCAGCTGTATTTCACCAATGGCTTCACGAATATTGTCCTTTAAAACGTCAATTGTCTCTGGCTTGTTGGTGTAACACTTATCTTTGACGGCACCCCACCAAATAATAGTCCAACGGTGTCAAATCGCAGCTCCGAGGTGGCCAAACGACATCAGCTCTGCGAGTGTAGCTTCGGCTGTGTGGCAAGTAGCGCCGTCCTGTTGAAACCAAATGTTGCCAATATCCTCCTCTTCAATTTTTGTGAACAAAAATTCGTTCAACATGGCCCGATAACGATTGCCATTGACTGTAACGGCCACTCCTTGCTCATTACCATGATTTTCAAAGTAATGTCACAATATTTCCCAGCGTTGTTCAAGCGTATACACAACCATATTCGTTCAGCGGAAGGATAAAACTAATTATCTGTCAAATCAGACATGAGCTAAGTGTTACCATTCACGAAATAAGCACTATTTGAAAAAAAAGTTAGATGACGGACCCTTTATATGTGGTTTATTTTACTACAATTGTTGTTAATTTTTTGAAAAGTTAGTCGTCCTCTTCAACTAAAATTGTATTTGTTTTTTGACTACAATTGCTGTCGTCTTACCTACATAACATCCCTAGTGTAGGCTTTTTTACAGGATAATAAACCACTATTTATGCACGTCAAATCCGTTTGCGTGAAATCACTTTGTAAAAATTCTCAAAATTACACATTTTTATAGATTTCAAAAAAATTTCGCACATAACGAGCCCTAACCGCCAAAAAGGCGTAAACGCCAAAATCATAATTTAACAGGAGGATGCTTTTTTACTTATTTTTTTTTTTTGGTTTATCTAATTGTATCCATAGCATTGGATCAACCAAAAAAAAATCAAAAATTAAAAAATACACTCTAATTTTTATTATTTGACTTGAATATAGCTTATGTTGTAGTTTAAGGCCTCTACAACAACGCTTTTCCCAAGCGACTAGGCCTTAAAGAGCGAAACGTGGGACAAAATTACTTTTTTTCAGTTTTTTCCAATTTTTTTAAATATTGTAATAGTTTTTATATAAATGATAAATTATTCGACATAAGGTAATATTATGTATTCAAAAAGGTATAAAACTCCAAAATCGGTTAGTATTAGCCCAGTAATAAATACTGCCACAACCACTAATGTGCCAATTATTACTTGACCGAAAAATTCGAGCACACATCTTAAACATTTTCGAAATTGATTACTACAACAGAATTTTTATTCAAAGACTCAAAATTGGTGAGATAGGAAGAAGTTTTTTTTTTTGGATGTCGTTTAACCTGTCTTAAGGTGATGACAAAAACTGACAACATTTTGGGGTGCTTTCAAATCTCTAATTTCAAATGTTTTAAAATGTTTTCTTTAACAAAAGCGAAAAAATTGACATTTACACTCCAGGGTCTTGTTTAAAACATCTTAGAGAATAAAAATAAAAAAATTTAAAATTATCCCCCAGTGCATTTGGGTAGGGCAACCATTGGATTTTTATGGATTTTGAGGACAAGGCTTAATTGTTGTCATAAAATATTTAAAATCGAAATTAGCTACTTTAGTAACTTTTGTTGTTTTTTTTTATAACAGTAACTCAATTTTTTGAACATCATTAACCCATGTGGTCATGTGGCCCCAAATGACACCCAGACTTATTTATTTAAATTAACATAAAGAGTTAAAGCTTTGCTTACTACTATTGAATTTAAGAAACGTGAACTAAATTATTATAACACAATGTCTGAAGATTGTGTTGTGCAGCATTTTGAAACAAATTAAATATCGTTAACCCGTGTCGTGCCGCATTTAGATCAAAGGAATACAACTCTCATATATGGGCAGGGGCTACACTGTCTATTCTTAAGCTTTTGGACCGTGTTCAGGGGAGGGCGGTGAATCTTATCAATAACAGAATGTATCCAACTCTATTGATTCATTGGAGCATCGTCGGAATGTGGTTTGTGTTACACTTCTATCGATATTACCATGGGAGATGCTCATCTGAGATAAGTGAAATTATTCAACGAGCCCGAGTTTTTATTCGTAATACTCGCTTATCTAGTAGAGCACATCCGTTTGTAGTTGATTGTCCTGGTTTCGCACAACGCATTTCAGAGAAGATTCGTTTTTAGTCGTACGGTTCGTATGTGGACACAAACTTTCCGCAGAAGTCTTCCCTGTTACTTACAATTTAGAAAACTTTAAATCAAATATCCACAAACACTACGCCCTCTTTCCTCCTTCCCATACCCTATTTTCTGATCAATACAATGCACTGCATGAGTAGGGGGCATCCCCTGAGTATTGGTTAAAATTAAAAAAACAAAAAAAAAAAAAAAAGCAGATACTGCCGGAATTTATATATATTTAAAAAAATATATATTTAATTTCTTTTTCTTACAAACCTTGCTACAGCCATTTTTTAATTCCTAAAAAAATATTCTGAGCTAAAATTAACCCTTAGATGCTTTAGGTGCTAAAGTTCCCCTTTGTTGAAAAAACTTTATTATTTTTGTTGATTTCAACAAGTCGACTTTATTTGCATTGAACTAAGTGTCAGCAAAACATTTTGCTGAATTTGCAAATATTTGCTCTATTAGCAATTTTACTGCAAGGATCCTTTAGCAAAAATTTTGCTGACTCAAAAAACGTTTTTGCTAACTTTACAAACTTTTTTGTTTGAGGTACTCTTAATATAGTTTGCAGATCCATTAACTAAAACTTAAACTAACTTAATTATGCTAAACTCGTAACTTAGAAATATACAACTACAGTTAAATTTTAAAATCAATAATTTACAATAACATCCGTTTACAGGAAAAAAGTAAATAAATATTTCGTTGAACTTAATACTGCTACTTTAAGTTAAGTTAATAGGATTATCATTAAAATCCAGCTATTTTTACAAAAAAAAAAAAAAACAAGAGAAAATAAAAAATAAAATCAAAAAAAAACTCAAAGTATACCAACTAAGTAGATTACCAGAATTGACAATGTAACAATTGTATTAATCTTTAACAATTTGCTTTTCATTCT